>VZRX01004918.1:140794-301495 GCA_013398075.1 Notiomystis cincta | reverse complement strand
AAAAAAACACACCAAAAAAACCCTAAAAAAGGCAAAACATGTTCTACTCCCCCCTATCCCCCCTATCCCAGCATCAGCAGAAGGTAGCACAGTGTGCTGCTGACCTATCCCACGCTTTTTAAAGTAACCTTAGCTTTTTCTAACTTTTCTCTACTTTTCTCTTTCGTTCTCTTAGTGTCTCTTACTATTAATAAAAGTATACAATTTTTTTTTTGGCATCAACATTTAATCTCGTTTGGTTTTTATCTCGGTTTTTTTGGGGAATATTTTGCAACTTCAAAGTTCTGTTTTATTCACAGAGACATCGTTTTCTTTGCTCTTCTGTGTTTAAACCGGTTCATAACAACTACTGTCAGGAAAATTAATTCACAAACACCAGAGCTTTATGTCCAAAAAGAGAGAGAGGAGTCCTGTTACTTTATTCAAATAAAAGGAGAGGCCATGGGGCATTTTCTCTAGACTCTCTCAAATTTTTAGGGGAAGAACCTCCTTTTTATCCCAATTTCTCGGCTGCATGTAACTCTCTCTCTTTCCCCATTTGCTGAGGTACTTGAGAGGTACAGAATTCCACAAATGCCTAATACCTTAAACCCCCTTCTAATGTATACCTCCTGCTTTTTTTTTCCTTGTGTCTCTTCTTTTTCTCTAAATCCAGAGATTTAGCAGTCTTGAGTGAGTAAGAGTCTGTGTCAATTAGTGGAATTCATATGGAATTTATCATTTCTCCCACTGCTTCTTTTACCTCTCCATATCCAGCCTTATCTACCAACAGACCCACAGTTCGTAAAGACACCTCCTTCTCATTCCTTTCATTACTAAAAAGAGGTGACAAGTTGAACAGGGAAGACAAAAGGTGGCTGGGAAAGGAGCAATTTTACAGGGTTGTGTTACTTCCTCTAATTTTGTCATTAGATATTTTAGTCTGTGTGACTGACTAAATACCATTCCTCAGTGTTTATAGGGCAGGTGAAGATGTTTAGGAAACTTGCCTGTCTGACCATCCAGCCACCTGTGCTGGGGCTGAGGGCTCCTGGCAGCAGCAGCTCTGGACAGCCAGGCGTCCCCACAGCCCCACAGTCACACCTGGCTTCCTCACCAGCTCGACCCCAGCTTTCCCATGGCAGGGGCTCAGACCTCCAGACTGCTGGAAAATGACACAAAATTTGAATTTTTTTGTAACTTTAGTCAGTCTTGCTCACCTTTGCCCTGGGAGAAAGGAATTTTAAGTTTCTTTTCAAAGGACTTTCACCGCTCAAGGCCTGAGGGGTTTAACATCTCAACAGACTGGGAGCAGAAGAGAAGATACACAAAAGATAGCGACCATCAACTCCAAACATCACCTCTGTCATGGTCCGAGACACGTGGTCCGGAAAAGACTGATAAGAGATAAGAATGGGGACCTTATTGGTATCAGAGGGGAAGAAATTCATAACCAAGAGGAAACCAAATACTAAGAACTACATAAAGTGGGACCAATGAACACTAAACCATGAATTTCTATGGGTTTTGACTGTATAAGTATCTGAAAAATCTAGTAAAATTCATATGTCATGGCATGATTTTCTCTGCACACCTGAACTATGTGTGGATGAAATGATTTCTGTTGCACATCCTGGCTGGAACAACGTCCTGGTAGAAAAAAGTAATGCCCTGATTCTCTAATATTAAAATGTTGTTAGAGAGGGTTTTTTTGTTGGGTTGGTTTTTTCCCCTGCAGTTTTGGTGACAGAAAGACATCACAATTTTGGCACTTGATCTAACATTGTCTCTTAATGGACCAAGGGGATTTTAGACTCTCCTGATGACTACAGATTTTTTTTTATAATCAAGCACAGCACATGTTTTGTTTCTAGATAGATATAATACAGATATAATTGAAATTTGTAGCTAAGCATTCAGTTCAGTCATTTCAACCTTTCCCATGTATTTGACTCAATGTCAAAAGTATATCAGTACTTGCTAAATGAGTTTATGAAATACAGATACACTTTCTCAGGTTAAAAAAAAATCCTAATCCAAATCATCTAGAGTCAAATTATTGCTAACTTCATTCAGATTGAGTAATATCTTAATTCACATGTACTCCCTTTATCTGTATTTTTCGATGTAATTTAATCAATCAGTGTACAGAAATTCTATTTTACTACTATGTTAGCGCTTGCCAATTGTTAAGTAGCCACTGATGTCAGTCTCCTTCAGGGAGCTGACTGAAAACTTAGAAAAATATTGGCAAAGCAACAGTTCCAAAGCCAACTGTTCCACAGAGTAACACTGAACAATCTGCATGGCTGGCCCAAAGCAGCTGCTTTGTACATGGAGAGAAAATTCTCTCTCCTATATTGGAAGAATTCTTGGCTTATACAGTCTACAGCATGAATGACCCTCTAACTGTGGCTGAAACAACTCCAAACCACATTTCTTACCATGGAAAACACTAGGACACCCAGCTGGGTTCCAGCTGGTTACCACTGGTTCGTTCAGAGGAGCCAAACAGTGTATTTAGGATGGCTACAATGCACAAGACATGTCCACCCTCTGAAGCCATCTTTCTTGATTTTGTCACAAGAACTGTGTGGTGCTCAGCATTCAATTCAGATTCATGGCATGCAATTACATCAGGTATCTTTCCTGAGATGAAATATGCTTTAAAATATGATCCTGTTTTCATACAGACTCTGAAACCAAAACAAAAACTAAAATCAAAACCCTCAGAATAGGCAGCATTAACAGCATTCATGTGTCTGTACAGGCATTAAATGTGAGTCTGGGAGAAGAGGACTGCAGTTTTGAATAGCTCCTGTTTTAATAGCTGTCCTTTTGTGAAGCTGTAATTTTTTTTTAATTATTTCTGTGAATAAGCTTTCAAAAATATGTGTTGATATATGAGGATATTTAATTAACTAATAATAAGAGAAGTTATAAGCAATCAGATATATTTTTTCAACAATTAGTCATTTGAATTAATGCTCAGCTTCTTTGAAATATTTGCATGACTTTCCAAGTTTCTTTTTCTCAAATGCTGCATCAAGTTGCATTCTTTCTTAAATCTGATATTTTATCTTCAGCTTAAAATTTTTCATCTTTGCCAGAACAAACTGGCAAAGGGAGCAAACCATAGAAGAGATCAGCAGTGAAACTGCAATTTTCAAATTGATTTGTAAACAGCCATAACGCAAAGCAGGCATTAATTTATTGGTGCTCTGTAAACCTCTGGCAAATTTATCAACTCAGGCTCTGTGTGGTAGAGAAAGCACTTGGAAGGAAAGAGTCAGAGAGAGGTCAGTGGCTGAACTCAGCTCATTTCCACTGAAGCCCTGCACAGCCAGCCTGAGCAGCGCACATCAGACACTCCAGAAGCGTTCCCTGGGCCTGCCTTTCCCAGCCAAACAGGCAAACAACAGGCATCCACACAGATTTGAACAGCTCTATACCCACTCTGTGAGTTCAGCTAATTCACAGTATTAGAGGAGATGGCAAATAGGCCTCTGCTGCACCTGCAGACCTGAGCCACCACCGCTGCTGTTGTCATGCAGGAGAAAACCCACTCACCCAAATCTGTGCTGGCACCTTTGTTGGGAGCTCCTACAGGCATCTGAGCACTTTGTGTCAGTTTTGCAGCCATGGTGCAAAACTCCTTGCTGTCCCTCACCTGAGAGCCTGTAAGGCTTCAATGCAACTTGTTCACAGTCCTTCAACTACCAAAATTTGAGCAAGCCTCCCAACACAGCCACTGCTGTAGGTGAGGAGCCCATTCCCTGTGCTCCTTGGCCCCTGTGCATTCTGCAGGGATGCCCTCTCCCACACTGCCTCACTGTTGTGGTGGCAGCTGAGGAGGTGGTGCAGGGGGTCCTGAGGACATGAGACACCCCCATCCCTTGTGCTTGCTTGGAAAAGCTTCCCCCATCAAATCTCATGAACATTCATTCACCCCTGAGAAATTGTAACCCTAAACCCTGCGCGGACTCCTCCTTCCCACTGGTTCTTTTGTATTACCCCGCCTCCCTCTCAGAACCTCCTAAAAACCCATGGGGAACAGACCCGTGCCCTCTCCATGTGCTGGACACCCAAGCAAGGCCTCCCTTCCCTCATCTTGTGCAAATAAAGATCTTTGATGTCTCCGTGGGAGCCACCTCCTCCCTGTTCCGGTGCTTGTGTGATATCAGGGTGAGGAATATCAGCAGCAGGGGATGTGCCCTGCTGGGAAGTTCCCACCGACAGAGCTGCTGTGGAACACACTCTGATAACTCCTGCCCTGCCCCACAGCCCCAACGGGCGTTACACCTCACCAAGGTGGGAGCTCTTCTCTTGATTAACATTTCACTTAAACAACAAAATTCTTCATAGGATACTGCTAATGAGGCCTAAGGACTACACACAACAGTCAATCATCTCAAATATATTAAATTTGTGTGGGCATGGAGGGAAAAGGCAACGGAAGACACACAGGCTTTAACTTCTGCTCTTCTTGTCTTTTGCTGCACAACTGCAATCAAAGGAATTGCTGGCTTCTCTCTTCCACAAACCTATTGTGAGAGGCACATCTTTGTGATTAGAAAAGCTGCAAACGCAGCGTTCTCTTAACCCAGCGAGTCTGTTTCTCAGGACAAAGACCAGTGCCTGTTTCCCAGCTTTGAGACAAACTTACTTCTCTCTTTTGATGAAAAAAGGATTTTCCATGACCCACAGAGGTTGTATGTTAACAGGAACTATTTCTGCTCAGTCAAGTGGCACAACAGGACCCCACTGCGGAGAAAAGAAAAGTAGGGAGGTTCCAATGGCTCGAGCAGGCACCACAAGGGGATCTGTAGGAACCTCCACACTGGCTTTGTGCCTCTACTCCTCAGAAGGTGAAAGGTGAAGTCAGAAAGGACACTGTACCAGGGGGTTGTGCACAGCATCCTCACCACCACCCCAGCCCAATGGCAGCAAATAGCATTGGTTTGCTGTATATTGAAGCACAGAAATGTAGAAAAATTAATACATTTTTCTTCTGATTAATGAAATGAAGTTTCAGGTCCATGACTTCTTAAAAGAAGTATTTTTCCTAGCAGTGTTGCTTTAGACTGAATTAATTAAGACACAACAAATATATTGCCATTTAGGAATACCAGTGAAAAAATTTTGATACTCCAAAATCTGTTTCTACATCCATGACATAGATTAAAAAGAATGAAAATTATTCATATCTGTAAACATAATCAATTGAGGTTGATTTCTGTTTTAAAATAGCAGTGTATCTTGTATAGCTTCTGAGATGGCAAAAAAAGCAATACATACATATTTGATCTGGGTTTTAATTTTATATATTTAAGCACAATTTGTTGGCTTACAGCACTAGTTGGGTTAGAGCAAATATTGCATTTTAAAACTTTATGGAACTAATTTATAGTGTAGGGCAGGCACAGACTTGATCTCCTGGCAGCAAAATTTTATGTTTCCATTTCAGCAATACTGCCTAACACAATAATATCAGGCCAGTAGATCTTAAATATAAGTTAAGCTAACATGATCCATTGCCTTATAAAGCAAAAGTACCCTGTGGAGTCATGCTGAATATGCCAAGTGATTTTTCAAAATTTAATCATCCTAAATGTCAGATAAAGGTGCTTTTGCTGTCATTCTTTAAAACCAGGAAAGAAATCTGAGTGTGCCTTCAAGTCATACAGAAAACTGTTCAAAAATAGCTATGTAAAAATATTAATCTGCTGTTTGGTAAATGTAGGGAAGGAAATATTGATGTGTTTTATTGAAAAATAAAGAATTGTATATATTTCCCAATAAAGATCACCAGTTTTAATATCAATATAGATATTACTGTTTCCTTCTAAGGTCAATTTATCTTTTGATGATGCTTCCATAGCAGATGTTGTACAACGATAGCAATGATAGTCTGATAAAAAATTTCAGTATGCCTCTAATCAAACATGTATGGACTTTAACTCTTGAGCTAATCAAATAAACAAGTTGGAATGTTTCATAACCATGCTCTTAACAAGCTCCACTCATGGAATGGGATTGCCATAAAGACTATTCAACAGAAGACTGCACAAGAAAATGTGATGTATCACAGGCTCAAACTATGTGGCTGAATAGAAAGTAGGAGTTGAATTGTACTGAGGAACTTGAATATCTGTAAAAGTAAATTATGACTTATTGATAGTGTCTCCCCTAAGGCTGCCTTATTGGGGTGAGTGAGATAGGATATCCTGAATTTTTCTTTAATTTCACTTTCAGAAAACATGAATATCACTACAAAAAATTAAGTAAAATAATATAACCAGGATATCCTAACTGATACTAGAATATCTCAGAGAAAAAGAGAGATAAAATAATATTATGGTTAGATAAATGATTAAATTAATAACTATTTTAAACTGCAAAGAACTGTGGATGGTGTCAATGAATTTCATCCCACCCATTCCTTTTGTCTTTACACTAATGTCATGTATAAAATACTTTACATTTATGGTTTCTACCACATAGATCAAATCAGTCAGTAAAATTCTCCATATCCTGCAGCACATGGGATTTAATTTTAGGAGTATGTCAGGCTTGGAATAAGCTTTGAGCCATCATCATGATCTTTCAAAATCTGAAACCTTACTTGGCAATTTACACGCACAAATGAAATGTGCATTATGAGTCACAGTCAAATTCAGGTAACACTCCTGTAAACAAGGCTGTGATAGAAAACCACAGCAGACATCAGGACTGCAGTATTCTCTTTAGCATGCACTGTCTTGCATTCAGGAAGAGTGGAATGTTCAAACAAACAAACAAATCAGGCTCCCCCTCTCACCCACTCCTGGAAAAACCCCCAACACACAACGAAACCAAAAACCCAAACCAAACTAACAACAAAGAACACAAATTCCTCACAAAAAAAGAACAAATAAACAAAAAAAACCCAAAACCCAAACAACCAAATCCACATAAAAAACCCACCACATGCATCAAAAAACAACCTTCCCAAAAATTAACACAACCCTCGAGAACACTTTAAGACAGAAGCAACATCTACATCTTGAAAGGTGCTCAGACTTATGGCTATGCATGCTGCAATGAAAGTTGAAGAGATGCCAAGAACCTTGACAAAAGATATTCCTGAAAATTATCTTTATAAAACCCATTTGAAAGGAGAAATACCTTTCCATACTGTGCATGCAATGCAGCTGTGCTTTCAATGAATAACGCTTATTTTTAGAGCAGTTCACTGATTATATAAATCTTTATACATATATATTTCATTCCTCGCCCCAAGTGACACAACTTATGTTTACAGCAAGGTCTGAAGTAGATTTCTAAACATGAAGACTAACACCTCTTGTCAATCAAACTCAACCACAAGACTAGAGGCCTCCAGCAAGCAACTAATTAAACCGCTGCCATTGTTCACCATTTCTACTTTCAATGGCCATGAACAAGATGTAAAAGGCAGCTCTGGAAACCTGGTGTTATACGCTCTAGGCAACCTTTTAGTCATCTGGAGGCTCCAAATATTCAGGTGAACAGTGGCTGGAGCAGCCTTTTAATCCTACTGATGATTTCCTGTGTCTTGGCTAGGTGGGAAGTGGTGCCTTGAAAGCAATTCCACTATTATTGCTTCAACAGCTCCAGGAAATGGCTCCACCCAGCATAAAGAGCCAAGGAGATGCACAGCCTCAACTCTGTGTGTTTCAGGTACTTTATCTATTTAATGAAACTATAATTATGCAGGCTTTATACAGCCAATACTCTGCAAACACTCGGTGCACTCTCTCTGAAGTGTTTGCTGTGTGTGTGTGTGTTTGAACGGGTTAATTCAAAGGTTCTTTGACTGGGACAGGTCAGGTGAAGCATTCAGGGCCAGTTTCCAGCAGCTGCTCTGGCTGGGGAGCTGGGAACCACCTCTGACTGCTGGACTGGAGAGCTGGGAACAACCTCTGACTGCTGGACTGGAGAGCTGGGAACAACCTCTGACTGCTGGACTGGAGAGCTGGGAACCACCTTTCCCTGCTGGACTGGAGAGAGCTGGGAGCTCAGGCAGGACACAGCCCTGGGCTCAGGCAGCCCAGGGACTGTCAGGAACCAGCACAATTTTGGGTGGCCATGCCTAATCCCCTGTAGAACTGCCAACAAACCATGAAAGGAGCTCAGATATAGCAACCTGGACAGAGCTCATGCTCTTATCTACCTTTCTATTTCTTCTTTTTCAAATAGGACTAGATTATTCCCCAGCATGCCTGCAGCTATTCCCTTTGGTGAACATCTTGTTTCATACACATACAATCTACACTGAATGCACTGTCATAATATTAAGAAAATTATTTTTGTATATTAGTGAAATTTGGGAATTTAAAAAAAAATTCTTTATCAAAAATATGTAAAACAATACAATTGCCATATTGTAAAAGTCACTGCCTTTTTGATAATTCACTGAGGGAATATCAAAGTCCAGAGGATGAAAAACACTGAACAACAGACACTTAGAGGCTGTAATTGTCAGAATAAGCATTTTACTCTGCATACAAAAGAAAAGAGTTTATGCTCGACTGCATTTTCTACCAAACCCACAAATTACTTGTCAGTTCATCTTGTTAAAAATTACAACATTTATTTATTTTATTGCAGCTACACTAATTCTAATATGGATTTGCTTGTCCTAACCACTTATGTCCATATAGCTTATTATTTCCATCAATTTTATTTTTTGTCATTGAAATTCCTCTCAAATTCTCTTGTTCTAAACAAGAGAAATCAGAAACATAAAATGAATTAAATACATGTGTATTATATAACCACTTCTCAGTCATTATTGCTTAACTTTTCCAATGTTGTGATTCTATTATTTAGTATTCCCTTCTCATTTATCCAGTCAGTCCACACTACTCATTCAGTTTTGGTGGCCACCAGGTTCTGATGCAAAAGTTTCTTGTTCTTTTCTGATTACTGCAAGACAATCTACGTGCTCACAAGGTAACAAGCCTATGCAATTACTATTTTTAAGGAAAATGCTCCTACTAGCCTCAAATAAAATCAGTTCCTAGCTCACTAGCAGTGGATATAAAATACTTTAAAACAAAAGAATAGCTTCAGCTTAGATATAAGTGATGGCATGACTGAGCAAGATCAAATAATTCCTCCAGTTAAATAAATTTTTAACAAAATATACTGGAGATGGAAAAATAAGTAATTTTTTCTGAAGACATATTTATATAATTAACTTGTCCTACCAGACACTACCTGAGCTGTACCTGGCTTTTGCCTTAAGTTTTGCAATGCCTGTGAGCTAAGCAACAAGACAGTCAGTATACAAAAGACTTGTAAATTGTCACATGTATTTGTTCTTTTAAGGGTAGAATATATATAAAACATGATTTCAGATTTGTTAAACAGCACAGCATAAATTAACAGTGCTGCTGAAGCCCAATTTTTACCAGAAATTTAAAGCAAGTCAAAAAGTTAATTAAAGTCTGGGAAGAAGTTGCCTTACACACACGAAACCCCAAAACACATTAAATACTTAATTTACCGTAAAACAAACTTCTGTTTTCAAAAGACTAGTAAGAGGGTCTTAGAAAAGACAAAATCAGGAAAAAAAAGTGACATAGAGCAGAAAGAATAAGTCCTATCTCAGATTTTGTTCATCTCTGAAGTAAGAAAGACATAGAACTAAGAAAAAGAAATAGAGAACTAAAGATTCATAAAAGCAACTAAGATTTGAGATTTTGCTTATATTAGGAACATGGAATTTTCCTTAAACCAGGGTTTAACTGCTGAAAGGACAGTCAGATTCCAGACTGATGCAACCTGCAGCTCAAAGAGTCATTCCCTCTGGGCCAGGTGATCACATTCTCAACCATTTCACCAGGAACCTCTGGGTACCCCAGGGCACACCAGCTTACAAATCACTCAGAATGGTCTCTCAGCCAGGTAACCTTCCAGGATTCCTTACTTAGAGCTTAATCAGTGGAATGAGGTCGTAATGCCAGGATGAAGCTTCACCTGGGACAAATCCCTACAATAAAGCCTTGAGATAACAATCTAACGCATTTGGGAAAAAAATTATTATTTTGAAGTATGTAATGCTCTTATTGCTACAAATGACAAAGTAAAAGTTTGTGGGTTTATTATTTTTGTGTTTTCTTGTATTTTTTCTTAAAGCAAGACAACAAGTCAAGTCAAACAAACTACAATACAAAATGTAGATGTTGTACTATAATGTTCCTTTCTGGTAATATATTTATTTTCACAGCCACTTGCTCCAAGGTTTAGCAAATAATCTGGATATGGTTTGCAGAATTATATCCTGCCTATTAAGCAGATGTAATATTAAGCACTGCAGGAGGCTGCCAAATTGGAATTCATTATGAGTAAATCTCATAACGAAAATTAATTCTTTAGAAGTTAATTAATTTGCATTAAATGCCAGTATGTATATATTACATCATACTACAAAAATGTGTAGTAAAGTGTACATATAACACAGATAGAACACATATATATAACCCCTTCTTCCCTGTCTCTCGAATCTTTTCTGGGTTGGGAAAAAAAAGCAGAGAAAGCTGGAGTAGCCACTGAGGATGACACACTTTTCTATCAGCTTTGTGCCCTCTCTAGTTTTGCCATAGCAACTAAGCTAAATCTTCCTCCTTTGGCATCATTAGCCCGATACTTTGGCTGTGGAGAACAGGAGTTGTGATTTGAGAGGGTTTTGAAGGCACTCGGTCCCCCTCGGGCCTGGCAGCTGTGCTGCAATCCCCGGCTGGTCAGTTCGCCATCCCTGGCACAGAGTGGGCTCGCTCCTCGGGCCACAGGCAGGGCTGGCCGGGCCCAGGCTCGGGCTCCCAGCTCCGCTGGGCTCCCGCTCCGCTGGGCTCCCTGCTCCGCTGCCCAGCCCTGGAGCCAGCCGGCACAGCCCAGAGAGCCTCCGACAGCGTGAACCGCACCAGCCCAGGGTATTTCTTGTCCTGCTGGGATCGCCTCTCCCCCTCCAGCAGAGGATCTGTTCTCTCAGAGCAGCTGTACAGGTTGGACCAGCATCTCCAAAAAGCCCAGTTCTGGGATCACTGGGTACCACTCTTTAGCCTTGTTGACTAAACTACATAAAGGCTTCTGCCCAATTCTCCTGATTTTCTGCCTTATATAATGGAATTGAAAGTTAGGGCAGCTTTATATTAACTGTTAGCTAAATTCCAATACTTCTAATAAATTCTGTTCATAAACAAATATTTTAAGCACAATATGCCAAACATCCTAGAGATCAAAACAATTTCCCCTGAGAATAGTTGTTCTTCGTTCACCCAGAAAAAAAAAGGGCAAGATTATTTGTTAAAGGATGATTAAAACAGATATTAAAACAGAAATCATATTCACTGAAATAAACAGAAACCTCATATTTAACTCAAAATAGTTATGATTTGTGACGACATCAATAACACTAAGTGCAGCTTTAAATGATTCAATAAAAATTACTCTGGTTTTAGAGAGGAGTATTTAAGAGAAGAAAGCTATATACTAAACAATAAGATTACACCATTTACACAAATAACTTCAGTGTTTCTCTCATCATAGAAATCAAGTCACGTATCAATGTACATAAGCCATAAGAGCAGGATGATGAAACAGTCCTAGTAACAGAAAAGAACACTCCTTGCTAGCCATTTGGCAACTCCAAATAGCCCATTTCCCATTCTGAATTCTGCTCTAGTTCCATTAATGAATATCATATTCACTACAAGACAGAGCTGCAGCTTCTTACAAGGGCAAGAATTATCTATAAAAATGTCACTTGTTTATATGAAGCATGTCATCCATTTTCAAATGAAAAATAATGGAAATACCAGCAATTTTATATACTTCCAAGATAAAACTTCACAACTTTTCACTTTCAAATAGCATTGTCAAATTTAACTTGATAAAAATTAAAAAATTAAAATGAATGCTTCTCTATCAAGTATTTATAATTTTCCATCCAAGTGGTGTTATTCAAAGTGCCTCTTAAAAAAAAACACAAACCTGTTTCAGATTGATTCATTTTTCTTAATTTCTTTTTACTTTCCTTTTGTTTAAGCAGTCAAGCAAAAAAAAAAATCCATTATTTGCCTAGCTCTGCTCTGCTATACTTAATGTTCTTATGGTGCTCTGAGAAGAGAACACAGGACAGCATAACAATCACTCCTGGTAACACTCTGGGTAGTTCGCATGTTTAAATCAGGGGAACCTCAGGCAGCTCTTGGGTTCATAGAAACCAGTCATGGGTGACCCCCAGTTGAGACTGAGCACTCCTGCAGCAGTCCTTCTCAGAGGGATAAATGTCCCAGTATGACTGCAGCTGTACTCCAAAGGGAGCCTAAAACACACCCCAGCCTCGAGGGTTTGCAATGAAAGCTGTAGGTGTTATTCTCAGTATTCAGCCCCTTTGGCTCGTTTTGCCTAATTCTGTCCATGAACTTTGAGGTTCTGCAGGTAGTGATGAACACATATAACCTACCCTCAAAATATTTCACCTTGCTATTTAGTCCATCTGACATAGCCAGGTGGAATCACTGATGAGCTCATGCTCACTGATGCCAATAATATTGCTAAGCACTTCTTCCCTTTTTCAATATTTGACTTTTTAGCTCATGTGTTGCACTGGGCTCCTTGTTTTCACAGAGACCTGGATTAAGCTAAAGTCCTGTCATTTAATCTTGCATGTTTGCAACAGATTTCCTCCTTATCATTTTAGGGCAAGAGTTGATGAGTTGTACCTCCCCTTGAGGAACTATAAGGATAGGAATTTGGAATAACAATGGGGAATATTTCTTCTATGCTTAGCATGTACTGAGACTACCTCAAACTTGGACAATGACTCTTCATGTTGTAGACTCCTGCTATCAGTTTGTACATGAGCTCTCTGCATCCCAAATTCTATAAGAATATAAATGAATATTTTGTTAATTAAATGTCTGTAAAGAACCCCATCCTTTAAATTTGATCGTTAATACTCATGAAAGAACAAAACAGATGATGTCCTTTAAATCAACAGTATTAAAAAAAAAAAAAAATAAAAAAGTCAGTCTCCATCATGGTGAAACAGTACCATAAGTCCCATCAAAATCTTGAAAATATTTGCTCATAGCAAGTGTAGTTTCATCCTTTTCTACCTTTTGTTTTATTTTTTCTTTTACCTTATTCCTTAATCTGAGATTGAAAATAGGTGTTATTTGCATCTCACATTGCATCTCACATATATAACGATGATTTACTTCAACTCTTCCTCAGCTAAACTTATTTATTACAGTTCAGATTCTACTATGTATTAAAAAGTTTTAAGTATAAACCCCATAACTTTCTCAGACACGAACCCTAGCATCCAATTCAGCTTTTTCTCAGAAATACAGTAGCCATTAATCATCACACAAAGCACATTTTTGCTCTCTCTAGGCAAAATGATTCTGTAGCACCACCTAGTGAGATGACATCACCATCTGAGATGGAATTCTGAACTCACAATCAATATTGATCTGCCACTTAAACTTCTGGAGAACGGGACTGGTTTCAGGATCCTGATTTGAATTCCAGCATACAGTTCATGATTCACTCTGATACAAGAGGCCACAGGAGCCCTTTTTTCCACATTCAGAATGGGAAAAGTTCATTGCCCACTGCAGATATAGAAGAGTGCCTTGACCATCTCCTTCCCCTCTCCTTGAGGCATCTGCTTGGAAAGCACAACAGTATCTGCCAGGTCTCCAGTGTTCCCTTTTACCTCTATGTTACTGCACCATTGCTCATGAAAAGCACATTCTGAACTTCCTTCTCTACCAAAGACTGTAAAAGTGAGCTCCACGAAGGCCTGAAAACTCCATTGTGTTACTGTGAGCAAGCAGAGGACCTGAGGAAGACTGTCCAAGATCTCTTAATGAGATCCTTCAAATCCAGCAGTTTTCATTTAATCAGCAATCTGTGAGGTCTGCATGGAAACTGAAGAGCAGCAAGTTCCTAAATCCTAAGAAAACCTTCTCCTGAACTCTTGTGATGATCAGCATATTGGCATGAAGCATGTAATTTGATTATCCCTCTCTTAGCTTGCATAACTACAAAGTTTTATTAATAGTCTGAAAATCCTATTTTACTGAAGGTTGTTTGTTCCAACCCTCCAAATAAGCTAGTGAAAAAAAGAGTCAGGCATGAGCTGATTTTCAATTGCTTAAGATAGACAGAGTAGGGATACACCTGTTTGGGGAATTCATTTACTAAAAAGGGTAAACAACATTAAATACGCCAAACGTTTAAATTATTCTAATTACCCAGAAGCTCCTTGAAAAATCCACAAAATGAAAACTATTGGAACACATAATGTCCTCCTTAGTCTGCTCAACAGCTAGGAAACATCTTTCTGACAAACAGTGAAACAAGTGGCAAGGGACATTGTGTTGAGCCACCTTGGAGATTTTCATAACTCGACTGCCCCTGAGAAACCTGACCTAACCTTGGGTTGGTCGTGCTCCAAGGTGAGGGCTGGGACCTGAGGAGCTGTGGCCTCACAAAAATGGGTACACACTACTAGTCAGTTTCCTGCTTCTCCTTGCCTACCCTAAAACATCAAAGCAGCAATCCCTAGGAGAGGTACAGGAACAGAAATTGATTTTTATGGATGTAGAAATCAAAATATTATCAAATTTATATCCATCTTTTAACTTCTGAAAGCCAGCTATGACTTCAGACCAAAGCAGCATCATGCTTAAACCAAATGTTAACAGTGGCAAAAGAAGGCTGCTTTGTATGACTTTGGACCAGTCATTCAGTAGCTCTCAGGGGAAATTACACAGTATAGAAATTTAAAGAAGTCAGCCCACACCTCACCTTTATATAATGTAATCAATTCCTTAATCAAAAACTCCTGCATTAACCAAAACTTCTGCTGTATTTTTTACAGCTGAAGTGAACCACATCTTTAAATTAGTTCATTTTGCTTGGAAGCAGAGCACGCAGGTGTAGACCAGCCATTAAAAGCACAATGTGATAAATTCACGCTTCTATTCTCATCATGTTTGGATATTTTCTGCTCTGCTTCTCATTCGAGGCCACACAGGCCTAGTGCAAACCTTTGCTTTCTTTTTGATAGATTTCTGACATTCTGATCATGAATCTATTATCTGGCTGCTTATCAGTCCCTTTCTTGAGCTGCCCATGCTCCCACTGCACAGCTACAAAGAAAACACCAAACTCTTTCAGGCTTCAGCCACACAAAGAGTTCGTCCTGCACAGCACTCTCACCCCTCAGCACTGCACTGACTCACTGAGGGCACCCAGTCAGTGAACTTCCTAACCCTATAGTCAAGCCTAAGCATTTCATATTTTTAGGAACCTTTCCTAGAAAAAAAAAAAAAAAAAGAATAAAATATTCCTTATTCATGACAGAAAGGAGGATGCGAGTTGATATTTTGGAGCCAGCTAAGTTATCTTTCTCCAATTTTTCTCCCATCTGCTTAAGAACAGGCAGCTCTTAAAAAGGGATTTGCTCCATATTTAATACTCTTCTCTTAATTTTCAATATTTAATGTCATTTTCCTATTTCTATCTCATCATATAGCATTCCTCTCTGTTACAGCTGTATCTGTACCCATCCAAATATATTAAATGTTTCCAACACGAAGGACTTGGCTACACTTCAATACAATGACAGGTCAATGTTTTCATGTCTTTGGAATACTGGTATATTCATTTACTTGAAATATGGGAAAAGAATGAGATACCATTTGCATTTCTTTGTCCCTGTTATTATAGAGATTTAAGTAAAAGTAATGTCTAAATACTTTATCAAGGAAGCTAATTTCTATTAGCACCATGATGTTGAGAGTGATCTAGACAAATATACAAACTGAGAGCTGAACTGCACCAGGTAACTCTCAGCCAGTGTCCACAACCCCAGTGCTGTTGTCTTCTCCCTCCCTGAGAACAGGGAGCATCTGCCCATGACAGAAAAGGATCATAAAACATTAAAAAAAAAAAAAAAAGAGTAGGTATTATGGAACTCTGGAACTCTGATATGAAACTACTGTGATAGTTCCCCTGGAAAAACCCCCAAACTCTCTATGTAAACTCATTTTAGAGAGTACTTATTCCTTAATTTTCTGAAAGAAACCCGAATTCATTCAAAAAAGAAAGAATTTCGTGATTCAAACAATAAGTTGTTGGGAAATGACCCTGGGTTAACAAGTGATTGTTATGAGCTCTGATTTATATCAGCAACTGAAATGAAACTTATGTTTTTTCACATGGCTCATAATTGTTTAAATGGAGAGATCTGAAGCTTTGAAAATAAGAGGCTGATAGCTGCTGATATTCTTGAGTCATAAACTATAAAATATAATCAGGTCAAACTTTCTCTACCTGTGCCATAGTTATATTTTAGATTCTTGGTTGCTGTCTGTTTTCCTTTTATTTTTCATGAAAAGAAAAGCCTAAGGTATCTATTGCAAATACAACACTATATAATTTTCAGATTTCAGCTAAGTCTGGAATCACTAAGCACAGGAAATAAATGTTTTTGCCACTCTGTCCTTAGCTTCAGATTGCCTAAATTTTACCAGACTGCACTTTAGATTGTTCCTTTTTTTCAGAGATATTCTTCCACTTTTAAGCGCAAGAAATATAGAAGATAAAAACAAAACTTTAAATCAAATCCAATATGCCCAAAAAGCTCAAATTCCATCTGTGCATAAATCTTCTGGCTGAAGTTTAAATAATTACAATTTACAAGCATTTAATTAGGTGTAAAAAACAGTCTAAAAGAAAATAAACATCCCTCATCAGTGTGGTGAGCATGGCTTAGGCAAAGAATCAGGTGAGGGCATATCAGAGTTGTCTGTACAGTCACTCAGAGGCTCCTTAAAGCACCACAGAAGGTATTTGTCTAGACAAGAGCATGCTTATTGTTATCCTACCCCATGGAGTATTCACTACAACAGCTTACAGGAAACTCCTTTTTGCATACACATATAGACAATTAGCGGAGTGATAAATTTTTGAGGGTTATTGCCCTCCAAAAGCGTCATTTTTGGCCAAAGGATGGAAGACTCCACTTTCAGAAGCATACTTATTATACTAACACCCAAGGACTGACCTGAGGCAAAAGTTTTGGCAGCTTTCAGGAGCCCAAACTCCAGCTAGTGAGAATGCTTTAGGAAAGGGCCCCTGCACATTGCCCCTGCTGGGACAGTTCTGGAACAACTAAGGAGTATCAAGATTTTACTAGGAAACAAAAAACCACTTGGTTCTGCCAAGTACACAAATGTGAATGAGCAGGATGAGTGACAGAAATGTCAGCATTTCATCAGCCATTTGACAACCTTGCCATTTTCTTCTTGGAGGGCAGCTTTTTGGGACAAGCTCCAGAACTGGCTGCAGTGCCAGCTGTGGACCACAGGGAAGTCATCCTCCTCCCCAGCAATTTTCCTGCACGTTTGCCCAAACCATGACCTGGCTCACACTGGGAGCTGGGCTTAAAGCTCAGTCACTCCTGAGCAAAGGAAGTTATTCATGATTACACATCTGCTGCTAATAACTCACACACAATAACCAAAACTGCCTGAGAGTGTGATCAGATAATGTGCTCTGAAGGCATTTGAAATGCAATTGACTCTGTCTGGTATTGATAAAACAATTATCACCTTCCAGTAATAACTCAAGAGAAAATTTTATCATTTTTGGAAGATCAGCATATTTTGCTCAAGGAAGTTAAAAATTAAAAGGATGGATTTATAGAATAAGGCACTCTGGTCAGATACCTCGACAACTGCCAGAGGAAAAATTAACCTCAGGCATGATGCACAAATTGGGTGTTAAAAGCCAAAGATAAGGCCTCATTTCAGCACCACTCTCTTTCAGAGAGTTATGGTTATGTCATCAGTGCAAAGCCTAGGGATAATTACTGTGCCCAGGGACAGCTAACTCACAGACACACAGACCACTTGCATGTCTAGGACAGCAGGGTGCTATTTAGCTGCTTTCCACCTCACCTGCACAGGTGCAGGCTGCTCCCCAAGACCAACACACTTTGAGCCAATTACTGAACTCCATGACACTCCAGTGCCTTTACATTTTTGGGTTATTAGCTACCCAAATGCATTGCAGTGAAACACAGAACCTCCACCTTTTGTTCCTGAGGAGCATGATGATGCCATCATTAATTCAATCTCAAAAAGAAACAGAAGAGGAGCAACTATTTATTCACTTTCCCTCAGCTATTCTAACATTGCTGCTGGCATTTCTGTCACTGCCATTATGTTTCTGTTTTAAGTATTCTTGTAACCAGATCTAAACCTTACAACCACGTTCTTATCTTTTCACCAGGTTTCTTCTTCCCCAGTAGAAAAGGACACTGAAGATCTGTCCACAGAGAAAACAGAAAAGCACAACCAGTAATGGTGAGGCTTCCAGTTCCTGATCACTGTCTACAGAGTAATTTTGCTTTGCAAATTGAACTACATTAAAAAAAAAAATCGAACTGATGATATATGGGGAATTTACCACCAGGCTCAAGGCAGTGCCTAGCAACAAAGTGCTCAGAATACAATAATCACTAATAGTATTTTGTAATAATTTCAGAAGAAAGAGCAAGAATCAAATGGATTTGTTGCTTCAGTGCAGTGTCAAAACACTTTAACACAGCAGTCAGAGACTCTGTTATGTTTAAGTCCCAAACCATATATGCTTTCCATATTAAGTCTCTAGTACTGATTATCCTAAGTGTTTTAATAACATTACATTGACTTCACATGATTAGAAACACCCAAACCACCTCACGATCCATTTGGCAGCCCCACTCTACCAAATTATTCTGCAAACATGCTTTCCCTGATCAGAATCATCTTTCTTTAAATGAACTCATTGTAATGTAGCATGCCTATGTACTTGGTAACACATAGTATAGGGAAAATAATGGCTCTTTAAATGACATTTAAGTCCTGCAAATGAATTAAATTATGTGAATAAAATATCAATTAGATGTTGGTAATAAGAGACTTTATGCAATTTTCTTCCCAAAGGATGAGAAATCAACAGTCACAGTGGTAGTGCAAGGTACATTTGGAAAAAAGAACACCTATAAAAATATAAGTAATCTGAAACACTTCACATAGAAAACAAGTCAAGCTGTTTGAGCTGTTTCTCATCTACATGAAACAAGATTTTCTCTCTCATTGAAATTACTGTCACAGTGATTCCCAAAGGCTTCAACAACAAAACTTCACTTTCTGTATTTCAAAGCTGTTCTGCATTGGGTGGGTTTTGCAGTTGCTTCTTTTTGGTTCCCCACATCTGCAAACAGTGTCTAATGACTACTTGATATTATTTGTGTTCAGTCTGGTCGACTCTAGGCAGTTTATGCTGGAGAGAAATCACTGGAATTGCCAGATTGTCCACCCAGTATGTTAATCAACATATTTAAATACATAATTTGTTCTTATAAATTGGGCAGTGCACAGCAGGAGCTGACAGAGGCAGTCTCAGGGATAGTCCAATATGAAGGCCTGTAAATTTTTCTTTTTTCACCATGTAACTCTTTGCTGGGGCACAGGACAGAATTTTCAAGTTTTTTAATGGTGATGCTCAGTAAACCTCTGACAGGGAGAGGCTCCACTGAGACCAGCAAAAAAACCACCTGCTCAGGCCACCTCCACCTCCTCAAGTGTAAGTTTGACTGAAACAGAGTAAAGTGTTCCATAGTGGACACTAGTGACAGTGAGACAAAGGCAGATAAACCAAAGACCAACTCTCTCACTGGTGAAGAAAGTGGAATTTTAAAAGACAGAGAAGTTAGTTGACAGAAGCTGTTCTTTACAGATTGCCTTACAAATTCCAAATGGCAACAGTAAATGAGGGCTGAGCTCCTGTGACACTGCCCAGGTTGAGCCAAATGCCATTCCATCAAACACTGTAGATGGTGCCTCTCACATTTTGCTCTTGCTCTTTAACTTAATGCTGCTGTCCTAGAGAAAAAATTGTTGACTGCAAGCAAAACAAAAGTGTGTGGGGCAACCCAGTAAGGTGTCAATTAAATAAAGCAAATGTTCTCATGATCAGATGTACTGTCCAGAAATCAGTTTCATTATTAATGTCTAACTTAAGTATCATCTATTACTTTAGAGCTGGCTAAGTTTTCTGCATTAATTGGAAACAAATACCCAGTGTGAAATACCATTATTCACCTTTTATGCACAATTTGCTTACAATCTGGCAGAAGTATAGTTTGTTCCCATTATTAACTTACATATTCTTTAAATCATTCCCCTGTGGAGTCTTGAAACTGAAATACTGATGGATTTGCATTGAATGCCTCCTCAAGCCTTCCAACCCTGTATTTTTGCACTGTGTTTTTCCTCAATTTAGCTGCCTAAGGATTTTAGAATATGTATAAAAAGCTCCACAATAGTAACTTCTCCACATAAATATTTTGATTGCTATTTGAAAGAGGGAGGGATTTGTTTTTCTGTGTTCCTAATTACTGCATCACTTGACTTATTTTTCAAGCACCTACTTAACAAGGTCAGAGTTAATTGAATTGCTCATTAGAAGAGAGATGAACTGCGAAGTACAAGCATTTTTATTCTTTCATATCATACTGTTCATTTTCACACCTCACATCTTGTGAGCCATACCTGATTTTGCAGGTTTTTATGCTACAACTGCATGAACACTGCAAATTGCCTGTTATTCTAAATAAAGATTAAGACTTTTCAAGACTGTCTGATAGCAACGCATGGAAATCACATTTGTGCCAAAGGAAGACCACTTGCCCTCTGAAAAATCAGACAGCTTCAAGATTTCCCTATATTAACACTAAATTATATACTATTACTACAGGTGAGGTAGAAGGAGAGAAATAATAGTTCAATAGATGTTGAGTACTTCTATAAATATCGTGTATTTTAAAATCAGAAGACAAATGAAAATTATGTGTTCAGGGGTTTCTCTCATTTACATCAAATATTGTATTTGCAAAGTGTAAGATTAGAACAACAACCAATCTAAATAAACAGTAATACTGATGAAAGTCTATCCAAACCTGAGCCCAGAGTGTTCATATAAACCAGTTCACCAACATCCTTCACAACATTCCTGTCTTATATATATAGGACTGATAGCATAGAGATTACACGGTTTAAAAAAGAAAAATAAAGAAATATAAAGAAATAAAAAGATCCAAATAATTCCTTCCCACAAACAATTTGAGGTTTGCTGGTATGATGTAATTATTTTTATTTGAAACACCCTTCAAATTAATTATTTCTGTTCAGCACCTCTTAACTAGGTAATATACCCTCTCCCTCTGGTGTCTTTGTGTCAATTTAGTAAATTATGTGGGTGAAGAAGCATTTAATTTTCTGCCCAGAAAAATGAAGTCATCTGTTAAACTAATACAGGTAGAAAGACTTGAAGTTTGACCAGTCAGGTCCATCAATGTTTAAAGATTTTTTCCCTTTCTGTAGTCTCCAATTAGCTTATAAAATGACACTCCTGACAGTTTACTGAAGACCAGACATTTCTAACACAGCAACAAGGGAGAATGGAAGGAATCCAGGTTTCAGTAGGAAGAGTTGGGAGCAGAAGACTAGACATGCAGGTGTGTGTGCATATTCACGTGTACACACGGTCAAAGATACTCCTGCAAGTCTCTCATCCAAGAAACTCTAAACAGCACTACAAATTCTAGTTTTACACATGCAACTGCTTCCCAACTGTGTCCCTCTCATCTAGAATAGTTGTGAGGGAAGCAGTTTGAATCCACTGCAGTAAATGGGCCTGGACAGAGCCAAGATCCCATTCAGAAAACACCTTGTGATTGAGATGCTCTGAGCACTGAGCCTTTGCTTTCCTTCTGTGAAAAATAAAGGGAACTTTGTGAAAGACATAGCTATAGGCAGCTGTCAAGGGGAAAAAAAATCTTTTCTATTCATTCTTTTAAGAGAAATTAACTGTATTACTTTTTAAAGTGAGCTTGGCCAGACAGCCTTCCTGGACACAAAAGACAACAAAGAGGATGGGAGTAAGAGAGTAAATCTCTAACTTCTATTTAAAGTACCACGTGAACGTGATTATTGCAGTAAACAACTTTATAAAGGCTTGTTTAGAAACCTGCAGAACCCCAGTCTCTCCCAGCCTTCAGCATCTGACATTTTTACTGAAGTGTACATCCAAATTTCAAATCTCAGCAAAACACCATTAAGGCAGGAGATCAATTGTCGCCTGATACAAGAGTGCAGATCTTGTACTGACTAAGTGCTAAGCTAATGTTAAATGAGGCTGAAAACCCAAAACATCCTTTTGTGACTGAGTGATGGAGGATGAAGGTTTTCATGACTGGATGTTTAAAAATAAAAGAGAATTTCAAAAAGTCAAGGTCACACAACTGTAACAGTAACATACTGTGCTAAAAATCACACTGTGGTATTAAAAAAAAAATTGAAAAAAAAAAAAAAAAAAGAATATGCCCTATGTGTTTGTGGTTTGTGGTTTCAGGAGAGAGCAAGCCCTTACAGATTGAAAAACTCTCACTGTTCTTCATGGTATGAAGCCTGAATCAGAGACATCTCAGTCAAGCTATGTAGTGTAGAAAGATGATCAGTAAGATGGCAATTCTAGGAGAGGAGGAGGGAAACAACTAAGTGGGGAGGGGAAAAAGAGGAAAAAAGGAATTAGAGTGATTTCTTTGGTTTATCTCTTTCCAGATCAACCACTTCTGAAATGCAAACTAACATTTGAGACCCTATTGCTATGATCCAAAACACCTATTAAAAGAAAACACTAAAAGAGAATAAAACTCAGAAGATACAAGAACTTGCCGTTAAGATTTATTGTTACTTTGAAAAGGTCAACACCTAATACCTTAAAGAACAAAATTCCTCACCATATTCTGAGAAAATTTCCCTTTTTCTATCTTCATATATGTATACTAAATTGACTACATTTACAGTACAGATAAACTTTAAATTTAGATTAAATTCTCAGTTGCCTTCAGTTCAAATATCTAATATTTCTAAGAAATTATTCATACATCCTCTTGGCAAGCCTACTTCAGCTATATCAACAGAAGAAAGTAGACACACAGAGGATTCCCCACTTACAGTATTAGACTGCAAGAACAACTCTCCTGAGCTGGAGAATGATACATACAAGCGTAAAGAAAGACCTCAGTCATGTTTTCATCTTGTAATGAAACAGTAGGACAGTGTTTTCACTCAGTGAAGTTACTCTGATTTACATAGCCAAGAATATAATCACATTTGTCTAGCCCTGTTTCTTATACATTCTGTAAAAGGAAGACCAAGAGTCATGCTGAAAGAAACAAAGGGGGATTCCACTTTAAGTGGAAAAAAACCAAAAAAGTATGTTTGCAAGAGCCCCATACAAATATCTATCCAGCTCAGTGCTGGCAGCACACTCAGAGAGAATTCATTTTTCAAGGCCACTCATAAGGCCAGCTCAGCTGTAATGAATCTCAGAACTAAAACTCATTAAAGCAGCAGAGATCACAGTCTCTCCTACAAAGATTCTTACAGATCTTGGTCCTGCAACCATTAATCAGGAACAATTCCCTTAAAGGTTTGCTTGAGTAACGATTCAGAGATAAAGACTAATTACAGTCCTCTTCCACTCAGATGCCAAAAGCATATTATTTTGATTTTAGGGTAAGAGTCAACTCTGATTATTTTTCAACACGGACACATGGGTGTTTAGCCTCAATATATCACCTATGTATCTCCACAGTCAAGGAAGATAAGTGCACTCCATCCTAGAAATGGTCTTTCTGTAGGGGATGAACTGCCCTGAGGAGCTGCTTGCCCTCCCCACTGACTTGAGAAAGAGTCTGGGGTAGTGGCTCCATTTTTCTGTGAGTGAAATGATTGAGTTGCAAAGTCCCTTTTACCAGAGTGTTCAGTCTGTAAAAAAGTTGACTTCACAGCTGGACCTGACAAGGGTGACTGCTTGCTTCAAATGTATTACAAAAGATAGCATGACACAAATTTCATGTTTAGACCATATTGAGAAAGCTAACTTAAAATATTCAGACATGGTTACTTCTTGCAAAAAGTTCAAATAAATTTCAACAAACTCCAGCTATGTCAAGACTGAAAACTATTGCTAGGATAATTATTCATGGAGACTTTGTGCTTTAGGAGGAGGAAAAGTAAATAAAATAGGAATGCCATCTTTGTAAAATCACTGTTTCTGGTTTTAGTTCTTAAGTAAAAGCTTCTACCTATCCAGGTCTGAAAAGGAAGCCGAGAGAATTATTTTTGACAAAGAGACAAGTTAACAGGTAAAAAGTGTGTGATGACAGAGATAGTAAAATCTTCTTGTCTCTGGTGACAGAGAACCATTTCTCCAAATTTTTGTGCAATAAGTGAAACGCAGTAGCAGATGCTGCTGGTATGGTGCCTGAACATTAATAATAATTGTACCTGGCACTTCCATGGGCCACAGTGACTTTTATCAGAGAATTGAAAAACACTTTGAGTGTTTCTCTTTCTAGAATGGTAGAATCTCACATGGCATTGAATACTCCAAGCAATAGAATTTGAGGGTGCAGAGCACAGCACTAGAAGTGTTTAACTGCCTGGAGAATTAAGTCCTCTGGCCTCATTGCAACCTTACACACAAAACACAGTGATGTAAAGGGATTTTCAATAGCACAAACACAGTGTAAATGCAAAGACAGCCAGGAAGAGATTCCAGGGGATGTGTTGAAATGGCACAGACCTGACACTGCCTTACATGAGCTGATTTTTCCTGCATCACTGCTGCTGTCATAACTAAAACTGCATTGTCCTTAACTCCTCATCACAAGAGCTCAAACAATTGGCTGCCTGGGACTCTCATATGAAGCTAACCTGAATTTAATACATAGAAATATCTATAGGCAGTGAAATATTGCCTTTTTGAAAACATGGTAACTTGGAGACTTGTTGGTCTGTAAATGAGAGTATTTTGTCAATGTGAAACAGCATCTCTACAGTCAGATTTCTCCATGTTACTGGAGAATTCAAAGTAATGTTTTTAATTTTATTTATTTATTTTTGAAATTCTCGACTATTATTTCATGTGACCTTCTGATAGCTATTTAAACCTGTACATTTCCAAGACCAACAAGAAACCAAATAATTTTGTCTGCAATTGTCTAACATACCTAATCTTGTACCAGTATTGTTGCTATTAACAGGACAAGTAAGAGTTTATGACTCATAAAAAACAAAACCATCTCAGCCTATTTTACATTAACATCTAGGTGACATTAAACTTAAAATAAAAATGAAAGCTATATTGTATCCAAAAGTAATAGAAAAGCCAATCCCTGGGAGAAAGAAATCACAAAAGGCCTTGAACCACACAGGAAAAGGAATTTAAAAAACAACATGGAGAGAGAGATACAGAGCAGGGGAAAGAAGATGTCATGAGGTGTGAACTCACTACCTGCTCTTAACAATCTCAAATTTGGGTCAGCCCTGTACTGCACTGTTAATCTTATGAGGTCTGTGGCTGTATTCCTTCCTTCATATTCAACCCCACCAAGGACCACATGGTCCTGTTCTCCAGTGGCTGGTGTCCTCTCCTGCTCTTTGACTGCCACCTGCCTTTCTTTTCTGTATTTAAAGCATTACATAATAAAACCATATGATGAAGAGGAGTTAAATGCCTGTCTTGGCTCACCCTCATAAAAGTTATTTCTGTTATGGGGCTTTCTCCCTTTCCTTTCCTCATCTGGCAAATTCAAAATGACTTGACATTTTCCACTGTGATTCTGCATGAGCAAATGGCAGTTTCTCAACAGGGAACTCAAAAGGGGTGAAACAGGTTTCTACATAAAGGCTACTAAATTGTGATGTAGCACCTGTGGCCAAACAGCAGCACATGAGCTGTGGTCAGCAGTGTTACAGCACCAGCCCAGCCCAGCCCGGCTTCAGGCCACTGCTGAAAACAAGGAGTGGGAATCAAAGCAGGATTGGGAACAGAGAATGCCACGGAGAGACAGAGCACTGGGAAGGGCTTACAGCCCCTCTGAGCCCAGGGAACCCGTGTTGCTCCCTGTGGGGTGTCACAGTTCCAGGGACCCCCAGAGCAGCACAGTTAGAGGTTCAACACAAGGTAGAACTTGGCTCTTACTCCTTAGTCATTATGTCCTCCTTCTTTAGTAATTTTAGTGACTCTATTTCCTTCTGAGAAATTTAAATAAAAGAGGTGATTTTTGTCTCAATAGTACAGCAGCAGCACAAGTGTCTCTGCTCTCCAGTGTGTGTCCTTCCTGCAGGGAAGGATGACATCTGCTTCTATTCACAATATGAATATCTCTGCTCAAGAGCCACCACCAACAGTTCTTGTGACACTCAGAACATGGAGAATTCTCCTCCATGAAGCAAACTGAAGCCATTAAGTCGTTTCACACAGGCCAGTGAAGGCAGCACATACAAATGACTCTTAATCTATGGCAAATCAGGCAGCACTCAGCCGAATGACCTGAAGGTTAAAGCACCCATTTGCCATTATCTCTCCTGAAGTCAAAACATCTCACTTGATAGGAGTGCAGTTGTACTTAGACCTGCAAAACTGAATCATCTATTCAACAGAAATAGTTTAACACTTCTGAAGTGGAATTTGCAAACACTTTTTTTTACTAGTTTACCAGTTTCTGAAAACAAGACATCTGTATGTATTTGGGGAGCAAGGGAGCCTTTACAAAAAGATTCAAAAACGTTACCCTGTAGCAAGGAGATAAAAAAATTAGGTTTACTTTGGACTAAAAGGAGTACCAGGCTCTCCTTGACATGACCAGAGTGCTATGTATGTGTGATTCCCCCCTACCATACAGAGAGCTGAGGTGCAGCCACCCCATGGAGCATCCCTTTGGAAGTTTTTCAGCTCCTGAGATAGGGAAGAGCAGTTTTACTTCAGCACTCCTACAAACATCAAAGGTAACTCTGCTGAATTAAACAGCTCTGGCAGGATAAAATTAGTATGCAAAATATATAGAGTGAATCAACCAGGTATCTCTATGCATAATTTCACTTACAATTCTCAAATATTAAAAAGACATCTCTAAAGAAGCCATCCTAACAAAGCTTTATAAAATCTGCTCTTGGTTTTACAAAGTATGAGAAAAATCAACTATTGAGAAAAGGCCAGAAATACTTCACAGCTAGAACTATGAGAAATATTCACATGAAGCAACAGCAATCTTTTTTATCCTGTTCAGTCTTAAAATATGCTTATCAGTGGAGAATCTGCAAAAAAGAAATTTCCTTTCTTTTCATTCCAGTACAACCTTGCAACTCTTGATCCTTAATATATTGACCAGAGTTTACAAAAGTTTTCATGAGAATACACCAAACTAGAGTATATTTGCATGGGTAAGTCAAAATTATAAGGTGCTCAGTGCAATGTGGGGCTTGACTGCACACTCCTGAGATGTTAGTCATGCTTATGGCACACTTCCAGTTAAAACCTTGGACAACTTTCTCTGATTATCTTTTGTTCTAATACCATAATTCAATGGGAAATTTAATCAAACAATTCTAAACATTTGGGTCAGTTTTTCCAGTTCTTAGCTACAATCTGCATGAGCTCCTGCTACATGGTGTCTGTAACCTGACTACATTAAAAGCAGTATCTGGGTCTAGCAAAGACAAAATGCTCTGTGCAAGTACAGGAGGCAACAGCCTGGTTCACTCACACAAAGCAAAAAGGAATAGGGAGAAATTCATGGTATTTTTTCAACCATTTCCACTTCTGTGTAAGTATGAGAAAATAAATACATTGTAAATATAGTCATGCTCTAGCTCTCTGAGGAACAAAGTAAAGAATAAAATTAGAAACTAAAGCTAGAAAGGCCTGTTGTTGTCTGGCTTTTCAGAGAGCATTTGTGTTAGCAGCCAGGACTTCCCCATACCATGATACCACAAAATGACAAACTTCAAGATGACAGAGAAGCTGAGTAGCCAGAGTTACTTTAATCTGTTATTTTCTTTAATGAACAACAGTATCAAAGCCAGAAAAATATGACAGCAGCTGACAGTGTGGGTGGTGATATAGAAAAATATGGAGAAAAAGTATTCTAAGTATTTTTTTCCCCTAATATCCCATAAACCACATGCATACACCACATGTATTTAAAGGCTGGTGACCAAAATTAGTCAACATTGTAGCTCCCTACAGCCTAACCAGGATATTTATAGAGTGGATCCTTGAAGAGACCAAAACCCCTGTCCTTGACTCTGCTTTATTATTATGCCCAAATTTAAGATTTCTAATCCAGCCAATAACACATGGGGAGGTTCTGTTGCTCATAATCAATACTTTCATTTTTTTCTCTAAAAGACATTTTGTTCTACACAGAAGAGAATGAGGAAATGCCTGTGGCAGCCTCGGTTTTGCTTTCTCATGACTGTGTATTGTGACACATAGTTGAAATCTACTCATGGAACAATTACATTCTGCTGTGCCCTAGGAGTTCCCTCCCTCATTCCCTGAGATACCAGCACCAAGGAATGATGAAGAACTAAAGTTACATTGAACAACTGGGGTGTTCCCATAACTGTTCAGGCACATTTGTGTAAATGCATAAACACACACACACCCAACAGCAGTTGTGAACCACAGCCAGAAAAATTGAGCCTTAGCAAGAATAATTTTGTCTTTAACATCATAAATTCATCATATTTTAGGATTGACGAATTCTTGGGAATTAATTAAATGCTTATCAAAACTTGGTATGTACTTCATGAGCCCCTCAATTAGACACATTTTTATAATGGTGGGCAATAAATAGAGACTTTCAACGAGTGTAGTGCAGTGTACACTGACTACAGGGCTGTTACAGCTGTATTGAGGGTTAAGGTTTGCAAGAGGCAGGAGCTAACACACAGGCAGAGCAGGCATTCAAACTGGGAAAACTTTGTCCCAGAGCATTTTGCTACATGCAAGCAGCAATCAGGTCCAGTTATTATGACGAGTGCTTGGAGAGCAAGCTCCCCATTCAGAACACTCGTCCCTCCATTCACCTCAGCAGCCACACTGTCACTCTCAATCCACCCACACCGTGTGCACCACCAGCAAAGGGACAGCCCAAGGGGCCCACAAACCATAAATATTAACAACTCTTTCAGAACTCTTACTGAGAAACTATGAAATCACAGGATTATAACCAATGTCATATTCTATGCTGAAGATTGCTCTTTAAAAGCTGTAGTAGCTTAAACACTCAAGGACAAAGCAAGAATCTGATAGAACTCTGCAGCTGGATCTGATATCTTGAACACTCCATTCTATTTTGAAATTTGCTTTTCTTCTTCAAATTAAGTTCTCTGTTTATAAATGAGATCTAAACCCCTCCTGGGGTTAATCTAATAAGCACAAAATAAAAACCAAAAAGAGAAAAAGCATCTTCAAAGCTGATATTTGCTCAAAACCTGGAGCAGTTGCCATGGAAATCATATTCTTTTGATCCATAAATATCGTCAAAATAGCATGAGTATTTGAAACAAGTCCAGCTAGTTTGAAATCAGAAAATAAGACGGAAATGAAAATGACAGAAGGAAAAAAAAAGGGATAAGAATCTCAAAAAAGTTACCTCCTCTTTTCAAGCTTTCTTCCTAAGTCGGTGTTTTCCAAATATTAATCTTACTCATTACTTAAAGATAATTTAAAGTGCTGAACAGGCAAAAGATTTAAACAAAGAGACCAAATAAAGGGCAAGATTGTTAAATATTGCATAACACATTAGCAGTATGAATACTGTGTGCAGTTATTAGCTGTACACAGTCAAGAAAAAAATATTATTGAATCCAAACACATCTACATTTAAACTTGTGAATAGATCATTGAACTCAGAAGGATTAATCATCTGTTTAAGTACTCAATCTTTGCCATAGTGTAAAGGCTACATGGAACCTCCATAACCCCCTCAGAAATCCAGGCACCACGGGAAGACTTCACCACACAGCTCTGTCCATTAAGCCCAACACCAGTAAGAGACTTTGTCTGACACACAGAGATTCTGCCTCCAGTCTGGAAACACTCCCCCCTCGACCCCACTGTGCACTTGAACTGCCTTAACTATCACCAGGAACAAGCTTAGCAATTGGCTGCACTTTTCTGTTAATATAAATAAGATGATAGCTGAGGAAAGTCGGCTGAAGTAACTCAAGGCTTCCCTTGCCTCAGAGTGCCTCGAGGATCCGTGCTGTCTGTGCCCATGCCCAGTGGCAGGGCAGAGCACCATGGCAAGAGGCACTACACCTGGAACCTGACAGAGGTGGCTGGAAATGTACCTCAATTCCAGGCTCAGTTTCTACAGCTTACCCAGGTAAATTGACTCCAGGAGACCTAAGCTGTCTGCAGGATAACTCTCACTACTGCCTGTTCTCCCTCAAGAACTGAGAAAACTGAGCTTAGATTTCCTACCTCTGGGTAGTAGTTGGAGATGGCTCAAAAGAGGTGTAGGGTTATTTGGAACTGCACAGACTAATACCTCATGCTCCTCTCACCTCCTTGCACCCCAGCTGCCTGCACAGGAAGAGCTTGGGGATAACTTCAGGGTTTGCTGGATGCGTTCTTGGAGAAAACACTGCACATCAGCTACAGCAGCAGCTCCTTCTCCATGCAAAGCCCAAAGGCAGGAAGAGTTCTCTACTTTGAAATCATACTTATAAAAATACTGTGCTGTGACCTGCTTCAGCCTGCAATCTCCCAAGTTTCCTCAGACATCTCTTGCAAAATAACTTTGGGAAGGAAAGAGTTATTTTTCATTCACTGAACTGGCAATAGTAAGTAAGAGATGTTCTTTTTTTTTTTCTGAAGAAAGCAACTGCTTACCAGGTCTTATTTTATCTTACAAAATGGTGTTTCATTGGGGTGAAATAAGATCAGTAATTGCTGCCTTACAGCACAACCTACCAGAGCAGGAAGGGGGCTGTGAGAAGCAAATACTTTTCTCTGTGCCGTACCAGAAGAGATCTCTAAAAGCCTTTACCTCCAGTTGTATAATTTCTTTCTTTAAAGATACTGCCTTCAGAGCCAAAGGGCTGTGGTGATGAGTACAGTCGAAACAAAGAAAAAACTTAGACTAAAATATAAGATCAAACTGCTGAAATGTCCAGTCAGAGGAGTAAAACAAAGAAGCAAAGAGAAAATCCACACACTTTCCTCAACTACACAAAAAGATGATAAAACAGAAAATTATAAATAGCTACATGAAATAAAATGTAAAAAAAGCCCTGAGAACTGAACTGAAATGCAATGTAGCTATTTTATTGATGATGATGATGATGTACCACAGTGGCCCAAGTTGCTTAAAACTGCCTGGGCTTTGTAAAATAATTTAAAGAATATTTTTCAAGAAAAAGAGCAAACAAAAGGCGGCAGCCTTGCAAAACAGATTTGTTAAGAAACTCTCACTTGTCATCTAAGAATTATTTTTAAATATCATCTCTTCTTTATCTTACATCTGAGATCAGTACAATGAGAAAGCTGTTACCCCATCATGTGTTGGACACTGACTAAGAGCCAGTGCACTCACAAAGAAACCATTCACTTATTTTCCTCTGCTAAAATTGAGCAGAGGAGGGGAAAGAACAATTAAAAACTCATGGGTTGAGAAAAGGATTAAGAGGAAAAAAATACTTTGAGGGCAAAACAGGTTCAAAACTTCAATGAAGTATCAAAGGAAAATTTTATTAAAGAATTAAAAGAAAAGGATAATGAGAATTAATACAAACTTTAAAACAACCACGCCTCTCCACCAGCCTTTCTTTCTTTCTTTCCAACATCACGAGGAGACAAAACATGGGATTCTTAGTTACTTTTAACATCTCTTTCTGGTTCATTTAGGGAGAGGAGTTACTTTTGCTATGCCATGGGAGTCTTTTCTAATCTTCACAAGAGCAATCTGCCCAGAACTTGCTGCACATGAGACCCTCCCACGAGCAAAGCTGTCTTCCCACAACTGCTTTCCTCATGGGCCATGAGTTCATGGGGTGTAATTTTAAGGATGAGCTGTTTTTGTATACTAGTGTTCCAGGGCATTAATTATATCTTTTTTGACTGGGAGGTCCTATGTGTAAATATGTTGTAAATAAAATCTGTTTGGTGCATTAGTGAGAGCTCCCTGTTGGCTTTCCATATTTTGACACTTCTTTTCAAAAAGGAATACAGAAATAAAATATTTTCAAAGGTATGTACCTCACAGAGTTCCTTGAGGCATGCATTATCTCACTGCTACATATTCCTTGGCATATGCTTTTTTTAATAAGAAGTTCTTGAATAAACACAGTATCTTTTGTTTGGCAAAGGAAAAACAAACTTTTCCCTTTCCATTTACCCTGTGTGACTGTTACATAGAAAAATCAGACTACAGCTTGCTTTCTTTCTAAAGAGAAGTAGGCCCAAAAAGCAGATCTTTAAGCAGGCTGATTTGTTGTGCTTAGGAACACTATAGGTAGGTGTAAATTAGTCAGAAAATGATCACAGATGGTAAGGAACTGCAGCATCTACGAGTTCATATACCATGACCAAAAATTATGGATAAGAAAACATAGCTAAAGAAGAGAAGTATAAATTAAAGAGGATCTGCAAAAAGTGCTTGCAGTTTTCTCTACAACTTGAGCTTTCCCAGCACCCACCCTCACAATGCACAGCTGGAGGAGGCTTAGAACAGGCACTTCAGCAACCCCATTCAGCTGCCCTCCACAAACTCCTTGCTCCAAAGCCTGGCAGTCCTGGTATGTCTTTGCTCATTTTCCATCCAAAAGCGTGCTAAGATTTTGCTCAGCAGTCCCCACACAGCAGATCCCCAGTGTCTTTACTTCCAAAAGGTGTGTGGAAGGTATTTTATTTTTAAAGAGGCACAGGTACTACACACACTTGATCTAAATTGCTCCTGAGATGTTATCACCAGTCCTGCTCTATCTCACTTCACTTTGCTCTTTCCCACTCAGAGCTGTATTTCCAACAAACAGTCCAGGGAAAGCTGCTGCTTCCTCCTGCTTGGCAGTGCCAAGCACCCCTTCCCTGGTAGGGTAAACCAGCACACACTCAGGTTCTGACACTTCAGTGGCCACCTCCCATTTCAGCACCAAGGCACACAGAGTAGGAATTGACCCCAGGAGCAGCACCAGAGGACACAGAGCCAGAAGGTGCCCTGTCTCACTCCACAGGCTCACAGCAGGACAAGGCAGGCTGGCAGGGACCCCAGGGCAGCCTCCTGCTCAGAGCACACAGTGAATGCTCTCTTCCCAATGACTGAATCCTCTGCCTTGCTAACTGGGACACCCCAGCCATGCTGGCTCCCACAGAACCAGACACATACAAACTTCTACACGGTTCTGAGACTTTCTTTTATTCATTTATTTATGAGGATGGGGAGAATTTGAAAGTATTCCAGACCAAATTCTTCTTTAATTTCCATTCCCTGCAAGCCTAATTATTTCAGTGAGAAATTTGCTGCAACTGTAATGAAATTAGTCCTTTTCTTTGAAAATAAAATAAAATCTGAGACTTCAACTAGGACTATAAAAAAAATTATAAAAAGTTCAACAAATCCCCAGCATAGCAAAGCAATGAATGTATACACCCTGTGAACTAGCACCCCCCTTTCTCCAAAATTGTTTTCAGATTGTGGCCCTAGAAAAATACGGATTGTTTTAATAAAATTTGTCCTGAGAAAAGACTTTGAATTATGAATGGTGACAATATCCTGTTATTTTTAAAAAATCTGATATAAATTTTCAAACAAGAAATCTTTTTCTATCAAAGGTTACTTAATTGAACAGTATAAGTTTGAAACATCATTTTGAAACAGATTTTTTAATCCTATCATTAAGTTCTCTGGAGTATTGCTTAACAATATGGAAGAAAGAAAAGTTCTAAGTAGAAACCATGAATTTAAAAATCAAAATCAGCTCTCGTATAGTGGATGAATTAATACCATCACAGAAAACTTGTTGGAAGAGACCCCAAAAGACTATCCAGTCTAGCCTCCCACTATGAACTAGAGCTAAATCAGATCAGTCTCTTTGCAATTTTCTTGAGAACCTCCAAGTACACAGACTCCTGAATATCTGAGTAATCTCTGACTGGGCTGCACTACTCTTCTAGTAAGTTTTATTTTAATCTCCCTAAAGTTCTACCTAAACCTCTCAAAACACAGTTTATGGCCATTATTCAACCCTGGTGAGCTGGGCTCTGTAGTACAGGGCATAGTTTTGGGAGGCCTAATTCTACAAGGATGCTCAGAAGCTTGGGAAGGTGCATTGAAGGACCACCACTGTGGACAGGGACCTCCAGCACATGATCCAACAGGAGAGGCTGAGGCACTCGAATGAGAAGAGGGTAAGGAGCAATTCAAAAGTGACTCCAAGCTTTGACAGTGGCATTAAAGACAGAGCTCAAATTTCCAGACAGAGTCAAGGCCCAAAGGTCTCTTGCAACCAATATTTCTTTGGTGCTACAACTCCTGGGGAAAAAGCTGGCCTCTACATTAACTCCTGGCTCACTCTGCTCGTGGCTGCCACCAGCCCTTTGAGCCTGATGGGAGTCAGCTTTCAGCCCACCCTTGTCCAGCCCATGGTGCCCAAGTTTTTCACAGTCTTATCATTTTATTCCAAACTTAGAAAATTCTTCCAATTACTTACAAATCCCAGTGGATGAATTAGCACAATGCTCCTGCCATCCCAAAGGTGTCAAGGCAATCACAAGAAACAATATAAACAGGCATGAATTAAAAGCTGTGAGCTTTCACAGACCACATTTAGAAAAAAATTCCTTGTGCATGATCAACCTTGCTTTATTAGGACTATTTATAGAATAGTTACAACATTACTTTGTGTTATGCAAATACTAGAAAAAAACTCTAGAAAAATCTTAAAAATAGGTCATTTGCATGATTTACAAGTTTTATCATGGGAAAAATATAAAAATATCAGTCACACTAAGTGCTGTCCTTTATGGTTTGTTTTTTTTTTTTTTTAAATGTGCCTGTAATGGTTCTAAGGTCTGTTTACTTCTTCTGAGAGTTTGAAGAGGGCTTTTGTTAAAATAAGAGATTTAAACTTGTTCAGTAAAACTGTTATGATTGTCTGAGCATTGTTAAACAATTCATCGTATTGGCAATAAACATTTGCAGCACACACTAAAATGGTTCCATGGGACTTGATAATGGGATATGCTGAGAATACATATGAAGAATACCACCAAAAGAAATCCCATTACCTTAACAAATTGCAAAACCAACTACAATCACTTTTTTCCTCAGTTGATATAATATCTTTTTCTAAAACCTAAGCAACTGCATCACAAACATTTCCTTTAAAGAAACAAAAATATCTAAAAGCAAGCAAGTTCAGATATTTGGATGCAGATCTCTGCACATCTCATCTGCTACTCCTCAATGTGGATGCAGGCTTCAAATTTGGGATGTTATTTTGTGCTCTACATGGTGAAAAACAGCGAGACACAGATGGAGCTTCCCTGCCTGAACTCTCTATTCCCTTTTGATTTCTGGTCAGCATTTTCAGCATAAAGGGGAATAGATGAACTTTGTGGGCTCTGAAGATCTGCAGACTGTGCACCTTTGTGCATGAGCGAGGGAGGCAGAGGGGAATACAGGAGGAACTACAGTAGCCCATAAAAGTAACTTCATAATGTGAATTATTTTGCTCTGGCACTATGTACTTACTTCATCTTTTACCTGAGCAATCCAAGGGCAATGTGAAAGGGCTACTCCTATATATCTTCTAACTTAAAGTATCTTTCTAACTTAAAATTCTTGTTGCTATTTCTTGGAGATGGGGGGTTGTTATTGCTGTTTATTGGCTGGGGTTTTTGTTTTGTTTACACAGATGCAATCAATACACTCCTGTTCTCATTTCCTTCCCCTCCCCTTCCTGCACTCCTCAGGGGTTTTCCTGTGTGTAATGGATACTCCATAACATTAGAACTGAATCAACTTTTGAATCCATGAAGGGCTTTAAATGGAAGGATAAGAATTTTCTCCCTTTGCAGAAAAATCTAAAGAGCGTTACCAAAAGCAAAAGAAAATTCACAGGAGTCCCTTGAGAGTATTTCCTAAACTGTAAAATTCCTGTTCTGTTTGTTTTGTATCTCTCAGGTACCAGATTAATTCCTGGAACAAACAAGGTGTTTTTTGTCAAAGGAAATGCCCAAAAATAGGATGTACAGAATTGTATAGTAGTCTTTTGCTCCAGTAATCTTAAACATTTAAGGAAAAAATTAGAAAAAAATTAACAACAAGTAGGTGAAGCAGAAAGGTGCTGCATATTTAATGTTTCTACCATGAATTACAGTGGTTCCAAACGTTCTGAGCACACTTCTGCTCCCCTCACAATGAAAACATAAACCACTAAAACTGATATTATAAATTGCACGGTCACATCAAAACCTAATTTTATCTCCATCTGGACATCAAAAAATTATCCTCCCATATATAACAAAGTTAAAGTCCAATCCAGATTCATTAATGCATTTCAAACGCTAAAAATCTCCAAGAAATTCATGGCTTTAAAGCCACGACTAGAATGAATGTAAAAGATCAATTAAAACAATAAGTACAACTCAGAAGATATATTATGCTTTCATCGAAGATTTGTTAATAGGAAAAGAGGAGAAATTCATCATACAGACTATCCACTATAAAGTACTTGCTTAACTATTTAACTTCCCAGAAGCACAACAGCTTGGATTCAAATGTCAGCCAGTTGCAGTTTATTAATACACGTGAACATATATTTATCTAGAATGTATAATCTTCTATTTCTTTCCTTAGATAGTGAGCTTGTGACCTTTCAGACATGGTACTCTGGGATAGCAAAAAGGTACAGAAGAGCTGTCATTCATACACAGCACATGAAATCCACACCACCTGTGTGAAGCCTCTTTGATATCCATACAAGAGGCCACAGAGGGAGACTGGGGAGAAACAAAAACGAAATCCTTTGAATAGCAGTTCCCAAACAAGTACAATTCCACAGGAACATAAAATTGAACAGAGAAACCAAAATTTTTCTACTCTAGAGCCTATATTATTAAAAAAAATATGCTCTTCAAAGCAGGGGAACAGTAAAACACCCTTCATGAGAGAAGTCCTAAGACATATTTTAAGAAACCAAACTCTATTAATTGAATAAGCACTGTAAAAGCAGTCCCTGAATTAACAGACTTGTTTCCAGCACTGGCACGTATCCCAACCAGCATTCAAGCAGCTGGGAGTCCAGCAGAAAATGCTCACAGCCAAAATCCATCTCTTCTGACCAACAGAAGTCCTGAACAAATGTACCAATGTGCACAAGAGAAGCTGTACAAGATGTTCTTTCATTGACTGCTCAGCCTTTGGACAGCAGCATCCATCACAGAGTTGCACTTTTCATATTCTGTACTCACCCAGCAAAGGTTCTTTTGCTTAGTTTTGGGTGAAGACAACCACTTACCCTTCACTTAATAGCTGTATTTTGAAGCACAGACCTTTAACATAACAAGAAACACTCGTGTTTTCTAGAGTTGTTCACATACAACCTGTGGGACAACTAACAAAAATGCTATTTATGGATATAAATGAAGCACATTTATAAATACTCCATTTATACATTTGGGATAACTAAATTTCAAACTTCTGGCCATTACTTCAATGCAATTCCTCTAGATGAAAAGCTTTGCCTGTCCTTAGGTACATCAGAGATCAAATATTCATCCCAAGATGAATAATCTTCTAGTTAGCATATTTGCATTTTCTCATAAATAAAGCATGAATTATTCTTCAACTGACAGGGGACTTAATCTCTCAGCTTTTCTTGAAATTACATATTTTAGTGTCTGAAATAAAAAAAAAGGCTCCTTCAAGACTTAATTTAGTGTAAAAGGCTATTACATTTTTCTTTCTGCCATATTTCTAAAGTGCAGAAGACAAACTTCTGAACACAGTATGATTTTTTCACAAAATGGATAGAGAAATTGGTCCTTGAACAATACAGCCAATGGGTTTTCTGACTCAAACCCAACACAACTTTAATGATCTTTCCAGTCCTGTAACGTGGCATTAAAAGAAACATACACAGAAGCACAGGTTACTTCCAGAGCTGCCAAATTCAAGGTGAACAGCCATAAAGTCCACATAGAAGAAGCCGTGAAAATGTAGTGCCCTAGGCATTTGTCCTCATTTTAAGCATTTTGCACATTTTCTTTAACCTCTTGAACAAATAATTTGAAGTTCTGGCTCTCTCTTACAGATCTTGCAGCTGATTTACATGAATTCAGGACATTGCCATTGTGTCCATTGTTAAAAAGTTTTAAGGGCACTAAGATATCTTATAGAAACCCAGAACAATTAAAACAGTTTGGGTGATAAGGTTTTTATTGGGGGGTGGTGAATCTTCTATTGCCCCTGGACAGCTCCATTCCAGCAGAGAAGACAATGCAGTTTTTCCTATAAGTTTTTGAATGCTACAAATCCTCAAGTAGACTACTTTGATGCTTCTAAAGGCTTTCAAATGGTCTTACTTTCAGAAGTGTAAACTGATTCTTTGAAAACTGTTGGTGACAAGGCACCTGAATTTGACACAAGCACTTGGTGCTTTTGAAACAACTACAACTTGCTGCAAAGTACTCGAACACATTCTGAAGTTTGGCTTGAAAAATAATTACTTACAATTTCTCTACCAGTGAATTACAGGATAAACCAGCAATTTATTAATACCACAAAAATTAAAAATTTGTAAAGCAGTTAACATTCAATCAGAAGAATGCAGTAACCTTTAGTTGTTTTAACTGGAAATGTAATTAGCTGAATAAAAACAAAAATAATTGTGGCCATTCACAAAGCATAGATAGATACTTAAAGTAATTCTTGTTTCAGACTTGGTATAAGAACATTGGTGTGGCCCAAAAGACATACAATGTTTGTTGTCTAAGGTGTTTAAGCAGGAAGTTGCCCCAGGCTGGATGCACTGCAAAGCCAAGGTTTCCCAGAGGAAACCAAAACATGAATTGACTGAACCCCTTCCCAAAGCAGCTGCTGCTGCTTCATTTGCCATTAGCTGAAGTTAAAGTTGGATACAGCTCCAAAACCCAGACCCTAGATCATCACCCAAAATTAGGAGGGAATACCTAATTCACTGCACGTATGCACCACACATAGACATTGAATATACAGTAATTTGACTTTATTCTAAATATCACTCTTCCAAAAAATTACCTACATAATCTTGGAAAGGTCTTCCACTAAGTACATGGTTAGAGTCTAAACAGGGACCCTGTAGGTGACAGGCCTGTGCAGGGGCACTGCAGCCCTCTCCTGGGAATTCAGAGTGCCCAGGAACCTTTGGCAAGCTACAAAGTTGGAGGCGATCCTTAGCAGCCACAAACCCGCTTCTCACAGGGAAAGATTGATGGAGCACAAGGAGAGAGAAGGTGCTGCTCTAGCTCACAACAGGGAAAAGAGCACTCAGGAGGGACACAACACTAATTCACTGTCACAGGCAAGATGCTCCTCCCAGCCTGGGAAGCTCCTCAAGGATCGGCCACAGCTACAGTTGTGAAAATGGGGAATGCTAACAATGTAAAACAGAGTGAAAGCACAGCTAACAGCAGATGAAAGAAATATTACACAGCTGCCTACAAGCAATATTTTCTCTTTCAGGGGCCCAATCAATTTAATCTGTCTGAATGCACATGAAGTTACTAAACTCATATTTGAAGCTTCCAAATGTTTTCAGTAATTATGCAATAAGAAGAATTAAAGCCATTTTTCTTTATAAATATGCTTACAAAATCATTCTACTGTTGTACTTTGCATGCAACCTCAAAACCAAATTATTATCAGTCTTGTATAACATCAAAAGTCACCTTTACTAAAGAAGAGTCTAAAAGTGTTGTGAAAATATGGTTACAAAACCATATACCTGTCAACAGCTACCATTTTATAGTTATGGTATTGCCATCAACCCAAGGTCCCACAGAATAAAGAAAATTACAGACATGGTGGAAAACGTGGCATTTCAAAGTAGCTTATTTTGCTACACAATGTTTAGGTGGGCTAAATATTAAGATCCCTCTTCAGCTACTACATAATCATCATTACAAGTTTTTCAAGTATTTCTTTAAAGGATTCTTATTTTATGATGTAAGGTCATAATGTTCTAAATTTTAAAAAGTGTATATGCAGAAATCTTAACTTATAATAGATATGAACATTTAATGAGCTGTCAGAACTTTTACTTAAAGTAATGCTTACTTTATTTACCCAACTCTCAGGCATTCTGCACTGGGGCCTTCCTAGCAATTTCTCCACCTATTTAGAAGCTCTGAGATAGGCATGCAGAAACTCAGGCTGAGTATACAATAGGGAAAAAGTTTCTTTTACATGGTAATGTGTACTTTTATATTTCCAATGCGTTAGAACAAAATACGTTAATTTTGATAGCATTACCTTAAAAAAACCCTCTATATTTGCTTTTCTCTTCATGTCACTGTTCTCTCAGCCCTCCCTCATGCTGTTTGTGTACATACAGATGTGAACATGCCTGGGCTCAAAAGGGAGGCAGTGATGCCCCAAGCCCCAGTCACAGCCTGTAACAGGACTGGAGAGATCATTAGCACTCCTCCATAGGTCCTGCCTGGGTGGCTTCAGAGAAAAGTGTGCTACAGGTGGGAGATTCCAGGCCTCTAAACACCTGTAACTGAAAGGATATTACTCTTTCTTGTCCTAATTGAACAGTGGTTACTGGAATTTTCGATTTCTCACCAGGCAGCCTGCAGGAGGCAGTGCATGGCTGGGCATTCTGTTGATGACTGAGGCTGGGGTGGCAGCCTCACAGTCAGATTTGCCCATCATCCTTCCTGTGAATGGTTCTATTGGGGCACTCAGACAAACCCCCTGATGCCAGGTTTTGTTTAGTCTGGCTGCACAGGAGCATAGCAATCAATTATCAGAAAGTTATGTACTCTGGATGAATAGTATATTGGAGAACACAGTCAAGCAATTACTGAAAACTAGAGAAGCAATAGATGTTGTTAAGTTATTAAATTAAATTTGCAAGAGAATGTCTATGTATTTAATTAGAATATGACAAAAGTGCTTATGCAGGGAAGTTACAGCTTTACAAAATATCAATTGGTATTTTAGCAAAAAATTGTTATCTTATTATCTTGCTTTAGTAGTTTTGTTAAATGGCATTTAAGAGGTATCTTTATAAATGTGATAACAGTGGCAGCTCATTTGGAGAAAGAACAGACTCTTTCTCCACCCACATTTAAGAACCAGTCTTATCTTTAATTGTAGCACATCTGCTGCTGCAACTGCAATCACAACTTACCCTTTTCCAGACTGAATTCTTCAACTCACGAGCCTTTCCTCCACACAAACCGAGGCCAAAGACACTACTTAGATAAGTCAGCTGTCACATTTGGGTAGCTCTTGCTGCTGCTCTGCTTACCAGTGCTCCTTGAGTTCTCAGGATGAACAAATGACAGGACAGGTGTGTCTGAGAGCTTGGATTATGCCCTGTGCCTCGATCAGCATGTACAAGATGGAAAGGTGAGGTGAAACTCAGAAGAAAAGCTCTAAGAACTTCAGCCTAAACTCCTGCCTCCTTAGCAATAATCTCCCTTCTAGAGCTTCCAGTATTCCCATTCATTTTTTCTTTCGCAGTATTCCTCAATGTTTTCTAGCTTCCCAAACAACCCAGTGGTGCACAACAGCAACTTGAGATTCTATCCAAATTGCAGACATGGCAAGTGCAGTTGAATATTCAGCTATACTTTTCAGAAAATAAATGTGAAGGAAATAAGAAAATAAAAACATTTGGGGCATGAATAGTTAAAACTCTCCTCAGTGAATAGTAATCAACATCAATTTGCTAATATAGTTCCTTTGTCCCCCAAAAATGTAGCAGAAGTAAAAGCATGGGGGTTAAAACAGTTTCAAATACGTTTGATGTCATTGCAATCATGACCATTACCTTAAAACATCCTTGAAAAAGAGATATTTATGACACTAGTTAAGAATAAGTAGATCTCAGGAGATGATTTTTTTAGCTACATCACTAATTCCAGCACAAAAAGGAAATAGACCTTTAAAATTAAGAGCAGCACAGAATAATTTAGCAGCACCTAAAGAATATTTGCTTTTTCTGTTATGAGCACCGTGTCTTCCTGCTATATCTTCATTTAACAAGAGGATTGTGGAGGAGTAGGTTAGTCTTGCCCGAGGTGATGGGTGAGGAGGACCGAGAAAAGTATCAAGAACATCATTTCCTCACTAACAAAGTCACAAGTTCGATTCTCTCCTCACTGCAGTTAGACATGCAGTCTTGCACGATGCGAGAGAGGAGGTGGTGTCATTTACACTTTTGCAGAATGTTGCCTTCAAAATGGAAAAAGCTGGCAACACTTTGACTGAAAAACAGACCCAGACTTGAGCACTGAATACAGAATAACACCACTACACTGTCTCATTAGCTTCCAACTGAGCAGTTTAGACTGCTGACGTGGTTAGCAGGCATGCTAATTACAAAGACAACACAATGAGTCTACCTCACTGAATATCCTGAACCAAGAGAAAAGTGCCTTAAGGACAGCAGTGAATTTCTTACAGGGCCCAGCAATCAGACAGCAATAGACAAAACTAATGGCCTGGTAAAGAAAATAAAAACAGCCAAAAGAGAACCGTAAGGAGTGGATAAGATCCACCTCTTAATTACAGTGCTGAATTGATTTATCTGCTTTAAGTAGGTTGCCTTTTAGTATCCCTGTTTAATTTTTCTCACAGTATGGAAAAAAAAAGGAGCAAGCTGGAAGAGTACAAATTATTCTTTACAAACCACTCCTCTGTTCCTGAGATAGTTTCTATCTTTTTTTTTTCGCCTGTGCAGCTTTTAAGACCCCACTCTGGTCCCTCTGTCTTCTGTGTCCATCTCCCTACACATCCTGTAAGGATGAAGAATCACTCAGTCTGCCAGCTGTGCTCAGTGACTTCTCCACAGCCTCTGCATTTCTCTGCCTTAGAGCCCACCCAGCACACTGAGTACCAGAGCAACCTCAAGAGCTTTCAGGAGTTCCTCCAGCTTCCAAAGCTTCTGGAGGAGTTTGATAAATTGATTGAGCACGCTGTTGGCCTGTCTTGAGCTCGCTGCTAATGCCAGTGCTTCAACTCATCTTAAGGCTGCCAGACACGGTCCTGAAGGACACCAGCGTGGCACCAGCAGCCACAAACTGGAACCCACTGCCAGTTCAGCTGTCCTGCTGAAGTCATCATCAGTGAGCTTCAAAAACAGTCATTCTCTCTTAAAAAAAAAAAAAAAAAAAAGTCTTTGATGATAATTCCTGGAGTGTAAAGTGCTCCGTGCCCTTGAGAATTCACACCGACCATTTGTATTCAGACAGCCAGGTTTACAAAACTCCTGGAGTAGCTCACCTTGCGCTGAGAGAAGTCACCGAGAAGTGTGAGGATTGACCTCCTGCTCTTTCATCATCTTTCAGGCTCTGCCATCACGTGCTGCCCCACTGCTCTGTATCCAGGCCCTGCCGGGTGACCTTGTTGCCAAGGTAACCTCTTCCCTGACAACACGATTTTCCTGGTAGGAGCTGGGTTATTGTCTCAGATGTTTGTATTTAAATAGAAGACCATCTGCATTTAATGACCTTCTCTTATTAGGGCTTTGTTCTCTTTTCATCTCAACGCAGAAGTGAGCAGACACTGAAGAAGGTAAAAGGTCACACATCCAAATTAAAGTCAGCAGTTTAGCAGGGTTGGAAACTGTTCATTGGGAAGAATGTATTAATTCTTTATGCATCAGAGACCTTCACATTGTCAGAGGACTGCTTTGCTAAATGGAAGGGAGCAATAAACTCTTTCCCACGATATGCTCTGCTGTAAACTGATTAAGTGACATGGAACTAATTATAGTATATAATACTTCCTGGTTCTCTCAGAGATAGACCATCTAAAGGAGTAACAGTCACTAATTAACAATTGTTTCAGGCTACTAGGTTTAAAAGAATCTAGAGCAATAAAAATTAAGGGTCTACAAACATGTTCTATGCCTATTGGCTTTGAGGTGTCCCTAACACCATTTTCCTTTCTTTCCTACTCTGCCACCTTCATACACATCCAACTGCATTACAGGAATTACTCTCCCATGATCATAATCATCCCAAAAGGTCCAAGAAGTACATTGCTCCTGGTTTAGTCCCACCCCCACGCCAGTGAAGGGGTCTCCCTTCAACCCCAGGGAAATGCAACAAACCACCTGCTGAAGGCATCTTTTTCTGTCTGCTGAAAATACAAGGCTGGAAGACAAACTTTAACACTGGACTTCAAAGTTTCAAATGCTAAACTTTGGTAGGATCACACTTTAATCATCAGGAAATAAATGCATATAGTACCAGAACAGTTTTCACCTGGAGGAGAGAGCACCATGTGAAAACAAAAATAAAGATAACTGCCACAATGAAGGAAGTCAATTGGTTTCATGGACCACCATGCACAGAAAAGGAAATATTTCACTATTGCAAGACACTTAGCTTGGATAACAAAGCAAAAGCACTGTGATCTTATTAAACAGGTCAGTAGCCAGGCACATTGTCTAGAGAAACTAAAACCCCCACAGCCCTTGAGGCATTAGGTACCCATTAGATGTAACTGATGCTAGCTGCAGAGGGATATCTTCAGAGCAGTTCCAGTGTCCATCAATTTTATGACAATTTATTCTTGATCTTTTTCCCTCTAAAACATTTCTTCTCATTTGAACGTGTATGCTGAGTGCTTATTTCATACAGGTCAACCTAAGGCCCAGTATTGGAATGGGTAAGGAGCCTGCTGGAGATTTGCTGTCCTGAGAGTCAGTGCTTTGTCAAACACAAGGTGTAAGCCCACGCTGCTTTCTACTAAATGAAACTCCATGCATAGTGTTAAAAGCAATCCCCAAAAGTATTTGCCATGTAAAAACATGCATGTGCACAGAGAATGAAGTGGCAGTAAACCCTACAGCAGCAAAGAAATCAAAATGACTTTATTAAATTTAATAACTTCTGGGTATCAACAACTGAAAACCTAACAAACAGTGCCACTTAAACTGACTGTTGAAACACTTTTTGTATTGATATTTAAAAATGTATATATAGCTTATAGTTTATTGGTATTTGGTCAGTTGTCACCTGATGAGAAGAAAGCATACAGACAGTCCTAAACCATGCTATACTGACCTTTTCAAAATTTTCAAATTCTGGTTGTTGGCCACTCCTTTAGTTCCCTCTGTCTGCAACCTTAATATTCTGTGAGCACCAAAGAAAGGGGATGGTTGCCTCCTCCACACAAACACACTGTTGTAAAGGTTAAAGTAGTTGAAGAGATTGCTGCTGCTGTTCTGCTGTCACTTGCAGAGGTACTGGAAGCCATGACTGCAAGGTGCCACTCAGATGAGAGCAGGGAGTGGAAATAAGGAGTGACAGAACTTAAATTCATTTTTGCAATAATGTGCTTTACAAACTTTCCAAGTCTCTCTCAGCAATCTTGTAATAGAAGAGGGAGCTTGCAAGTTGTCCAGCCAATGCTACTGCAGCAGTCGACTGCTTAGTTTCTGTCTTTTTTAATAGTGCTATGTGTTTAGCTAAACACCAATTCATGAAACTTGAATACACCACATTAGCATAATTTCACAAAGTGATGGTAGCTGTGCAGTCCTACAGGCACCTATTTTGATGTCATACTGCATCAGGACCTGAGCATCCTTGTCTTAGATTTCTCACACAGATGTTCACAGCTTCTCTTTGGTCGCTTTACTGGGAAAGGAGGATTAGCTCCCACTGAAAGCTTGAAATTAAAAGTTGGCAACAAGGCAAAGCAAAGCATTTGTTATTTGGCAGTGTTACATATTCCTACTGAGTATGTTGCCATTGTCAAGATAAACTAAACACTTCTAATAACATTAAAAGTACTCTTTGACACAAAATGTGTCAATTGCTGTAAATTATTTTCCTTAGAAATTGCTCACAGTATTTTTTTTCCTTTTTATGATACTTAAAAACAAATGGCCTATTGGCTTTTATTTTCCAATCTGAATGAAAAATAACTATAAAAATTTAAAAATACATTTGAAGGCAGGGTAAGGTGACCTTTCAAGTATGGACTAGCTACTCCACATGCCTTCAGAAACATTGCAAGAGTTAGTCATAACTACTGAGCTTCACTCAGTGCAAGTCAGGAATAACTTCCTTCAGTGTGTTGTCACATGTCTTTTGCACTTGGTTACTCAGAACCTTGCAACAGAAAATGCATCCTTTAAATAGACCCAGGAACATGCTGGTACTTCAGTAGTGTTTTTTCAGTCAAATAGTCTAAACTGCAGTCTCATTACAGGACTTGAAGCAACCTCCTTGCCAATATGCATATTAAAAAGTCTCATTACTAATACAGATAAATTATTCAAAAAACTTCCTAGCATCAGCTAATTCTCTGATGCTACGCTCTCCTTTCCCATATCACCCAGGGTTAAAGGTTTGACAGTCTCAGCTGTCCCTCAGCAGTGCTGGGGGAACATCTCCCATGTGGGAGCTTTCCACATTTTATTATCCCACTCTGCTTCCTGAGACTGGCTCAGGACAACACATTCCTACACTAATGGCAAAAGTCCTGTCCTTTACCCCTTCTAGTCTTATCATCAAGTGATAAAGGAAAAAGTCTTGTTTAGTGGATGAAATTGCAATTCCCTTCTTCCCCATGGATGCTCCTTTGGTGGGTATTTACTGACTAAACCAAAGGAAGACTGTTTTCAATTGTTACTTTTATGCAGGTACATAAACTTTAACATAAATATTTAATTAGGCATCTAATTAAAGCTCTAATAATGAACTCTTTACCTCCAAAATTTAAGTTAAAACCAGCAGAAACCTTTTGAGAAAATAAATACCCAAGTTCTATAATTTTGTTCAGGGTTGTAAAATCTTGCCTTGATTGAATGCATCCTGAGGGTGAATACATTGAACCAAAAATAGCAACTAAAGGAGACTTTCAGGTTTGCTTTGTATTATTAAAACTGAACACACTTGCAGCTAGCTTGAAACCTACTACTCCCTGCTTCACACAAAGTTTTGGCAAAGTACTTCCATGACTCTTCAGAACAGCTGGAAAGCTGATGAGCCTTGAAAGTACTCCCATATTTTTCCTTTTATATGTTTCTGTCTAAGAAATATACGTAAATTAAGAAAGACTCAGCTGTAGTTGACAAACAGAGGACAACTGGAACAAGAAGTAACAGGGACTCCCTCATGTTCAAGCTCATTACAGAGTTTGGCTCCTAAAGCTTTTTTCTGCAGTTTGTTTACAAATTTTGTCTCTTGCAATTTCTAAGCTCCACCAGACTAATTCTGAGCTGTTTCAAGTTCAGCTGTCGGAGAGCCCATCCTGGAATTCAAGGTGACTGGAAACACAACATGCATGGTCTAGAGAAGAAGATGCTGCTGCAGCAAATATCCTCTATAGGAGCCCATGTTAACTACTGCTGCCAGCTGCACTCCTGATAGCAGTGTAATCACAACAGCTTCAAACACAGAGTAAGAGTCCAAATAGTTTTTAAGGGTCTTGCATTCTGTGGAGAACCCCCAGTGCTGTGACTAACATATTATCAATTTATTTAAACTAAATCTGACATCTATATAAAGGAATTTAAATCACCCTTATCAGCTTAAGGCAGGAATACCCTGAATGATTTTTTTCAGGATTCCAGCTGGTTGCATGCATTAAGAGTATTTATTACTGCTCACAGCTAATAAGACTTGCATAACTGCCCCTGAGGGACTTGGAATCATAGCTATCATCTGGAGGCTCAGACACCAGCAAACTCATCCAAGAAAGTCATGTTTCTGCAGCACATATAGCATGTTTAAAAGCTAAAATACAGTTGGAAGCATAATAGGATACACATGCTGAGCATTAATAATCCTTACAGAAATTTATCATCAACTTTTAATTTGAATGTCAAATAACATTTGATTAGCACATTTAGCAAAACTGTTACCTATCTCCAGACATTAAATAAGAGTGGAAAACTCTGCCTACCATTTATTATGCAATGGTCTTAATATCACAGAATCACATATCATAATCTCATGGCCCCGTGAGGCTGGAAAGGACCCTCTGGAGGTCACCTGGTCAAATCCCCCTGCCTAGAGTCACCTAGAGCAGGTTGTCCATAGCTCTGTCCAGGTGGTGTTGAGTATCTCCATGGGTGGAGACTTTGCACACTCTCTTGGGCAGCCTGCTCAAATGGCCAGTCACCCTCACCAGTGAAAACAAGTGTTTCCTAATGTTCAGATGGAATCAGATGTTTCATTTTGTGACCATTGCCTGTAATCCTGTTAGCAGACACCACTTTGCATTTGCAGCCTTCTGTCAAGTAGTTGTATAGATTGATAGGGTCCCCCTGAGCCTCCTCTCCTTCAGGGTCAATAGTGCCAGCTCTCATCAGCCCTCCTTGCACATGAGGTGCCCCAGTCCCTCCATCATCTTTCTGACCCTTCACTGCACTCTCCAGTATCCCCAGTATCTCTCTCTTGTGCTGAGACGCCCAGAACTGGACACAAAACTCCAGGTGTGGCCTCACCAGTGCTGGATAGAGGAAAAGGATCCTTCCCTGGCCTGCTGACAATCCTCTGCATAACACAGCCCACCTCTGCAGGAGGTGCATGTCACAGGTTGATCAGCGTGGTGCCTGCTGGACCTCTGGGTCCTTCAGTGCAGAGCTGCTTGGCAGTGTCACAGCTCCCAGCATGTATTGAGGTTGTTCCCTCCCAGCTGCAGCACTCTGCACCCCTTCTGGAACTCCACCAGGCTCCTGTCACCCCCCTTTCCCCAGCCTGCACAGGTGGATACATGCCAGGTGCTAAATCTCCTTCTCCCTTTCCCTTAGATGCTGATTCTCATTCTTAGGGAAAGCCGTGGAACTACTAATGAAGACTGACATGCACTGTCCAAACCAAAATAGAAAGGAAATATAAACAGTAACATAAACACAAACACCAGGAGGTCTGCTGCTCGCTGGGGAGTAGGAACAGTCACTCCAAAGCTTTTCAAATCAAAGGAACATGGAGCACATACTGAAGTGCAGACAGTTAATCAGAATACACTTGTTTGTTTTCTGCTCATTTTGTTTTTAGATGACAAGCCCAACATAGAAATCTTGGCTTCAGAAACTGATTTGCATCATTTACTCATACTGAATAGGAGTTTTCTACTGCTGTAGCCCCATGTTAGGCCAAATTTTGCCACCAAGACAGAGCTCTGGCCAAGCTGCATTTGTAAACAGGTGTTGAACATCTCAGAAGGAATACATGAGCAGAGCTTTGAGTATTGTTTATTTTGTAATTTTCTAGCAGAGCAGCTCACTTAAAATTCTTATGCCAATAGTTAAAAATGTGCACACCTTTAAATGTTTCAATAGATAGGAAAAGAATATCTTGTGGGTCTTTCTTTAAATACACTTTTTATTATACAATAAGCAGTATCTGTTTCACAGCAGGATGTATAAAGTACCTAAAAACAGACATGAATTAAAAAGCTAAAATGGCACTTCTTTGTTATTATCCTTAGTATTTGTCACCCTGTCTTTCATCCTTTTGTGTTCTGATAATCCAAATCTTTAAATCCTTCAAGAACTCATTTGGCATTTGTGGTTAAGAAAGATTTAGTTCAAAATGCTAAAATTCCTCCCTCAAATCTATGCCTTCATGATAATATGTAAAATAAAAATATTTTAAAATATATGCATATAATTATAAAAAGTTTTAACAAATGATGAAGTGTTCAGTGTTGCACAAACATATATCACAATAAAGCCTGAAAGGACAAAGTAAAACTGTTAATCTTCTGATAACTATTATATTTCAATGCAAGATATTTGAGGAAAAAGTGAAACTATAACAAGCTAATTTCACAAAAGTAAAAAAATAGTAACATGGAAGAATCACCTCTTTGGAAACTAGAAAATTATTAGGTCATTTATCAGATGAAATAATGCAGTTAAACTACTGGTTGTTGTGCCAAAATACTAGATATGTGCAAGGAGTGAACACTGAGTAGTTTATTTTTTCAACATTCTGCAATAAAAAAGAGTTTCTAAAGTTAATTCAAAGCTTATTATGGGTAAAAATGAACAACATTCAGATGGAGCTAGCAATCCATACTGTTTGGTAAGATAAGACCTTACACAGGTTCAGGTGTTAAGCAAAAACAACCTCACACGTTCACCATCCCCGGCCATGTCCAGTGGCCTGAGGAGGAACCAGTGGGCAGCAGCTCTGCTCTCAGTCTCAGCCACATGAAGGTTGTTTTCACAAGTTATCCTTCCCACTGGATGCCAGCCACAGCCAGGTGCCCACACAGCTCCTCCAGCCCCCAGGGCTGTGCCATGGCAACCCTGAGATGGCCACAGGCACATGGCCACTGGACATGGGAAATGAGCTCCAGCCAAAGCCAGGACCAGCCACGACCAGGACAGCTCCTGAGCCACAAGCACACTGCCTGGCAACTGTCTTCAGTCTCAGGTACTGAGCTAGGCCATAGTTTCTCCACACTCATTATTCTTGGCTGCTTCTTAGAGCTCAGCAGCAGCAATGCCAAGAGGCCTTCCATTGCAAAGGCGAAAAATAATTCAAAAATAATTATCAAAATGCAGAGTCTATTGCACACAAAAAACATTCTATGGTATCAAAAGACTAATTCATCAGGGCTTTGAAATGAGAAAGCAAAACAATTATAAAGATCTACAGGGAATCAGGCCAGAAACAAGAGTTAACTTCAGCTCCTGAATGGACATTGCAGAGTAAAGGGAGCATCTAGGAAGGCTCATGTTCAGTTACACTGGAATGAGTCTCTAAGACACCTGCCAACAACTCAACCAGTTTCAAAGGCATATAGAGCACAGTCAGTTCACCAGTGCTATCTGGGCACTTATATTTCTTTTGTGAACCTAAGAGACCCTGCATAATATTGCAAACTATGGCATCCTGGTCTCTGTGTCCCCTGAACAGCTTGAACAGTGCTGTGGAGAATTCCTGTGAGCCCACTTTTGTATCCATGCAGCAGCTAACCCCCAAACCCAGCCCCTTAGTTTTGGTTCTGTAAGCAGTCAGTCTGCAAAATAAACATTTCACAAGTTATCTGCAAAGAATTGTGGGAATACTTCAAGGCTTTAAAATAAAAATTAGTACAAAGGATTGTGCTCGTTTTTTTAGTAAAAATAATAAAAAGTCAATGGCAAAATGACAACAGAGTTATCAGCATGCAGAAATAATTCTGCTACTGACTAAAATTCAAAGAGGTCAAGACAGAATAGAGAATAAGGGCAATGAATAAGCCTGATTCATATCTGGATAAAACAAAGTATTACTTAGCACAGCTGGAAGCAGACTTTGATGTAAGATTATAAGATGTGCAATGAGATGTTGAAGCTTTCAAAGTTATTCTGTGGTTAATAGTAATAGAGGGTGAAATGAGAGCCATCTACATGGGTTTCTACCCCACTGCAGACCAGGCACTACCAATTAATTATCTCCTTGAACAGTCATACTTGACTAAACCAATACCAACTCATGTTCTTAGTGACAAAGGAATCACAAACTTAAATTATTCACTTTACTTTTTTCCCCCCAGTATATCATAAATCCATGCAACCCTTTGTGGCAAAACAAGAAAATCCAGCATCTCCAGAAGACCAAACAAAAGAAAAATTATGCTACTACAAAATGTCAGAGAGGGCATGACAATGCAACCCTGGAACAGATAGGAGACTTCCACTATATCAAACTCCTCTGCAAAGCAGCTGTATCAGCAGGGAAATGTCTGTTCTTTCTGACCACCCCCGAGGCACAGCACAGCACAGTTACCACTTCACTACAAGACCTTCTGGCACTGCATTTGGGAAGCCAACACCTCCCCATTGCACAAAGCCTGGTCGTGCTCTCCAGGTTTTCTGCAGGTTTGTTATGTAAGTAGGAGCTGTGCACCTCTTCACAATCCTGCCCTTTGTTTCTGGAGCTCACTAACTGGACCAAGTTAAATTCCAAAACTGACTATTCCAAAAGCACAGCCACAAGCCAGAATGAGCTGTGGCCTGTAGCCAAGGCACCAGCCTCTTACTTGGAAATGAAATTGACGTAGAGCATCACTAACGGGTAAAATATCAAATTTGATCTAAGTGACATCTTCCAACGCCCTTTTCCTGAGATTCACTATGTATCTTTAAATCCTGAAGATGGCAAATAACAAATCAATGAGGATGTGTCACAGAGAATACACCAGAAAATGGTAAAAAAAATAAATTAAAAATTGCATCTCACCAAGCGTGGTGAATACATGAGCCCAGGGCCTTGATCCAGATTAACTTCCTGTCTCGCTTTGTGCACAATGTCTTTAATTAGTAGCCTTCCAGAAGTGAAGACATCTTCAGTTTTCACCACTCAGGAGAGTTCAAGGTATTCACAGGCTAAATACAAACTGTCTTCTGCAACATGAACTCTTTCATTTTCATATCAACAGCAATACAAGTGTGTTTGCATCAGTAGGAAGTCTTGACATGTGAGTCAATGTTCAGATGCACACCCAGCCAGCCCCAGCAGACGCCAGGTGACTTGTCCTGGCATTAGGTGTTTATTAGCTGTCATCTTGTCTGTCAGATTGTCAGAGGTATTTCATCCAAATTCCATGATACTGAAGCCCAGAGCTCCTAATATGCTGATATTCTTAGAATACGACTTGGAGCAGAGCAAGGTGCAGCATTCTGTAAAATCCTATCAGCCATCCTAGACCTTCCCCAACAGGATAAATCTTTTCTCTTTAATAACAGCAGAGGAAAATATTCAAACTCCAAAGCATCAGAGTGTCTGCAGATTACATACAGATAATCATAGGAATAAGTATTGGCCTGATTTGCCCAAACTACCCAATTAGACTCCCCATGATCCTGGAAATTAAAGTCACTTGCCCTATCAGCTTTATGTCCAGCAGGCTCTTTTATTAAAAATTATTTTAGGCATTTTTATTAATAGCTTGCAGCTGCTCACAACACTGTCTCCCAGAAAACCCAGTCCTGCTTTCTTTGTCAACATGATTTAAGAAATGAAATTTCCAGGTCCTACAAACTCTATTTCTGTTTCCAATTCTAAGTTCACAGTTCTGTCACAGTAAAGGAAATTCATATTCCAAAAGCACTAATAAGACATTTTCCCAAGGGATTGCCTATCAAATTTCAGTTTGCCAGAAACATATTTATTCTTTCCTGCATTATTGCTGTTACAGAATAAGTCTCTCAGGAAGATTTAAATTCAAAGAGAGATTTCAATAAGCAAAACACAGCTGTAAAAAACCCACTTATTGACATGTATTTAAAGGAAGAAATATGGAAGAGATTCCAGCTTTAGAACCCACCTAAAAACCTCTGAGGAGCTGAGGCATAACCAATAAAACATTAGAGAAGAACAGGATCAGCTGAACTCGGGACAGAACCCAGCTAGAAGAGGCCAGGTAGCAGAATATTTGGTGGGACTGAAGGACTGAAAGGCACCAAGGAGGGAAAAGCACCACTTGTGATGGGAAACTGATAGAAGCTACAGCAGCAAACTTGCAGAGAAGGTGTACAAGGCACTTCAGTGGCAGTATCAGAGCAGATGATGCACACACAATGGATGCCTGACTGCCTTCTCCCCTCCCTGCTTCCATCAGCTACAACATATGTCTGCCACTCTGTCAAGTGTCATGTGATGCCTTTTAACTTCCACCCACCCTCAGCTCTCCCTACTGCCACCTCCCTTCTGCCAGCACAGCAATATGGTTTGATCGCTCTCTTGGAACCCATTAATGCCACCTTCTCATTTCCCAGGGTATTTCTACGGGATGACAGCAAGGTGTCCCTTCCCTTCAACGCCTGCAAGCATTTGCTGTGGTCTTCTCCAAGCCACTTCCTGCACTGCAAACCAGACACCAAATTCAAGGACTGCCTGCCACGTGTCAGCACAGCAGAGCAGACAAACAGCCAAGCCTAAGAATTAACTGTGTTCACTTGACTCAGGCTGAACCTTGACAGGTTTTCAGCCTAGATAAAGTTTTGATAAGAAAGACTAAAAATAGTTAAGCCCGTTTTCCAAAGTACACTTACACTGGACAGTTTGTAACTGAAAAGGCTCCTTATGAATTTATGAGGTTAATAACATTCAGCTAATTAAGCAATCGGATTAGCTGGGAATGATGAGCTTCACAGCAACACTGAAGATCAAACTGTCAAAGCTGACAGTACCATGTTGCACCCAGATACAGCAGGCTGTGAAATATAGTGAATTAAAATAGAAATAGGCATTATACAGACCTATTCTAGGACAGCAGGAAGATTACAAACTAACTCAAGGCTTAGCAAGCACCAGAATGAGAGTTGCCTTTATATCTAGAAAACAAGGAAACATACTTGGAACAGCTGTAAAAAGAAGCTGATCATAAACTGCTAGGCCAATTTCCTGGACAAGGAGGCAGAGTCACCAGAATCACAAATGCAGGCTCAGAAGTCTGGTGATGCTCACGTTCCACAACTTTCACTGGGCAGCCTTTGGATCAATGGCCTCAAAGGTACAAGGTACAGCTGCATTTATGAAGCTAGCCCACTCACAGAACTCAGTTTGCTGAGTTGTATTCTCACTGAGGAAAAAGATTACATGAATTCCAGAAGCAATTACTAACACTGACTAACACTTGCACAGAGGGGAAAACCCAGCTGAACTGCATCTGAACACAAAAGGAGACATTCTAATCAAGATGTCATCATGCAAACTTTTGCCATCTTCCAAAACCAAGGAAAAAAGGAATCAACATATAAAAGGTCTCCATCAGCTGCCATTATGGGGTTATTGAAGCTTTTAAACATGATGTTGTAGGAAATGCATCATACATTTAGAAAGGCAGGGAAGAGGAAGCAGGTAGAGAAGGGCACTGATAACTAAACCAGCTATTAGCTGGATTATCTGACAGGTATTTGTTCTTACCCAGCTGGGTGTTATTTAGTCCTGACTCAGTGAGCCTGAAATGCTTTAGAAACACCTCAGGGAGTCAAGATCCCTGCTGTTAAAATGACAGTGACTCAGAAAATGGGTTCCTTATGTACATGCCAGCATACTCTGCGTTTGCCTGCATGATTACGTCTTAACTCTTTCTCAAAAAAAAAAAAAAAAATCAGAACAGAAAAGAATCATCTCCAATTCTTGAAAATATTACTTAAACCAGACCCTTTTCTTTTTGCAGGAATGTCAAGTTTAAAAGTTTTTATGTTAACATCTGTACAGTAAGCAAAATATCTGAATAATCCAAGTGACCAAAAGCACTGATTGCTAATTAAGTTATTCCAGTTTCACTGGTAGCCTGAAGGTATGCTGCAATCTTTCACAGTAGCAAAAAAACCCCAAAACATAACCCACCATAATCAACAAAAAGAAGAACAATGGCTGAATATTATAACAAGGAGTAAAAGTCTTATCTACATTGGTATTTTTTTCAGACAGATTCAGGGTCTTCACATGCTAAATTCACAGGAGGAAGGAGAGCAAATGATAGACAGAAATAATATCTGCCTATAATATAATTGCAGTTATAGAAGAAAGTTACACTGTTTCTAGGGAACATGACATTACCCTTCCCAATAAGAGATGGATTCAAAAATTATCACTTTACCTCCAGACCACGTAGAAGTAAACCCAAATCAAGAAAACTGGGCTCTTCTGCATTATGGTGGATTTAGGTTTAATACTGTTGCTGATTCCACAGGTAATTATTCCCCTTTAATATATTTCTCATACAATTCAAAATTATATTTTAAGATACATGCCTACCATATGAAACTCATGTCAGCAAACTTATCCATTGCTTGCACCTGAAGTAGGTGTTGGGGAGTGTGATTAAAAAAACCTCTGATTTTTCTGATGGCTACTGAAACCCAGAGACACAGCTGGCAACAAAGAACAGGGTAACTGGCAGCTTAACCATTTGGTTCCTTACCCCTTTTGCATGCTTCAAACATCCCAACTAACCCATGAAAGGCCAAAATTGATATCACTTTTAATTTTCATAGGTGTCATCTTCCAGGAGAAAGACGAGGATAAAATAAACAACATCTCAAATATTGTCAGCAGAGGTACTACAGATATAAGCAAGAGTACATGCTATAGGTTTGATTTAAGGTACAAACTGGGAGAAAACACCTGACAAAGAAACAGAATTCAGTAGATTGTTGGGTAACAGCAAACTGGGCAACAGATCAGAGCTAGTAGCTGCTTAAGATGTGAATAACAAGTATTTTAAGAAAAAAAAAATCACACTGTCTTTATAATTAATTAGATTTTGTAAAATTTACCCATTCAAAAGAAGTGACCTATACCCAAATTGTTCTGTCTGCCTAAAAACATCTTCATGTGCATATCTGTTTGTAAAGCCAAGACAGACATTGGAGCTATTTCATTTCTAAACAGGGCATCTATTTTTAATTCTCTGCAAATTATTATCAAGCAGGATATCTGGGAAAGGACGTGGTTTTCATTTTGAAAGTGAGCCTCAGCAAACACACATGTAAAACTGACAGTTAGCTGATGACTTTCTTGACTCTGCTAATTACTAGATTTGAATCCAAGTCAGACTTTGCAGTGACATAAAAAGCTGTTTGAAAATGCTAGCAGGGAAAAGCTTAGACAATCAACACATGTCTGCAGCAAGCTATCTGAAAGTCAGCTGCAAGAGTTAGTGTTGCGTAGACTGTATTAAAACAGTGAAACAGAGGATCTTGATAAAAGTAACTGTTCTTAAAATTAAACACCTATTTTTCTATTCTTTAAAAGGCTTTTAGGTATAAAAGTCAGGTAAGAAGTGCTACAAAGCTTGTCCACGTATGGAGATGAGAAAGGTTAGAGAGCTCTTTGAAACCTGGTTCTTAAAGACCAGAACAATGGAAACAATCAATATTCTTACAATATTTCAAGGAATATTGGAACAAAACATAATAGGAGTTATTGTTGTGCAGCAGCAGCAGGGTAGCTAAGTGCACTTAAGTAACAGACTCCTTAAGCAACCCAGAAACACAGGTCAAATTCCCCTTGATTGCTGCCAGTGCAAATGAGGAGGAGTTTCAGTGCAGGCAGTGGTGACAAACTGATGCACTGGCAGGACCATCAGCCTTTGACCAATACCTTTGTGCAGTCACTACCTGCAGCAGGACACTGTGGTAGACTACTTAAACAGTCTGGATACTCCTGAATAAAACACAGTAATCCATCCCAGTTATGTAGCTTAAGTCCAAAATTCTACTTTCTTTACATCTCTAAGTATTATTACAACCTTGAATTATCTAGAATAGTTCAATTGATTAGGACAGGGCAATGTGATCTATAATACTTCTGTACTATTGACCTCTGGTGTGGGTAATCATTTTTTGCTGTAAAAAATTGACTGGCTAACCACTGACTGAAACAGAGTGACATGATCTTTGACCTAAAACAAAGAATCCTCAAAACTCAAAAAATGCCAATAATACAGCACATAACTGCAGAAAAATATTACCAGATTATACAGAATTCTGCAACAGTGAATTTTTCATTATTTATTACCATCTCAACTGTTGTTACCCATTTATTTACAGCATATAACTAAAGCATTCTTTGTAAAACACTTGTAAAGACTCAACCTGTCTCTCATAAGAGCCTACAAGGATTATCCATGTGGTGACATTGGGTTAGTAATGTTACCATGTTCACTGACTTCTGATTGTCACCTAACTGTAAATGAGTCCAATGTCATCTCTCTCAACAAAAGAGAACTATGATATAAAATGTCTTTGAAGATATACTGTAGAATTTCCAGCACAAAGAGTAAGAAAATAGGATAAAAGAAAATTCCAAGGACATTGAAAGATAACTTTGAAGTTATAACATTATACTTTTATAAACATGGTATGCTTTCCCAGTATACAATATGGCATTTCTTTTGTGACTGCAGAATTGAAAAGCTACAGCAATTGCTCAGTGAAAAAAGAAACCCATTAGAATTCTCCTGCAAGAGCCTAAGACAGATCCCTAAAGTGACACAGGTTTAGTCTCTGCAGAAGACAAGAACAGTTAGCCTTGCAGAGCAGAAGGCTAAAGATTAGAAATAGACACACACTTTTGGCTTGGTTCCACACAAACATTTTGCTTTGTCTTACCTGCCACTTATTCTCACTTAATATCCACTGAGGGAAAAATAATCACCCCTAGTGCATTTAAAAACCGGTAAATATTGACAGTAAAAACACTTCTTTCATTCCCAAATTAGTGCTCAGCTTAAAAGGCAAATGCATTTTGCCAATCACTTTTTTCTCATCATGCTTGAAGTGCAGGGCACATGTTTTCAGCCAGCAGACAAGTGGGACCTTATCTACTGGTTTGTCCCTGTAAAATTATAATACTTTGAGGGATAAGGAAAACTGAATAATATAAAAGAGACCTTGAATTTTTAAAGTATATTCACACTGTCTTGGTGCCAATGACACTTGGAAATTGAAATGCTGAGTAAAAAACTTCTGATCCTGAGCTGATCTAACTTTGCTTTATGGACGGGAATTTGAGTTGCTGGTTGTCCACTGTAGCACAAACTATGAAAAGCTGATGAAAAAGCAGTAGTTATAGCAACATGTGATGTATGGGATGTGTGAAGCATTGATGAAGGAAGGTCATGAGGAAAGAGTATTATTGTTTCTAACACAAAACTTTTCTTTGTTGTTGGAACCTTCACCTAATTCCAAAGACAATCAAAAAAGTAATCTGCAAACCCCCTGGGACAGAATAACTGGCAATACTGCTCAGTAACCAAGGACTCAGAGAAACAGTGCTACTTCCCCTGGCAATTAGAACTGTTACATTCTTGAGTAATTCCAGCTGAGCGTTCTTTCTGCCCTGGACTAGTTCTGTCACCTGTCCCTAAACAACCATTTTCAGCTCTATTTCCTTCCCAGAAAGGGACACCAGGACTGTCCTAGGACATGACTCTTCCAAGCTTCTTGCAGCTCTCAGGCCTGCTCCTGCCTTTTGGAAGTTCTTGATTTTAATTTCTTAGTCAGTGTAATTCCTTGTAAATATGCCAAACATAAGCACTGGAAACACTAAAATTACTGTATGAAGTAATTATTAGATCTCAAAATTATTTTCAACCTTCACATCCTAAGTCCAACAATGACCCTGTGACAAAATTACTTCATTCTGATGTTTTAGAAAGCCTACCAAACAGAGAACAGCTAAGACTTCTGGTTTCCAAAAAATTAGTATTTATTTTAAACATGTTGCTCCTTTCCAGAGCCATTGTCTTCCCATGCTTTTCTTCTTCATCTCATTGAACAAGAGAGCCATAGAATCACTTAAGGCTGGAAAAGACCTCTAAGGCCATCAGGACACCCCACCTGGAGTGCTGTGTCCAGCTCTGGAGTCCCCAGCACAAAGGCCAGGAGAGGCCACAGAGATACTCAGAGGGCTGGAGCACCTCTCCTAAGAGGACAGGCTGAGAGAGATGGGGCTGTAAAAAAGGCCTCTAAAGGCCTTCTAGGAGAGGTTTATATAGCACCTTTCAGTAACTCAAGGGAACTGACAAGATACCTGGAAAGAGGCTTTCTACAAGGAGTTGTAGTGATAGGATAAGGGGAAATAACCTGAGAGGAGGCAGGTCTAGATGAGACATTAGGAAGAAATTCTTTACTGTGAGGGTGGTGAGGCCCTGGCACAGGCTGCCCAGAGAAGCTGTGGCTGCCCCTGGATCCCTGGAAGTGTTCAGGGCCAGGCTGGATGGGACCCTGAGCAGCCTGATGCAGTGGAAGGTGTCCCTGCCCATCACAGGGCAGGCTGGAACTAGATGACCTTAAGTTCCCTCCCAACCCAAACCACTCTATGATTCTATGAAATTCTGTATGCTTCTATACAATTCTATGAAATATTGGGGTATTTAGAGCAATGGCATGCACTCTATAGGCCAAGAAAGCTGAAGTTTTTTAAGCACTAGATGAATACTTTAAACTACACTCTTCACAAAAAAGGCATCAGCTCTCAAGCTGAGATAAGAGATTTTTGCTGAATTCCACACTAGCACTAAGGCTTTTCTTTCAAATATTAAATTATGATTAAATCATAATTTTTATCACTTAAATAACAGACTTGCTTCTATGACATTCTTATCATAAAAAAATCCTAGATGTGCCCCATTTGCACATATTTTTAACAGAACTCAAGTAGATAGAGAAGGATTTTGGGAGAAGTACAGCATGAGCATAACTTTGCTTTTGCATTATTTAAGTGCATAGGCAATACTTCTGATCCTGCACTACCTCAGGTGTAAAAGAAGCATTTTCTAAAAAAAGTATTTATTTAATCTCAAGAGCAGTGTTATGAAAATAAAGCAGCCTTCAGTGCTAAGCTAAAGGAACTTGAATGAGTAAACAATGCTTTCCAAACACATTGGAGAGACTATCTGAGGAGAAGTATTTCACCTCGAGGAATTCTAGTTTTGTTCTTCTTGAAAAAAGTTTATTCCTCAGCAGCTCCACATCTGCAATTATCATCAGCTATCCTCAGGAAGTGCTTGCATTCTGCTAAGAGCACACCTATGGTAGAGTCAAGTCAAATTACTCTGCTTGCTCTACATAAGAAATTGCTGTTCATCTTTTCCTAATTACTGGCAGGGTGGCACCTACTTACTAACAGTGCAATATCAATGACTACATTTTGATGAGAGAAGAACAGCTGGCCTTTGTCTCCATGCATGAATATTCATAATTAGACACACAAGGCCATCCTGGATTGACTCTTTTTACACAAGTGTAAATTGTTAGCACACTTGTGTTCAGAAAAATGACATTTTAAAAAAAAGTCTAAAACACTAAACCCAAAAAAACCACTTCACTGCACTGATTACAGGTTAGGCATATTAATTTTACAATGTAACCTTTAAAAAGGCATAAACTCCCCAAAATGGCCATTTCCTGAGTTCAAAGAAAAGAAGACAGATTTAGAATAGAGTTTGAAGCCTGAATAACAGCTAACAATAGTAAATCAAGCAACATCATTACAAGGACAAAAAAATGCCGAGGTGATAGTCTCAGTCTGAGGGACATAACAGACACAGTGTCTATTGACAGGTGAAATAACTTCAGTAATCAGCAGTGCTGGAATGAAGCACCAGCAGTGGAAAACAGACACTTCCACCTGAGGAGCGGAAATTGGGAAGCAAGCAAATTAGATGAAACAGAAAAGGTCACAACAAACGAGAGGGGTTGTATCTCAAAAAATCCTAAACAAAGGAGTTAAACACAAATTTACACCAAAGTACCCAAACAACATCCTGTCAAAAAAAAAACTAATTTGAAACCAAATTAAGGTAATTTCCTTCAAGGAATTTTCCTTCACAAAGGCTTCAAGGCACCCAGTTCATTTGGTTTGGAATTGGAAAAACATTTTATACCAGGAGTAAATGCTTATTTTATCATTAATAATATAACAATCCTTCATGAAATAATAGTTTTGCATTCTCATAAAGGTATTTTTCCTACGTATAGGGTGGAGCAAGAACAATCACATTGCACAGAAAAGTTAGAATAGTTTTACACAAAAAAATTACCAAAGCAGCAAGGTAAATTCCAACATGCAAAGGACTCTCCTACTGGCATGTTGATACGTAGGGTTACAGAAGTTAAGGCGAAAGGCAAACATTTACAACATCAAATATCCTAAGCATAAAATACCAGTGAATCCTCATACTGAAGGGCCAGGATTAGCTCACCACAAATAGGAATAAACATCAGAATATAGATATATATACACACACTCAGACCTGAAATATCATAACTAGTTCTAACTTTCAAAACATCTAATGCCATTTTTTTCCTGATTTTGTTTTAAAGAGTATAAAACTTCAACACTTTATTATTCATTGAAAAAAGAGCAGAACAAGCTGTTCTGCTGTCATCTGTTCTGTTCACGTGAGAAACCCAAAAAAACTCTGCAAAACTTATCCTTGCTAACACAGTAGTTATACATACCCTGGTGATGTTTTGGTCATAGAAATTTTAAAAGTATCATAAGTTTTTTTTTTTTTTTTTTTTTTAAGAAGGACAAAAAGAAAAAGCAAAACAAAAAACAGAACAAACCAAAATAAGTTGAGGAAGAACGTGAGTGGCAAACAGATGAAGGGAAGTGATTAAGCAGGAGCACACAGATAACAGAATAGTCAAAATCTTGCCTGCTGCAAAGTGTGAAGATTTCACTCCTTTTCACACAAAAGTTTAGACCAGCTAACAAATGCAACAAAGCACTAAGGAAAGAGACTGACTTCCTTCTTACATCCAAAACATTCCTCCTGCTCCAGTGAAAAGTTCCATATTGATTTTTTAGTAGACACTATCTAAGACCTAAATCCCATTATCTGTCCATTTTTAGTAGTTTAAATTCAGTATCAAAGGAGTACTAGAAAGTCTGGAATATTAATGCAATTCTTGAAGGGGTAAAACAAGGAAGAGAGAGATATAAAGATATTTTGAAGCTCACCACTTACAGGAACCCAGTTTTGTTCAGTCTTAAGGAATGGAAAAGAGAAAAGGAATCTAAGGAACTACAGTAGGAGATACTTATCTCAACACCTTTGGTAGGAAAAACAGATTCTAACAACCAGAAACTGCTGCTGGAAAAGGAGAGCTGAAGTGTTTGTCAAGAATTTGAAGTGCAGGTCAGATGCAGATTATGGAGAAAGCAACTAGAACAAAAAGCCTTTCAAATGCAGCGGCAGAGGGCTGTAACAGTGAGAACTGTAACTCCTTGGAAGAGGAGAAGACACAACCACACAATTCAGTCACTCCAATGCATGAACTTCCATAACTGTGTTTTAATATTGGTCTTGTTTTCAGCTTTGCAGTAGCCCAACAATATACTTTTCTACAAGCTTATACAGCTTTTATCCCAAAGATGGGAAGCCTTAGTAAAGCTGGGATATGTAAGTAATCTTTATGGACAGCAACTAACCTGAGCAGTGCTGGCAGCAGCTCACCTGATACCCTTAAAAGCAGTGTGTAAAGCAGCACATGAACTTGAGGAGCCACAGTTTCAAAGACGTGATTTATGCACACCACCAGGGTAATTAATCTGATATTATCTCCTGCTGTGCACTGGTGTATTTATTAAGCATTCAACAATATTTCATGACATGTAGCACACGTGACAAAGAGACTGGAAGTACATTACACACCGGGTTATAACTGTGGTAAATCACTTTACTGGAGCACAGCTTCTCTGTCATTACAGCCAGAAATGACCTACACAACAGGACCACCCCTCCAGAGGAAAATAAATCTTAAACTATGAAAATACTGCAGCACCCTGCAATACCTCAGCTTACCAATTATCGCGTTCTAATGAAAACCTGGCACACAGCTGAGTTAATTGCAAGAAAAGGACTCACAAGGGTTCCACCAACCTCCCGGGACTCGGCTCTGCCGAGCGGCTCCCAGTGACGCATTAGCACAGGAGGGGATTTGCCGGAAAAACTTATTTAGGACAAAAAGCCCAGAAGAGACGAGAATCGCAACAATCAGGGAGATAATGGCCAGGCACAACAGCCATTGTCCTGCCAGAATACGGTCATGAAGAGCCACGAAGACACGCCAAGGAAGTCTCTCCCCATCCAGCGCTGTCCCGCTCGGGCACCGTGCACAGAACCACGGCACACACGGACCTCACAGGGACCGAGAGACCGCTGCCTTTCTCTGACATCGAACAGGAAACTGTCCCTACGTTTATAAAACAGTAAGAACCCGTGCGTGTGTGTACGTATATGTGAATATATGTGTGTGTGCGTGAAAAAAAATATACTCAGCGTATTAATTCCTGTTGCATTTATACATAAACATAGATGCCGCCAGACAAAGAGTGAGAAAGGCCAAGAAGTCCAGCGAGGCGAGCGGCGCGCAGAGGCAGAGCCCCGCGGGCTGTGAGGGGCTCGGCGCTGTGGAGAATGACCCTTGGCCAGGGCTAAAACAGAACAGACTCCTACAGACTGCAAAAACACTTACCTGGGTGTCTGAAGACTTGCAGGGACAAAGGAGCAGGCCCAGGTCCTTCGCCTCCAAGTTGTGAGGAAAGCTTGGGCGTTTCCCACCCTCCCCAAAGCTGCAGGTAATTAACCAGGCAATTAATCGCACCTGGGGGCGGCCGGGCTGAGTGCACCTGAGGCGCGGACTCGAAGCCGCCCCAGCTGGGCCCCTCAGCCAAGGACAAAGCACGCCTGCACCTCTGAGGCCAAGCAGCCGCCTCGGAAAGCAGAGGAACACCCCAGAGCGATTACAAAGCACGCTAGAAACATCCCGTCTTCCAATACTTAGATACAATGCACAAAAGCAGATTTCTTAAACTGTTTTGAGATATATGGCTTCATTGTTTTGTTATTGTCAGAACCACAGAATACATTTCTTCTGTAAATAGCTTCTAGGACTGCAGGCTGGCTTGTTTTCTCTAGCAGTACCAGAGAGATTTACAAGAGAAAGAAGACAAACCTACCATCATGTCTCATTCCAAATTTGTGAGGGTCTTGTAAATTTCCCATCTCGTTTAGATCTTCCATAAAAAGAACTTCAAAAACATTTTGTAAAAGGATTCTCAGACTTATCAAGTGGATAAAATTATTTATTCCCATCCTAGTGTACACATTGAGAATGGCCCACAGGTGTACACAGTCACTAGTGCATGAGAATCTCAGATGGGGGAAATTCACCTTCAAGAGTAAAATACTTGAATAGTCTTCCAGATTCTCACCTTGAATTCTTCAAACCAAAACAAACCAGGTATTCTGACATTTGTAACCTCACTGGTGCTTTGTCTTCTGTGTTGTCTCAGTAAAATTCCCCTGGAATAAGAAAGGACAAGCTAAGTTTTATCAAGTTTTTAATACTGCAGTGCTCTACAGTCATACAGCACTACTGCTGGCCCAGTGAAAAAAGAATTGATTTGAAACCCAGCTGGAGAGGAGGTTGAAGTCTTAAAAGGCTTTTACTGCTTGATCCCTTGCTGCTACCTCCACTTCAAAGCATGGGAAAAACCTAGAGAGAATCTAATAAAACAGAATCAGGCCTCTTGAGATGAATGTCTTATGTTTTCTTTTACCAATTGCCCTTTGAAATTCCTTGATGGATGGCATCAATGGCATAAGAGATATGTGGCAAAGAAGTGTGGAAGGCAAAAGACCCATTTTCTGTCCTATTCACATACCATATATGTGTAAATGTTATGAATGGATGTGTGTCCCTGTAGGCTGGCAGGTAGAGCCATTGATTAGAGCATTGTTAAACATCATTAAATATATTTCAGATTGACACTACATAGATAGCTCTTTTATGACGTAGTGCTAAATGCTTGCTTAATACAAAATAAATAAATAAAATGCAACCAATGAAACATTTTCTTTTTCATCTCCCATTCATTTCAAATTTAGGAATATTCACACACACATAACCAATAGACTTTTTCTATATAAATATGACAGCACCTTTAATAAAATACAATAAAAATAATGGGATCTTTTAACAGGAAGTATTTGAAAGATACAGTTCTTGTTTAGTGTAGTAGATATAAATCATTAAGGTTTAAGGTTAAATCACAGGTAACAGGGGTGACTTCACTGTAGAGCCTGTTTGACTCACAACCCCACATCAAAGCCACGATGATTCTTTTGAGACCTTTTCCAAACCCTTTGAGTATTTCCTTCCTAAATAGGGGATAATTTCCTGAAAATTTCATGTGGTGTATATTTCCATTGTAAGAAAACTTTTACATCTAGTTAAATAAGCAAAGCAGAGGTGAATTTATTGACTGCATGTCAAAGATGTTTAAAAAATCCTTTTTGAATGTCAAATGGTCTTTCATTTCCCCACCTTGAGATTCCTGTCTCTATTCTTTCTCTGTATTTCATGTCTACTTGTTCTTTCAACCTCCTTGGAGTGCAGCCAGGCTCTCAGCCTCCAGTATGAATATGCTGCTCTATTCCTGTTTGATCTTCCTCCCTTGATGTGTCAGTTTCTTTGTGGCCTGCCTACTTGTCAAACCATTTTCACTCTTCAAAACTTTTTATGAATTTTTAAAAAGCAATGCAGATCTCAGGACATTTGATGAATTTTTCAAGAGCTAATCACACTCAAATATCACAAACATTGCTGTTCATGTGTTAATATACTAAGGACAAACATTTATTTACAAATTTCTGTGCCTAAACCAGCCAGATAGCAACAAAATACATGACAAATACACTGAGTGGTAGGTAAAAGGGAGAATGCAGCTCTTCTAGCTGTAATGGAAGCAACTAACTGTTACAAAATGTGAAAATCAGGGAGAACTATAATTGAAAGTGTCTATGTCTACAAGAAAAATGCTGAACTATAAAATCTTAGGAATACAAAAGACATGCAGAAGAAGAAATAACAGGCAATCTTCACTTAAAATACACATTTTAGAAAAAAATATATAGTGGTGCAACTCCTTGTTATGAGGTGGCCTCATCCTTCTCTGATAGAGATAAGGGTTTCTTATCAGCTGTAGCATGTGATACCCTTCACACAGTAGTCCATCCATATGCATCCATAATGCACAGATCAATAGATTAATAAGAACTGTTTGCTAAAGGTCACAAGAGATTACTGACAACATTTTTCTGGAGGTTTGTCTGTTTTTCAGATGGTTAAAATGACTCTTGTTATGAGTTCCTCATACGACCCCAGCACACATCATATACATCAACGTACAATGTTGCCTGTGTCAGATGGGTAAATCAATCCTGGAATGCTATAATAAAAGATGTCTAATCTCTAGATAGGAAACAATTTAGAATATTGTATTGTGAATAACATTGTTTCACTTTTAAACTAGAGTCAGGAATGCCATCAGACAAAAGCTATCAATTTAGAGTAAAATAACTCATTATGCCCTTTCCCAGGGAAGGCCACAAAAAAAGATTTTTAACTGAAATGTGCAATATGAATAAGAATTGCTAATGTCTCTTGGAGTCAGAGATACAGGATGAGACAAGATAAGGGAATATAAGAGAAAAAGTATATATATAAGTTGTAATAAAGCAGGTTTTAATATAGAGAATATTCCAGCCAGGAAATGGTCTACCCTTCCAGGACACTGAGGTTTGTCATAACCTGTTACATGCTAACCTGAGGACAGCACTTATTCTCAGACTACATCTCAGGATTTGCTACCTTCTAGCTATAGCATGACATTTTCTAATTGTACACATTCTATAAAACTAATATTGCATAAAGGAGCCTTCAATATATTAGCAGAGTTTACATGTTAATGAAACTTTTTAGTAGCTGTATCTCACTGAGTTTTCCTGTCCCAATTGTAGAAGATACAACATGAATATTATATTTTTTTTCAAATAACTTTACATTACAATGAGACCTATGGAATATTGCTTCCTTTATTGTATTCAATTTTCATTTCCTATTTTAAAGTGCAGATGTTTGTACATGAATATGACATTTTTGTTCTCTTACAAGAGAGCTAGAATAAGTATGTGATGAAAATAGATTTCAGTTTTGAAACAAGAATAATTCCTGGAAATAGATTAATAGAATGGTTGGGGTGGACATATGCCAAGAACAGGATGTTGGTACAAACTCAATATCTGTCAAGGTTGAAATGTATTAATTTGTCTGTTCCACTTTACAAATCACTCTGATATCTGCACCTTGAGGGATCAAGTTCTCAAAGGCATTAAAGTTACTAGTTCCCATGGAATACATATGAAAACAGGTGAAAAGAAATTTTTACAGCAAGCTGTAAACTTACTTTAACATCCCATCACAAACAATGGCCTTAAACAAATCTTTCAGAGCAAAGAGAAGATTGATTAAGTTAAATAATTATTAGTTCAATTGTCATAAACCACAACTCGAGTAGGCAGCCTCAGGGATGCCATTCTTTCAAACTCAAAAAATCACCATCAGTAAACAAAATATATTTTTGAAATTATTATTACAATTATTATTTTCGCTTTAGTTCACAAAAAATATATGGTCTGCACCATATTTGACATAGGTGAAATATACCAGCACTCAGAGGGGATGCAGGGAAGGAGACCCTAACAAATTGCAGTACATTCAGCATTACTGAATCATCCCTTAATGACTCCAGAGATTTGACTTTCTTGCTTATGAGGTTAAAAATAGTTTCCTTTGACATTATTTATGTGATCAACCTACAACAAATTACAAATTGTCCTGTTAAAAAATAGAATACAAAATATTTAGGAGGAAGGAAGTGTAGATTTACATCTATTGTGACTTTAAGCACTCTCAGAAACAGCTGGAGGAGAAAAGGCTTCTAAAAAAGGGTGAAATCAAATAAGTACCATGTTGTGTTGTAAAAAGGTGGCATCTGAGACAAAGATAATTATGAAATTTCTTCATCTCTTAGCTTAGGTTTCAGTAACTGAATTTTAGGTCTTTATAAAAAAATTGATGATAAAAATGAGTTCTGAGTGACCTTGAGAACAAAAAGTTTTTAGAAAGTTATTGTCACGTAGAAGGTTATTAATAATCCAAGTCCTAGGAAGTAGCTGACATAATATTAATTTTAGCTGTGTGGATTCTAGAGCATTCATTAACCTTCTTTTTGTCCAATAATTTGACTGAAATTCTGTAGTAGCAGTAGACTGTAGCATGGCTGTGAACAGAAAATCTCTCTGTGTCCCTCCTTGCTTCACCCGTCACCACAGATTTCACACGCCAACTACATAATTAAGCCTTACAATATCATTAAAAAACTTAATATTTCCTTCCCATGGTGCTGTTGGCAGAGTTAACACACTGCAGTGGAGGGTTTGCTATGTTTAAAATGTCTATGACAAGGAATCAGAAATTTCAAATGCCTCAGGGGTGCATGGGATGTCTAAATAGGGACTTCACATATTCAAGCCATTTTTTCAAAGGGGATCATTTTTGTTGTCAGTCTTGGAAGAACAATGATGGCAGGTCATTATGGGATAAAGATGTGATAGAATTGAATCCTGCTCTGACTGTCAGAAATGTCAAGCCTGAATTTAATTCATTCTGGTAGTGGCTCTCCTTAGACAGAAAAATGTTTTTCTCAGTGCCTTGCTATGTGTAAACATTTGTGTACAAATACATACTTTCAGGCAACTTGCAAAACAAGTCATTCCTGCAGGTAACAAAATTATAGTATTGGTTCCTCCTGAAGTTACTATTTGCATGAATTATTAATTCCTGAGCACAATACTCAGTATTGAGCAAGCAGGATGTAATCAATTGATGGTCACCATAACTCTGAAAGTCATAATCCACAAAAAAAGCTGTTTTCAAGCCATGGATGTCAATGCAGTCCAGCTCTGTAGTGCTCAGACAAGCAGCTAGACTGAAAAAGCCTGCAGATGGTAGGTTATGCCTTGGCATACTATATTTTTAGAATATTTAGGATTATTTCATAAACCAACAGGTTTTGCTGTTACTGTAATTTTTTATGTTACTATTATGCAAATACAAAAAGCACTATGCAAACAGGAACTGTTCACCTTTCTGCTGCCTACACCCAACCAGATACAAAACACAGAGACATTACTTAATGCCTGTGTTAATTCCCAAGTTTTTAGCTGAATAGGCATAAGAGCCTACACACTGTAGTAAATCAGGGCCAGAGTGTCTTCAAACAGTGCTGGGAAAAATAGATGGGAATAAAACTGTTATCTTTTGTCATTCTGCTTTTAAAGGGTAGGCAAGGTGTTTATTAATTGGATGAAGAGGCTGTGGAAAAAAAAAAAGCCTAAAAGGCTGAAGTATGCAACTGAAAAGTGCAGCAAAAGATATTTAAATAAAAGAAATGGAGAAAAAGTAACCATTAAAAGAAGCGAATAGCTCCCTGTGCTGTTAAAAGCTGAAAGTTTGGGAAATTTGTTCATGTTTTTCTGTGATTATACTAGTTTTCATGTGCACATATAAGCATACCTATAAACATGAAAGAGTAGAAAGGGACATTTCAATAGGCTTGTATAAAGAATTTGGGATTACTGTAGTACTAAATTCGGGGTGCAGGTGTAGATAAGAATAAAAATCCAGCACATGTGAGTATTGTTTTTTTCCTACTTCCAATCATCTTTTTGTTATCTTTTTTCCCAGACACAAACTGAAGAAAACAAGCCTATATACCTATACATCCTTCCATAAATTAAATCTTAATGTGGCATATCAAAACAACCCACTGGAATAGCTGTAGAATATAGTTTTAACTTATTACAGTGTTATGCTGCCTGAGCTGAGTAGTGGACAGCTTGCTGACAAAATAAAAGCTGTGAAGTTCATTGCAAGGAAAATTTAACTTTTTTTCTTTGCTTTCACAGTGGTTTTATAATGGGAAGAAAAAGTAAAGGTTGTAATAGCACAGACTAATGGACCCACCCTCCACAAGAAGCAATAGATCCTCTCCCTCTCACCAGCAGCCAGAAGGAGGGAACCTTAGAGAAGGAGGAGAGTCAAAAGGGGTTTCTGTCTATGTTGATACAAAAATATCAAATGCAATATTTTTCTCAAGTGCCAGAGTGGTGTCCTCAGATTACAATTACTTACTTATTCTGAGCAGACCACTCAAAAGCTTTATATTCTACAGACATTCACCAAATATTTATATCACTGTTGGAAGTTTGTTCTCTCCTAACCACCAGCAAAATTCCCTTTGCCTTCTTATTAGTTAGGACACTGCAAAATCTGGAGGATATCCTGTAAGAATCGGAGACTGCCAAACTTTAGATGAAAACTTAATTGGATCATTCTCACCTGGAACACCTTTTCACAATAGAAGATAATTCTGAGAAGCTAACAGGTCAGCTCTGGAACTTTACCCAGACAACTTAGAACATTGAAGTAGTTCATGTAGCAAACTAGGTAAAATAAAATTAAATCTCTACGGGATCAAAATATACAAAGAAAGATTCTATGTATTTTAGTCCTGCTTCTTATCAGGGATGTGAGTATTTGCAGTAGTGGAGAGTCATCTGAGTCAACAAAATTGTGTTCTATAATAAGGTTATTCAAATTACATGCATTAATTGGGACCTAAACTTTGAATAAATTTGGCCTGGATCTTCCCTGTTCCTGTTTATTGATAGCACAAGGTCTCACCAATGAAAATACCATCTCTTAGAGATCCCAGGACCACCTTGTCAAAATGCCTTCTCAGACATCCTGCCTTCTCAGAAGGAGAGCAGGGAGGCTATTTTAATTACGGTGTGAATTGCAGCAGTTAATCAAATGAGTTATTCCACTGACTGGTTCTGAGGAACAGGCTGAAGGTCAATTCATGGACAGTGACTTTCCACCTTTGCTTCTCTGTAATCTTTGTATGGATTTTTTTCTTTTGCAATTGACCTTCCAGCTCTGGCTTCCTGCTCTACATATTCCAAGATACTTCAGTCTTCATAGTTCACCTGAACTGGGTCATTTTCAGTAGTAAAGTTTGAAATCTTAATTTTATTAGTAGGCTAATTTTAAGTGCAATTTTAAAAGTTCTTTCAAAGTTATTTTAGCTTCCTAGTCTTCCAAGCAAAATAGATAAGATGAAATGGTTTTATTCTGTATGCTTTAATTGTGAACATTCAATGAAATCTCTGTCTCCAATTTATTATAATTCCTTCCTTATCTCTTTGTTCTAAAAATTGCACACTGTTAAAGATTATGTATATCAAAGTAATTCCATCATTAAAAGCCTCCTTATAGCCTGTGCTACAGTCACAGTCTAGAACTTGTATTTTGTTGGAGCAGCTAAGAAGAATCTGCAGAACAAAGCTCTCTAGAAGCCCTTCACATGTGCATATCTCCCTCCTGACATGGTAGGAGTAGGTTTCACACTGATGCATCTTTCCAAGTCGACCTTGCAGGGATAATCTCAGTGTAAAACTTAGAGAGACAAGGGAAGGAAAAAGAATTTACTATAGATTAAGGGTCAGATAATGCTCCAAGTTATCATGATAAAGTTTCAGAACTGATCTATGAATCCAAGAATTACCTTCCATTGTGAGAAGGTGTTCAAAATAAATATAATCCAGTTAACTTTTCATCTGAAGTTTGGCAGAGTCCAATTTTCTCTCTTTGATAACTGTCCTAGAGAAAATGGATTAAAAAAACAGGACGATCAAATCAAGTTACAAAACAATCAATCTTTCTGCTACTTAACTATGCTACAACGTAACTCCAAGGCAAAGCTGATCCTACCTTTAATTACTGCACAATCCTCTTTGGATATTTTCATGTTGCTGTCATAAAACAGTCAATAAAAATAGCATAAACTGTTGTTGTTACTGGTTATGTGCATTGACCAACAAACAGACCTTCTTCTATATCAGACATCTCAAAACAAAAGTTTTGATATGACTGCTGCTATAACTAACAGAGCAAGAAAATGTTGATTACTTAGGGGCTGTGCTAATTTGCAGTTCTAGTTTCAAAAAACAACTCATAACAATGTCTGAAAAACAGAAACATTGTTCACACCAAAACAATCCCTTTTTAATGGATGTCTTGCATCAAACTATTTCCATAGGAGAAAAATAATATTGAATGAATTAATTTGTTGTAAATACAGTTTCTTTTTCTTATTTTTCTTCAAATGAAAAGTATGTTTTTGGGAATGACTGCTAGGTGTTTTGGGGGGTGTGATTTTAATTCTCAACTTCAAGGACTTAATTTTTAATTTCTGTACAACACCAAAACCATCTAGGTTTTTTATCTTGGATGCTCCTCTCTGTCACTCAAGATATTAATAGTGGCACAAGAGTACATTATGGCTATTTAAATAGTAGAACCATGTATATATTAAGATTAAATAGAAATATTTAAGAAATAATCCAGTCCGTCAAAGAAAATTCTGTAACATCAGATTGACAGTTCACAAATATGTAAACTCTACTGAAAATAATCATATTTTTAACTTTGAAACACCTTTTCTTATATGTACTTTTGAATAATAATGCAGTTACTAATATAAAATATGCTGCAGAATTAGGGTTTGGAGATTAAAAAGACCATTTTTTCAATTAAAATGAAAGCCTATGAGGATCTCTGTTGTCCTGGTACAACCTCAGCTCTCTTGTCTATCTTTATGTCTTAGTCATATGGTAGAACACTGATCACATTAGATGTCTTGATTGGGAAAATTGTAAATAATCACATAAATAGGGATACCATTATTATGTAGACACATAAAACAGGCAGAAAATGGGGGAATTTTAAGGTTGCAGCTTTTGTTTTGACATTTCCAAGCTGTGAAGTACTTGACTGCATGCTTTCAATAGTGTTTATACTAACTACATAGATTAAAATGTTCTCATCCCTGAATCTTTATCTTATATTACTTCTCTGTGCTGAATAGCACAGATGGTACCTGATGCCTCATCCTCAATGCTTTTTTTTTTTTTTTTTAATTTTTCTGGAAGTGTTTAATAAACCTAAAATTCCTGGCTTGATCCAGTTTCCACTGAAGAAAATGGGAACACTCGAATTGGCTTAAATGCTAGAAAAATCTGACCAAAATTAGGAAGAACATTTGGATGTTTTCTGACCTATGACACAGCAAATAATTACACTTTAGTTGTTCTCTACTACACCTTATTTATTTTTCCTGCACTGTTAGAGGAATGGGGAAAAAAAGCATCATAGGAAATTTAGAGAACTTCTCTCATTTGCATCTTGTAGTTACCTTTGTTTTCTTCTTTTTCTAAATGTATTTAGTCCCTATGCCTAATGTATGCTTCCAAATATTATAATAATTTAATTGTAATTCAAAAGATACAGAACTCCTATAGTCAACTGTCAAAAGGCAAAAGATCCCCAACTTGCCCAGTCTGAAATAATAAGCAATAGGAAATAAAATAACAATTGGCCCAGTCTAAACAACAAAAACATCTTAATTTTATATTTTCTGAGGTTTTTTTTTTTTTTAACCAATGTCTTGATGTTCAAAATTTCCTTCATATAGTCATGGACTAAATCTATATTAAAAAATACAACAATAATTATATTAACATATGAATAATACTATTATCTACATTCAAAAAAAGTCAAATATGATTCACTACCTACAAGACCTGAAAATAGATCAATATCTATCATGGTAATAATAATTGCAATTTCTATTTCAATATATAATGGCTTTTCCCTGTCAGGCTCAGACCAAAGTCAATGCAAACCATTGCTGAATCACTGGATAGTTAAATATAGTAAACATATTTCATTTGGTTTTATATCCTGGAATTTGATTCTACTGCATAAATGATAGATGATAAAATGTGTACCTATCTTTATTTTATTGAAGAGAATTAGTTTGTCAAACTCCTTATTACTGGTTTTTAAGTATAGTTAACATGCAATTAGTACAGATCTGAGGAAAGAGATCAGGTGTTTGTTTTACAAGAAGGAACAACACCACAATTTATGTTTAATGCACAATTTTAGAAATTAATTCCTTGTCCAAAGTCCAGAATAACTATTGCATTAAATTCTTTCAATGCCTCAAAGAGAAAAGCAAAGTACAAGCATCCACCACACATGTTGGTGTCAAATCTATAAAAATTATGAGACAATAGGCACATAAAATTACCAATAACCCACAATTTAACAACCATAGCTGATGAAGAATTAAAGAGATTGATTATCCTAGGAAAGATCCATATCTATTTTGCGAACATTGCAACAAAACATGTGCATGTGTGAAACTGATACGGTGCAGCACTTGCCAAAAATACTTCCCAGAACCCTGATTCTGTATTAAGGTTGCACGTCATACCTAAAATTAAAGTACATTTTGCCCACTACAGGCTACGTGTGAAGAAAGTGTGAGAAATCAGCTGTGTAGTCGGCCCTGCTTTTTTGAAGCAATTGTTCCTTTATAATGTGCTTCAAACTGCAGTGCTGACATTTTTACTTTTGAACTGGCCAGAAAATGGACAGACTGAGCCAAAATTTCTCTGTAGTGTCCATGGGGATCAATGGGAAGAAGCAGGATCTCCACCTTTCCTCAACAAGGCACCTCCACGGAAGCCTCAACCAGGACAGGCGTGGGAGTGGGAACATCTGACCGTGGGCCTCTCCTGACTTGCTTCAGAAGGGTGGAAGGAGTGGCTTGTGCTTCCCTAGAGCGACCTGACAGTGCTGGAAGGCTTTGCAAGGCAGAGCTGCATACAAAGGACTCCCAGAAACAGACCAACCACGTTCGAGACCCCATCCAGCTGCACACCCCTTTTTCTCTTCTCCCCTGTAGGCCAAATCCTGACCTTATTTATCTCTCGTAGGTAAATGTCCAATCTGCAAAATGTGAGTTGGCTAAAAATATGTTTAAATGTTCTCCTATTCCTGAGAGAAAGAGCTCTCAAGAATATTGCCAAGGAAACTGCCATTTTCATGCAAAAGGCAGACTGCTTGGAAAGGCAGAAACCAGCGCAACAAAAAAGCCCTTTGTGTTGTATTCCCCACTCCTGTAGTACCAACAGGCTAAATACTTATGACATCCAAGCGTAGGAGAACAAACCCTAAAATTGGTTCAATTTAAAACTGAATTATATATTATTTAACTGATTAATATATTATTTTAAAATATATATATATAGTTTTATCTAGCAGAGGGACACCACTGTTTGACTTTGTAAAAAGGAAAAGCTGTCACTTTTGATACAAACATTCAATATAAGAAGGTTTAAAATTAGATCCTATTTAATATAAGCAAGGAAGATATTTCCAGTGCAGTCTGCTATCAAAACTCATCTGCCTCTAGCTCTTTGAGAGTGCAGATTATGCATTAGCTTCTCAGTATTAGAATGTGAGTGGACCAAAACAGTGAGAGGATCCTTGTGCCTTAACCCGGGGTTTGCAAAGGTTATAGACACATTCACTGTAGGTATAACATTTTTCCTTGCTCTTAACAAGAATTTCTGGGAGCAACATTTTAGGTTATCAGTCTATTTAGATTACTTATATGTTAGAAAATTAATAAATTTGGTACCTATTTGTAACCCCACTGCTGGGGTTTTCTTTATCTGGTTCTGTTGGATTGGCTGGTTTCGATTTTTTGGGTTTTTGGGGGTTTTATCTAATCTTGTAAGCACCATTATTACATGCCAAAAGTATTACTTTGGAACAGCAATTTCATTTAATGACACTGAAAATGTGTCACCATTACAGAATTTACTGAAGAAAACCTGATTGCCTCCACTATGTCTTATTTGGTCACTATCACAATGTATTAATATAAAATTAAATTGAAAAAGTATCCATGAGAAAAAAATAATTTCTCCTGGTTTTCTATGCTCATCATTAATACTGAAGAGACTGACCCATATTAAAGGAACTCCAGAAACATTTCTGAGGCTCTTTAGATATATATATTTCATTGTGTTGTTTTGCTAGATTCAAAGATGCTCTCAGGGCTTTATCCTGGTCCCAGTGGAGCTGATGTAATGGTTCCCACTGATGAGTCCTGATATCAGGATTAATATCAGTAGAATTCATACAAAATCACAAAGCAATAGTTTGTACTGGTTACAATTTCAAAAAACGGTAAAGAATCTCTGCTCCACTGGTTTTACTGGCAAAAATACAAGAGTGCTTTGCCTTGGAAAGAGAACAAATACCAAGAATTTCATGTGGCTTCAAACTATGATAGGAGTTCTAGAGTTAGGTTTTTTTCCATCACTGAACACTGAATGTACTTTCCAATTAATTCCCAAAGAACAGATTTGAAACAGGAACAGACTGTGTAGTCAGTGCTTTACTCTCTGCAAGCCTGGAACTCTAAGGTAGGCTGTTACTGCTTCCTGCTGAGTTGTTGCAGAAACATTTTCTTTAAATTCAAGCTCTATGTTAATTTGTGATGGAAAATAACAGGATTATTAGGGGCTATTAACAGATTATTTTGACTTTTAACTAGGATAAATCTCATAATGATGTGAAAGAAAATCAACATTCCCTGAAATGCTGTCTCTTACCCTAACAAGTCCAATTTTGCACTAGAACTCAGAATTTTTTTATGTTTGAGTCTTTGCCTTTTTTTTTTATTAACTTTTCTTTTCTTTTATTGTAATGATGCAGTAGCTATCAGATAAAAAAGACAAATTGTTACCAAAATTCAGTGCTCCATGTCTTCTTTGGAAACCATGAGAGTGAAGTTTGTAGAGCTTTTTATTTCTTAGTAGCCACCTTAGTTCTGTTTTCCTGGAGTTATTTTTGCAATGGACTTATTGTCTGAAAATTATTTATTTTCCCTTCTTTTTATAAAAATATCAGTATTCCTAGACATTCCTTAGGCTCCACTCAGACAAGTACAAGACCCTGAGTGTTCACATGCCCTCTCCAGCCACAAGGCCAGAGGTAAATGCTAAAACTTTGGGAGCTTTAGGTGGTTCTTTCTTTATTATTTTCACAATATGTTTTTGCAAAAAATAAATGATAGTCACCTGAGAATGGGCATGCCTGTTCTGTGTGGGCACTACCAGGCATTCCAGAGATTTGCCCCTTGATAATTGATTCTTGCTTGCGTTTTAAATCAGACATTGCAAGCTACAAAGAAAAGCCACTTTAAAAACAAATGAAGACAGGACACATTATAAATTCTGTCTCCAGACTTGATTTGAATCAATGGTCTAACCTTTTTAATAACCTTCCAACTCATCAATATTGCCCAATGGGGCAAATTCTTTTCTCATCTCTGATTTTCTGTTGAACATAAAAACATATTTTAACTTCTTTGAGGTTATTACTTGCAAATCACATATCACTATTCCACATGGACATCTTTCTTCTGGAATCCTTTTGCTGGATTCTTCTTTAGTGTTCCTTTCATCAAAGTGCATCAACACTGATGTTTCAGGTCAGACCAATACTGTGTTTCTGAGATGTTTTTTTTTTATTTTGTTTCTTTCTTTTTTTTTTTAGTTTTTGTTTGGTTTTTTTGTTGTTGTTTCTTTTTTGTTTGGTTGTTGTTGTTGGTTTTTGGTGTTTTGTTTTAATATGTCAACGTTGTTTAAAATCCTTGGGTTTAGCCTCATAGCTTTTCCCAGTTGGATTAAGGTTAGAATGGACTTCATAGGTTTTTAGGTGTTACAAGGTATGGAAATGAAATTCTGAGTAAGGTCCAATATGCAAATCAAGGTAAATAATTCATCTAAGCAAATATCTCAGTTCTAGAATACTTTCCTTGAAAAACTCTTTAATCTCAATCTGTACTTTTACCTTGCTCTGTTGGACAATTTTTCCAGAGACAGAGGCTGGTTTCAGCAGCCCTCAGCAGACAGATGGCCAATACCAGTGCCATTGAGGACTGAGGCAATAATAAGCTGTAGAGCTCTCCCTCAGCGTGGAGCTTGTCTCCTGACTGGCTCTGTGCATTGCCTTCTCCACAATTTGCACTGCTCTATGGCCAGTCCAAGTGCAGAGGCCCTTGGCAGAGATGAACAACCTTGTGTTATGCCCTCTCCAATCCCAGGCTGATTTCTCATGCCAGCTGTAATTCACTTTGATGATTCCTGCATTGCTGCTGGGTTTTCCTGTGTCCTAATAAGGTCAAACCCTTATCAAGCAAAATCTCCTGCATTTGCATATGATAGAGCCATGCTGCTGCTGGTAATCAGCAAAGTGTATGTGCAGCTTCTTAATACAGATTCAAGCTTATGCCATCATTCCTTCAAGATGAAAAATCTGGTTTTGATTCTGCTTCTCATTCATTGCTCTTTAGGTCTCATTTTAATCAAGATCAAAATTTCATGATCTTTTTAGGCAGAGAGTTAAGATATTTACCAATTCATGATTATTAGAAGAATGTAGATGGAATTATGCTGACACATAAATGAGTTTCACGTACAAATATTTCTGAAACTGTTTCTTCAGTTAATGGTTTCTAATCATATGACTCCCTTTAAATTATCCCTCTTTATACATCTATAGCTGTAGCTAGACTGGTCCACACATATGCAATTATCAATGACAAGAGAAAATAAAATCCTCCAAATTACAACTTCAAACCTACTATTAATTCTTAAAACCATTTTCAGAAGCTAACATCATTTAAAAATTGTTAGTTGTGTAGATTAATATTCTAGAAAAAAGAAGATAAATACTGTGGAATAATGGGGGCACTGCAAGAAGAGGTAGAGAATTTGCATTACTTGTTGCAAATATTTTACTTTTCAATCTCAACTTTGAAGATACTGACTTTCAGCAAAGGGACAGAAATTAGCATATAATCAGTGGTTTTGTATATAAACCCACAATCATTTAACCTGCTTAGTATTCTTGTCAAGGCAGAGTGACATTCAAAGTAAATGCAAACAAATTACTCTTACTTGGAGAGTACTTGAAGATCCCGAGCCTTTGCACACAACTCCGTCCAGAGGCATGGATCTCATCAACTGAGCTCTGAGGCAGGAAGCTGCCAGAAGAGAGTCATGAAAACAGGAAGGAATGTTTGGCACTCTGCTGCATTAAACTGGAGACTGTGAAGTTTAAATCAATTTTGTCCCAGGGTACCCTCGAAGGGCCTGGGACAGGCTTTGACAGCAGAAGAGAAAATCCAGCAGTTTGCTGTACAGGAATAATATGCTGCTCTTTCTTTCCTTTTAAGGAAAGAAAGAAAAGCTAGATACCTTACTTTAATGAGGGGACAGAGATGCTGGAGAAATAGATCTTTATGGTGTGATTTTTAACTTCTGAATCCAGCCAGGCTGGAATGCAGGGCAAAAAAGAATAATGTTCCAGGGTCTTAATGCAGGAAGTGAAGAGCAGAAATATTTGTGAATATCTTCTCCTCTTCATAGAAACTGCTTTTTAAAAAAGATTTTTCAGTCATAATAGCATAGAAATTTTGCTTTTGTTTTGGCTCCAGGAAAGTTTTTCACTTTCTATGTTAAAATGCATATTTATCAAATTAATGTTGTTACATTCGTGTATCTAACAATAGCTGCAGGATCTACCTGCAATTTAACACCTTTAAGAGTAGCTGGAAGGGTTTTACTGATGTCAAATCTCTGATTGAGGCTGCAAAATTAGAAAATACCATTTAAAAGATTTTTCACAAAAAAAGTATATTATTTTTGGAGATATGTTCATTTTTAGAGATATACTCATTTCCAACATTGCCCTGTCTTGAATTAGTTTGAGCTACAGTGGAAATAAAATGTTCTTTGGTCAGATTGTGGGCTTAGCAGAAAGTGCTGAGTCTACTTTCACCAAGAAAGTCTGTTCATAAATAACATTATTTTTCACAGATAACAGCACACGGAATATAGTGCCAATAGAGGAAGCCTGAATCTGACTTACTGAAGCATTCAAGCAGTGTGAAGGAGTGATATAATAATTTCAAAAAACTTTCTGCTCTCCGGCTAAAATGTTCACAGTTTGGACAAAATAAGCCTATTCTAAAACTGGATTGTGTAATAAAGGCATTCTAGGAACAAAATGGAAGGATCTTAAGTTTAGTGTTACCACTGTAGTTACAATGGCTAATGAGCATGCAATCAGTGATAACCAACCACTACAAGCTTTGAAGAATTATCAATACAGTTTATCCATTTTGAATCCAGAGAAGAGAAGCCAAAGAATGGAAGCAAGGAGCCATGAAAAAGCAATTCAGTGCTAAATGTATTAGTTAATTGCTTATTACGTGGTTGCTTTCATGGAAACACTGAAGTAAAGCTAATTATAGTGAAATTTAAAGGATTAAATTTCAGTAAATATTTTTCAAAGACTATTGAAACTATAATTATTTGTTGATATCAGAATAGCTTTTACAAATGCTCAAGTTCCATTAAACCAAGCATATTCATAGAGCATATTCCCTCTGCAGAGAAACTTGTAACCTAGAAAATCAAACAGAACAGAGGGGCAGACAAAATAATTGTGGTTCAGTAACATGGAAATGGGAACAAAAAAGAGGGAAAGTGGGACATGGGAAATTATCTGCTCCTGGTTACAGGAGGAGTCAATAGTAAATCCAGCAAACAAATCCAAGTTTTTCATTGCCATTACTGAGCACCCATCCTTCCCACTCAAATCTCTTGCCATCTGTATTTGTTTAAATGAGTTTGATGGAAAAAGGAATTATCTGCTATCACAGCAGGTTTTCCTTTTCATTTGATATCAAATGAATCTGCTTTATTGCAAATTCTTAATTTGAAAGAATTTTCATATGTATTTATTGTTAATAAAGCAATCTGAATAAAAATATCAAACTATGAGTAAATCACTAACATCTTTAAAATACTTTTTTTCTCTTTTTCATCAAAATTTTCTCTTGAGATCATAAACTATGCTATTATATCTTTTACAAGTGAAATACTGGAAACAGAATAACATTTTTGCACCAGTTCTAAAGTAATATCATGTTTTAGAAAGTCAAATCATCAGCAGGTCTCTGCATAGGTATTTCATCCTTCTTCTTCCTAGAATTACAACATTGCATCTTAAAGATGTTTGGGAGCTTTTAGCATAAATCCTTTTGATGTTTTTGTGGTTTTTTTGAGAGTAATGTGAGATCTTTTACATTTTAAATCAATATTTGTTAAATCTGAATAAACTTAATTCTACTCACAGCAATATCTTCTTGCTTATTTGTTCCAATGATAAAATGCAACAGATCAAAGTTTTTAAATGTGACTGAGAAAACTTCTCCCTTTTTATTGTCTGCTCAATTATCTGTGAAACTGTCAACTGAATCAGAGGTTATTCTTAGACAAGTTTTCAGGTTTACCTAGGTATATAAACACAACTAATTTTTACAATATAAATAAAACCAGGAAGGGGTTGCATTTCTGCATTTCCCTTTTAGTGAATTATCCTGGTAATAAAATTTTTTTACAATCTTTAAAACTAATAAATAAAAATCAAACCTCTGCCCCTCCCCTGAGCCTAGAGACATCTTTTTGCACCTTTAATGCTCAGTTTGGTTCTGCAGTATCTGAGAAGGAGCTGCTGCCCCAGCCCTTTTTCTTCTGGGAGAAGAAAAGTGATTTGAGGTGTAGAAAGAGTCAATCATTTTTCTGTAAACACTACTGTAAGCTGCTTCCATGGCTCTATAAAGACTCAAGAAAATGACACCATAGCATCAAAAATCCTGTTTTTCATTTCAACAAGGGATTTTGTTTCTGCCTTTGAGGTTTGTGAGCTGCAAACTATAGGATCTCCAAGAGTACTGTAAAACCTGAACTCAGGGACACTCATTTTTTGAATTACAGCGTTGTGGGCCAGAGAGAGGAGGAGAAAACACAAGAGGGACACTTCCCTTAATATTCAGAAGAGAAGCCTGATCAGTCTTGCCCAAATGCTTAAATGCCACCATTAATTTTGGTTTTGTTACAACAGATATCAAAATGTCCACACAATCCCTGCTACACAGCACGATGTCAAGACTCTTTGCTCCTTACAGTTACCAGGGAAGTCAGTGATGTCTTAGAAAATTATTCACTTATTCCAGAAACAAAATCTCGACAAGCTGACAAATATTTGGCTCAATATATTAAAAATATATTTAAAAATCCATGCTAAGCTGAAAGTAAAAAATAAAATGTAATTTTAGAGTGCATTCACTCCAGCAAGTTAATCTGAATTCTATTGCGTGTCTTTAGTATCAATAAAGCAGAATTTTATCAATCATGCTGCCATCAGATTAATTTAGCCAATTACTGAATTTACAGGAACATGAGAAAATTAGTAAGTTAAACATGGAGCACTCCTACCTTTACTGTACTTAACTGGTAGTAAAGAGATGTCAATAACATCACAGGTGCAGGAAAAATTAATATTTGAATATTAATATAGCCTTGGCTGTGTGTTTTATAATGTATTTAGCTCAATATAGGATTACTTAATACCATGAGATATTCCCTATCTCAAACACAGAATGTATGGCCAGTGAACATATTCACCAAAGAAAAATTAATTTTACTATATGGTCAATAACATATTGGGCAATTAGGTAATGCAATAATTACAGTATAATTATACACTATGCTGAAATTTGCTTATGAAAGACTGCAGAAAGTAATACCAAAATTTCCAACAGCACACATATGCAGAATTCTGCATATTTAACTAGTATGCCTTTATTTCAGAAGTGCCAATAAATTAGAGGAAATTTTGTTTCACATTAATTTCTATGATGAAGCAGTACATACAGAGCCCATCAATTACAGTGGTAGAAGTAATTAGGCTTTCAGTTCCCATGAATTAACAGCGTGTCATGTTCTCAGAGATAAGTGGCATGTGTGATTATCTCTGATTGTGTCTATACACTCCATTTTTAATGAATGTCATAGTATGTGTGCAGATTTTAATTGACAATAAAGCCAGGTAGATTTATTAGTTGTTTTCAACTTTATTAGTTAAAATTGTGCTATGTTAATGATCCTTATGCTCAGTAATGGAGATTTCTCAGTGCATTATTGAGTGCTCTCAGAGTTACATATTTGGACAGGGTGAGAGCTGTGGCAGTTAATAAATAGTTTGAACTGCTAAATATGGAACAAACCAGCTGCATTTTGACTCTGCATTCCAGTAAATGAGAATCTATAATAAAGTCATAAAATGTCCTGTTGTGGAGCCTGAAAGTGCTAATAGACTCCCAGGAAAGTTGTTAGAGTGGCAATAAGTGTTCACCAGTAGTTCAAATGGCTCCTTCTCCTTTTTTATTTTTCTATATAATACAAATATATCTTCTATTGTACAAAAGTTTTTTGCCATATTATGAAGCATCTGAGTGTAAGAAGGGGAGAGCTTATAAAACTTAGTATATCTTGTAGCTCTTACATATTAAATATTATATTTAGCTAATAATTTTGTCCCAGAGGGCAGATTACTCTGCTATTTTTTTTCTCCAATCTAAACAATCTTATTTTATAGAATCATAAGCCAAGGAAAACATATTTTAGCAGAGACAGATCAAATAATTTAAAATATCAATATTAATACTGATCTTGATATATATGAAAACTCTGCCACGCATTTCATTATATATTTATATTCATTTATATATTAGAAAAATGTCACACAAAATATTACTTTCCAAAATACTTGTTTTCTTCTTTTATTCTAACTAAACAAAGAATATTCATCCTCCACAGAAGCACAGACATAAACACTGTTATAACCTAGAAATTGCTGTAAAATCATTTAATCAATATGGTGAATTAGTGCAGCCCCTTTTCACAAGAACTGGTAAATGAGAACTGTGGTCTCATTGAAAATGTACCAACAATTCAGCTGTGATTGCTATTGGAGAAACAGATTAGAGTAATATCATCAGTCATAACACATGCCTAGGGCTTTTTTATTTATTTAAACATATTTAATTAAAGACTATTAAAAAAAGGACACATGAATAAGGGTCTACTTCCAGGGAAAATAATGAGGAGGTATAATTTTGGTTTTATTTCTGTACTTGTATACATCATCTGACATTCCTTTAATAGTTTCATGCTCTCCTTCATGTTTGTTTCTGCCATCTTTCATTTGCAAGCCTTTTGGCACCTGAAACACCCTGGGCAATAAACAACTTTCTAACATTTGTCATGGAAAGAAGCACCTGGCATTCAAAGGCTGAAGGAGCAGAGGCCAGGAGCACACCAGAGTCTCACTTCATTTACCATCCATTACCTCGGCCTTGCCTGCCCTCCCCTGCTCCCTGCCCTGGTGGGCACAGTGGCAAAGTCCCCACTGAGTGCTTATGCTCCCCTTCAGGGATGAGCTCTGGGACTCTTTTGCTGTGTCATTCTGAAAACTGATGTTTGAATCAACTCATTCTTTAAAAATTCATGAATTTAATTAATGTCACATCCTGTTGCTCGTTTCAGTGGACTTAGAACATTCACTTGGTGTTACTGGCCATAGCTTTCTCCCACTGATAGCAGCAATCAAAAACAAACTGTGGGGGTTTTTGCTATTTTTTTTCTCTTATTTCACATCAAAGAAATAAGTAAAAAAAAAATCAAATTTAACATATCACCAGACACATATTTTAGAATTATTTGTAACTGAATATGGTCTCTCAAGAAAAGTAGCTAATTAGTTGTCTTAAGGTATAATGCTGCACTCATCATTAAGTATGTTAAATATAAATTTGATCTACTTCAAGAGCAATGGAATTTCCCAAAATTCTCTTTTTCTTTTTTTCACTGATTACCCAAATATCTTTCTGAGACATATCTCACCAGGAAAAGAAAAAAATCATCCTATTTTCTTCTCTTCCATTTTTCTCATCTTATCCTCATGGGGTTTTTTACCTTTATTTTAGAAGGTATGGACACCTACCAACCTCTGCACACAGCTGAGCAAGGAGAAAGATGTTATTTGATGATCCAGAAGTGGGGAGATTCCAGAGCCGTCCGGAAACCCTTCCACAGCTGCACACCCAAAGATTATGTGCAGCTCACAGGCAGGACAGCTCAGCCTGGCAGTGCTGGCACGGTGCTGCTGAGTTCCTGCTTCCAGCCTGCAGGGATACAGGAAGGTCACTGGGACTCAGTGGCACAGCATTCACAATTTCTGCATAATAGACTAAAACATTTCTAAAGTCAAATTTTAAAGCTGTCTGTGCTGGCGAAAGTAGCGCCAGTGTTATCAAAATAAGTTTTCACTATACAGTGACAACTCAACAGAAATATTTTAAGTTAAAGAAAAATGGAAATACAGTTCTTACATAAACACATGTTAGTTAAGTAAACAGAAAATATGAGGCAGGAACCCACTGGGAGATACATTGGAATTTAATCACAGATTACAAAAAACCTTTAGAATTTCCCAGAAAAGGTTTTAGAGGGAAGATATAAACAAACCTCATCAAATTAATCTCTTCATTGTTCCTAATCTCATGTGCTGTCATAAGATTACCAATGCTTGTTTCCATATCAGATATTAAATTTCATCCCTCTACAATGGCTTGTTGGAGAAAGGGGTGGTATAGTGGAAGACTAAACTAAAATAGAACAAATGAAAAGAAATTTTTTGGTACTCTCCAGTTGAGATTTTCTCTCTTAGCCCATTTTTAAGCAGTCACAGGAGTGTCTCTGAAGAAGGAATTGATGCAAAGAATATCACAGCTGGAAGACACAAGTCCCACTAAATAATAATTTACCTTAGGAAAGTGAAGGGAAGGGCTAAATTTAATGTGGAACATGTCCAGGAAACAGGTGATAGTTTCACACCTTTGCTGTGAAGATTTTTGTTTACAAACATGATGAAAGATGTGCAGCAGCAGCATCTTTATGGTCTGTGTTGTTGACCCTTCCATTTACTTGAACAAATGGTGGTAGGGAAGACCAGATCTGAAGTTCTGTGATGTCCTGGGAGATTTTCTGAATAGTGTAAAATGATAAGAGATACACACTCACATGCAAATGGATATTCATGCAGTCCCTGGAAAAGCCTGCTTTAAACAAGGGGTTTTAGTTCTCCATCTCTGGAAACTTTACAGTTGTATGACTCTCTCTACTGTAACTCCTTCATATCTTCTTTTGTTTTAATTCTACACATTTTTTGTTTTGCAGGAGCACAGTATTTTACTCTCCATTTCTGCAGAGCTGCAGAGTGACTGTCTTTGTGCCCACCGGTCTGGTGGGCTCCAGGAGAATGAATCCCCACTGCTTGGCAGCAGAGAGAGGTGCAAATAGTGTGAGGAAGAATGATTACCAGAAACCAAAGAAAAATGTAAATGAAAACAGACAATGATAAGGACCGTAGAGTTACATTTTTTAAAATCCATTCAACCACCTGAGGTTTGGATTAAGCATAAATCTTCAGCCTAAAGGCTGAAGGCAGCACATTAAATATCTCTGCCATGTGACTGGGCTATTCAGCAGGTCAGAAGAGAAATTCAGTGTAACTAAATAAGCAGATTTTGGATGAAGTCTTGCTCTGTCAGCCAGGGGTCAACAACAGATACAACACTAACAGGCAGGACACGACAACAAACCCCAAGTCTAATACATGCACCATTTGTGTTTGCATTCTGTGCTCTGCTTTCTTGTAACAACTGTTTTTAAATAATATGAAACACTCAATATAGTTTTACTTTGTGGTTTTCAGAGTCACTTATATACCTTAAACAGGTACTTCTGGAAAGTCTCACTTTTTAAAGATTCTCAGATTAATCGTGCAAAATTTCAGGTAGTAATATGAAAATAGAATCAGTCTACTCACTTTCAGCTCCTTCATTCTTAAATGAATTTCAGTTCAAGGATCCTTAATGTATTATTAAGTCAGACTCCTGTTTATCAACACATTATATTTTTTACAGATTCCAGGACACATTGGTGGTTCAATCCCTAATTTTGTACTCTGCTAAAATTGTTGAGTTCTACTTTGCACTTTTGAAATACAAGCTTCTAGTTTGCAATTTGCAGAGCTTCAGTTTCAAAGACTGTCAATTAACCACAAATCTTCAGAAAGTTAACACTTGAGAAATCTCCTAGCAGGACCAAAGAATCCTCAACTTTTTTCCAGTGTTATGCTCTGACATTTACCAAAAACAGGTAGCAGAGTATGATTCTCATACAAAATAATGTCCAAAAATCAGAAGATGAAAGTGCACTCAACAATGAACTATTAAGATTGCCTGATAATAAACTGAGCAGTGGGATATCAGCACTGTGATTTTTTTCCTCCCAGTTATGAATACAAACAATCTGACCCTATATGCAGTATTTCCATACACCATTTGAGTGAAAACATATAACTAACAGAAAAACTTCATAAAATAACCTTTTGAAGTATCACAGCATTTGATAAAAGAATTGGATCAGAAATATAAGAAATTTAGAATTCTCATCATAGGCACTACTAAAGATTTGCTCTAATGAAACCCCTTAGATAAAATTAAAAGCATTAACAACTGCAGACTCCTGGGGTACAGACAAACTGAGGAGAAAGCTGGTGAGGCAGTTTTGAAAATTCCTCTTTGGTCTGCCTGGCCTCAGGGCTATGGCAACCATGTGATTCTGGCCACCAACCCTGTGCTTCTATTTCAAACCTGAGCCTGAAAGTCCTGGGCAGAGAAAATACTCCTCTAGAGTAATCAACAGTACATTTATTGTTAGGGGAATTTATAACAGTCAATGTGGAAATTATTTAGAGGTAGAAGAAATTAAGAATCACTAAGTTTAGGCATGAATGGAAGATCTTTTAAAATACCTGTCTAAGCAGTATTTCACACTGCTTTCAGATACATGTTTCAAGTGCATCAAGTACAAGAAAGCATCAGACAGTGAGGGAGAAGGAGGGAGGAAAGGATACCTGAAAGCATCTTGCTACGGATCCTGAAATCAACCTGACTTTAGGTTTGTGCCCAAAACCTATCAACCTAAGAGCAAATAGCAATTCAGCCAGCTGGAGTGAAGGGGTTTACTGATTGCACCTGTCTGTGCATTTTTTGCAGAAGACTGTGGGGTTTAATCACAGCAGTACAATAGGCAGCTAGATTCAGGTGGATATCTGAGCTAACAGTGATTAGATGCCTGCAGAAAACCACAGAGACAAGATTAGAGCTGAGATTTTCCTCAGAGACATTTTCAGTCCACTGACCAGAACAGACATTCACAGACTCCATTTCCTACTCTGAAGAACTGGTTGACTGTTCTTTTTGCTTTTTCTGAGTGCAGAAGAGGGGATTGGCACAGACTGGGGCTCGACAGGAGCAGTTGGACTTTTGCCCTGTGGTACAGGATTCCTCTCTTTATAACCAATGGGGTGTGATGGCAGCCTTTCTTTAAGCATAACCTTATTAAACTTAAGAGAGTGGAAAAGAGTCAGCATTTCAGAGAAATCAGAAACTGGAGAATACCATGAGATGGAAATAAGACCAAACCAAAGATCTGTATGGCAAAATAGAGTAAGCCTGCTCAAAAGGAGAGAGCAACATCAGATAGTACTGGTTGAGGGTCTAGCTCTAATTGTGGCACTGTTTTTTTTCCTTCTTTCTTTCAAGGAGCTATTAAGAAACAAAATTAATAAGAATATAGTCCAAGGAAAAATAGTATAAGTTCTGTTTCCCTCTTCCATCAACTCCACACTGTTATAGTTTCCAGAGCTGAAAGTGTACTAGCAGCAAATAATTCTTTTGTGATTCAACTTCAGAGAAGCTAATCTTTTGTCATTAATTAAATGCTGTCTAGAAGTCAAAAACCATAGAAATGGTCTGGTTGAAGTTGGCAGATGCCAGAAAATCCATTTGCAAAGCACCAATTTAATCTGGGAAGTAATAATGTAATTTACCTTTACACCTTGCTATGTCCAAAAGAAAGTGTGCTGTAACCACTTGGACAGGAAAGCTGAATGTTTTTATGGGCAACTTATTGAAAAATTCTACTCAATGTGCAACCAAACTTCAAAAAGTAGGGTACCAGGCAAAAAATGAGCATATTTTTCTAGGTTGGACTTAGGTAGGTAAAAGCCAATGAATTAGAAAGATATCAACAATGGAAACAAAGACATGAGATTCCTTCTAGCTGATGACATTTAGTCAATCAAATCCATATCTTTAAGGTTTCTTTAGAAGGGCAAGTGGTGTATCCTTTCCTGTGTTCCCAATCTCTTATTTATTTTGTTTATAATAAGAGATTGTGTTCCCAATCTCTTATTATTTTTATCAGTCATCAGTATCTCAGGTAAGATTTTGATACAGCAGGAAGCACCTCCATTGAGTCAGTGGAGCTTTTCTTACTGCAGTTTAGAATGTAAGCAGGAATAATTTAGTTTGGATTCTGCATCTCAAAGAAGGGACACGACATTATTTAAGAAGAGTGAATTTACAACATAAGGAACTCTCACAACTCTTCAAACATAAATAAAATAGAAAGAGCTTCCAAAAGTAAAACAGCACAAAGCAACCAAAGCCCAAAGAACTTCTACAGCACTTGATGCTCTGTTGAGTAAATCTCTGTCTCAACCATGCCAACAAGCATTTCTGTGTCCCAAAACACTGCACTTTTGCTGTTGCCACTGCAAACCAAGATATCACTGACATGAATCAATAATGGGGATAAACCATGCACCCTAAGAAGGCTTAAATTTTCCTAAACAGAGATGTGATAATTTGAAAGAGATTTAATAGTGTAACAGTTAGCTCTTGGTGATGTGTGGACTTTTTGTCTTACTCTTCATCCCTTTTTCAGAATGTTTTCTCCCCTATTTTGTTACCTAGTTAGACCCAGACTTACTAATACAGATTCTTCAGCCTCATGATTTGTGCTTCAAAATAATAAATAATGTAAACTCAATTATATTTCAGAGCTATTTTAATTTTGGGTGTATTTACCATATCCAGATGTACATCTTAGTATTTGATCCTTGTAATTTAGACTTATGCATTAGACCAAATTTTATTCTGCTAAAATCACCCACAAACATACCAGCTAAAAATAACAAAAGTAAAACTTCTTCTTTTTTTGAATCACTAGGCTAAAATTCTAATTATCCTACTTGGATTAGAATGGAATTCTGGGGTATGCTACCAGCATTTATCACTAGCAAGTTAACTGGGCAATGATCCCTGACATCAGAAAACCTTTCAAATGAGATTTTTCCCCTGAAATAATCCCTCCAAATACAAGGTGCTGGAGCCATTGAAACATAGCAAATATTCTCTACAGAGGTTTATATGTACTAAGAGAAGACTAAAAACCCTTCTTTCTATGACATCTGTACAATCATTCATTTCACTTGCTTTAATGGAAAATTTGTATAGGAACACCAAATTTGTTTACCCTTAAAGCAAAAAAATTCTGACGTTTCATTTTGTTCTACTCAGTTTCATTAAAAATTTACATGAAGCAAACAATTTTTTAAAACATCAAAAAATTTTTTCTAGATAAAAAAAAATGTATTTTTTATATGTTTTAGTGAAACTTTTCTTCACAAATATATATTTTGGAAGAATAATAAGTAGGAATGAATCTAGAGTAAGGGCTGTAGAACAGTGCTAGACATGGGCTCCTTTAAGCTAAAGTTGTCCTTTAAACACACGATTCACTGACTACACTTTCCTTTGTATATGTGAAATATGTCCCTTCCTAAAACTGACTGAAAGAGTACATCACATTCTGTCATCTCGATTTTAGTCTAGAGAGTCAAAATAATTCTTATATCATACTCTTGAAATCATAGCTATAATTTCACAGTATTTCTCAAGTGAAAAGCAACAACAATTAAGCAGCTTCTAATTTATTTCTTACATTAAAATTTAATGAAGATTGGTTTAAATTACCAATTTAACAGCTGATGGACCAAGTTTATGATATGGGGATTTTTTACACTTAAGAAGTTTTCAATTTAAATAAATAGGAGTTTAGAAAGTCACTTTAAGAGTAAGGAGGAACATGGAGATTTTCATACTTAATTTCTGAGGTCTCTAAAAAGTCAGAACTCTAAAATCCTTGTTTCAGAAGTCCAGATACAGAGAGCTGTCTGAAGTTCACGGCATGTTTACAAGTCCTATACCTTGACTTAAGTATGGTCAGGGCAAAAGTGAAATTCCTTGTAAGTCTTTTGCCTCTTACATCTGTAACCTAGAAATGAGGGTGAGCTAATCTTTTCCTGCTTGTTTATGACTCTGTTAATTGAATTCACACACTAAACTCATACATTAAGTTAACAAATCCATCTTGGTGTTTGTTTTCATGTCCAGATCAATACAGAGAATCTTATTTAACTATTCCTGAAGTAGTATCCTGCAAAATAATAACATATATTCCTCTTTCAATCTGTCAGTCTTGTGCTCTTCAAAGATAGACATTGGAGTGCCTGGAGGTCAGGATGTTATTGTTTAGTTGTTGAGGAAAAATTTTAGATTTGTTATAGAAAACATAGATGTAACTCACTGGATGTATGCAAGATATAACAGTTTTGAAACAACATTCTCCCCCTACCCCTTAGAAATAAACACAAAATTCTTGGGTTTGACCTTTAAGGAAATGTGGATCATGGGTTAAAGTCTGAAAATGAAATCACAAGTCGCACACAATTCTGGCATCTGATTTTCAGTTTTTCAATTGCTCTTGATGCTAAACAATTATGAGTTTTATATTGCTGCAATTGTTCAATCTAATTTTGCCTTGCTGTTCTTATGAGGAAATGTAGGAAAAAAGCATAGAGCTCCTGCCACTGAGACAAAAAACCAAACCATTCTGACTCAGATCAAGCAAATCACCCTAGGTGAAAACAAATTATAACAAAGTGCAATTGTAGGACAAGAGGAGGGGTAGGAGCTCACCTGTTCATATGAACATCTCTGAGGCAAAACACAAATTGATGTGGCACTGCCATTTTATGTCAAGGAGTCAACGAGCAAAGACTCTCTGTTCACTTTGTTTTTCCTTCTCAGACCAGCTCATCTCACAAGATTTGTGAAGAAAAGGGGTCTAAATTTGAAAACATAGTCCTGAAAAAAAGTGTTTCCTTTTTTTGGTGAAAAATTAGACAAAGAAACCCCCAAAACCTGCTACAACTAAGAAACCCAGGTCCCAGCAGCAAAAAGAAGAGATGTTAAAATATTAAGTAAGAAGCAATAGTGAGATCACCCACATATGGTATTAAATTTAGAATACCAGTGAGCCATCATGTAAGAATAGCTTTGATAACTAATAACCCCTATGTGAAAGGCTCCTTATCCAATTTCAATTCTGTTTTGCCTTCTCTTCTTTCATACATCCTCTCCTAGTTTAGAAAGCAAGTTTCATAGGCAACAGGAAATATTCCACTGAGTTTCATGTATCTAATGAATGCTGATAAGTTATTTTTCTGCCCTACTGGATACTGGAACTAAGCATCAATCTGAGAGCAAAATAACAGACAGAAGTTCATTATATTCAGAGATTAGCATCAAAATTCATGTCTGCACTTACAGAGAATTGTGTTGTAATAGTTATTTAAAATTTATATCTGCTGCAGATACAGACTTTTCCTTTGAGAATTTCTAAAAAGCCAAAAAAGGCAGAAAAAGTTTCCAAAGCCATAGGTCAATAAACCAAACTCCACTGAAGTTAATTCAAAAAATTCACATTGTTTTACTTGAGAAAGGGAATTTTTTGAGCAATCAGCACAGTAATACCTTCAGTACTCCTGGTGAGGAATAGAGAGCCATTAGCTTTCTGTCTTGCATTTCCTTTGGCTAAAATCATTTATTTCTCCCTGCTAGCTGCAAACAGCTGTGGAAGTGAATTCTGCTGCCTCTAGCTGAGCAGTCCACTGCTCTGCCAGCCAACCTCCTGCAGGCTGTTAGCATCACCAGAAGGGTAATCAAAATCCACCTGTTTAAGATAGCACTGCAATGTTTTTATTCAGGTAAAAAATCCCCCAAATTCCCAGACCATCCAGGTCAAAGCAGCACAGTTAAAATCAGTGGAGTTATAATGGTTAGAACAAGATGATCTAGTCCAAAATTCTTACAAGAACTGTTGACAAAAGTCTAGTAAGGCCTGTATTTTTTTACTCTCAGGAAATCATAGATCAATGGTTATTCCCATGTAGTGGAAAGGTTCCATTGACAAAGTACTAGATATCAGCAAGGTCCCATAAATTTCAATACAAGATTGACAAAAATATTGATAAAAATACTGATGGAAAATTATTGATAAAATACTCCAAACACAATTAGAATAACAGCATAAAACTAAGTCATTAAAATTAGGAGCAACACATTCAGGTACTAACATGCAAATTACAATTCAATCTAAGCATCTGCCTGTGAAAGCTTGTAAAATACATATTTTTGCTTGATTACTGAGAGATTAAAGCAGAAATGAATCCTCTGGGATTCTGTCTAAGAGGTTTGTATTGAAAATGAGGTAATAGAATCAGTCAGCATATGCATCTGATTTATGGTACTAATGTTTTTAAAAAGCATACTTAATATTTAAATGTTTCTCTTCCATGTAGAAACTGGAGTGGGGAGGGGGAGGAAGGGGGAGAATTCTCATTGTTTGGGTAAATTGTTCTGCAGGCAATGGAGGCACTGCTTGAGCCGAGTGCTAATTGGCACCAAGCCATCACCTGCAGTGAGGCTGTGAGAGGTGCCATGAGCCCCTGCCTTGGGAGGGAAGCGTCCCAAAGGTGCAGCCCGTGGAGCAGGGAGGGTGTGGACACAGCATGCCCCGTGTCAGTGCTCAGGGTGCCCTCCCCAGCTGTATGGCATCCCCACCCTGAGCCGGCTGCAGGGCCAGGCTGGCACACTGGCATTTCGGGGCTCACCTCTCGGATTGATCTCTCCCGATCTCCCTTTCCTTAGGGGCATCTGGCCGAGCCCACGAGCCCACTGAGGCTTTGTGCCCCGTGCTTCCAGCCCTGCCAGCCTCTGGTGGAGCACAGTGAGGTCCAGAGCTGCTTGCTGAGCCACACGTGTCAGTACCAGAGCTGAGGCTGGAAACGGGCCCTGCACAAGGCAAAAGCTGATGTCGAGGACGTGTGGGAAACTACACGTTGTACAAAACTCTTACACCCATCTGATATAATTTTTACGTCTCTTAGGGGTTTATCCTGTTATCATCATATCCTAACACTTTGGTAAGAGCAGCCAAACCCCAGAACTATGGGAAAATTCACAGAGCTGCTGCTTTTTCCCCTTCTCTGAGGGAGTAGGCCCTTGCTAGCATGTTTTCATTGTGAGAGGATCGGACATAAGATGAGAAGAGAATGTATCCATAACAGGAACCACTTGAGGTACTACAATTTAAAAAAAGAATCACTTATGTTACATACAATAGAAAATGCTGCATTCCTGGTGTTTTGGAACAGCATACAAACACAGAGTTGCTGCTTTCAAAAACTAGACATGAAAGAATAACCAACTCAAATATATACTGGAGCTCAAGAAGCATGAACAATGCAGAAACCCTTGAGTCCACAGTGTCACATCCTGTTCAGTCAAATAATAAAAGTTTTGCTTTTTTGTGGGAAGAGAAATTGAAGGTGGAGGACAGAGGTGTGCCCACATTACAGCTCTGCAGGCAGAGTTGCATGGATACCCCCAAGTGAGAGGAAGACATTATCCTGTCTGAATTCCTTGACCACTGGTGCTCTAAGTGCCTTCTCTATCCATATTATTAACATCTCTATAGTTATTAACATAGTAAAAATAACCCATAAAGGTAAACTGAAAAGAACAATCACTTTCCCAATGTGAATTGCTTCTCAATCTGCCATACCTTCTCCATTTCTCCAGGAAGAAACTCCATTCCAAATTGGAAAATGTTTCAAGTTATGCAGTAAACCTAGACTGTGGTTAAGAGTTCAGGGCAGAGGTCAGAAGAAAAACACCACTCTGCTTCTTATGTATATTTAAGTGTACTTAACAGTCAGTGAATAGTTCCATAGCTCTATGGTCTGGGACCTATACATAAAAAATCAGCTTTTATGATCTGAATTTCAGCTTTTTTGATCTGAATTTCAGCTTTTTTGATCTGAATTTCAGCTTTTTTTTCTAGTTGTGTAGGAACAGTTTTCATTCACAAGCACATATTCACTTAACATATACCACAGTCACAATTCATTTTGAAAAAAATCAGATTCACAGGTTGTACGTCCATAAATGCCCTTGGCCAGCAGTATATTTCTTAAATTGTTTGGCCACCACAATGCAGTTCTTCAGACACCATTTTTTAGTTAGCCTCCAGGCAATCATCATATTGTGGTGCCACTAGTTTGTCATTCTGTTCTGTAGAATAATCATAAGCACAACAGAGAAAAAGGAACTGAAATTACTGCTAAAAAGGAAAATAAGGCCTATTTATGCTATTATGCACTCAAACCTCATCGTTAGCCACACTTCATTGTAACATCAAAATACACAACAAATTCACCATAACTTTATCTTAGACAAAATACTGCACAGCACCATGGAATGCTATGCTTTTTAAGGTGATAGCACACAGTACATTATTTCTAAACATTAAATTACTGTATGATTCATGACCAAATCACTGACAATCAAAATACACAGAAGTTAACTGCTCACATATTGAGAATTTTCTCTCTGCTTTGATCCAACACCATCAAAATACTTGTCAATCTTTCCTTGGATTTGTTAGAAATTTGCATCAACTTGTCTGTTGTATTTGCTTGGTAAGCCTGAAATTGCTGATTTTTGTTATGCATTATTGCCTTTGTGTCTGTAGAACCAGTGTTACTGGGAGTTAGCTTCTCTGTGTCTGTGTATATGTGACCTGTATAATTTTTCTTCCTAAGTCACTGTTAATTACATCTGTGTTTCCTCATTAAAGAGAACAGACTGATAAAAGGTGACTGAGACCATAAGACAATGTAGCTCCACAGAAAAACAGGCACATGATGATTACTGATAATAATTAATAAAAACAAAATAATGCAGTTGAATTTATAGTTATAAAGTGGCTCTAAAGAACCTGGAAATTAGAAAGTAAAAATGTGTCCCAGATGTAGACTAAGTCTTGTAAGGAAAGTTACTGACTTGGAATTGAGCAGAGTCAGTTTTGAAAGTTCAACAGCACTTTTACAAATGTGCATTCAGTCTTAATGAGACTAAATTACTTTAAGATTAATTTATAGTATCTTTCAGGTTCTTTTTAGCATGCTAGACTTGTCTTAGCCTAAAATACAGCTCCCCTCCCCTTTTTTAATAAATATAAATAGCCATGGATATATGGAAATCCAACCATCCAGAGTTCATAAAGGAAGGCTCTGAAAAATCAGTCTCTGAAATGTTGTGTTGAGCCCAGTTTGCAACCAGAGAAATAATAAAGCAAAGAACAAAACAGACCAAAGGTCCTTAGATCTCCATCCTCAGTAGTGGCAGAGTCTGCTGAATGGCTCCATTCACTGAGTTTTCTGTATTTTGAACGTTGCTGTTACCAAACCAATACACTCAGCTTCAATGGGAGGTAATGGACAATATACAACAACAACAAATTGTTTATATATGTTGGTGCTAACCTCACTTTTAAAAGCACTTCATCCACCCTTACCAAGAGATCTCAAATGACAAAAAACCACAGCCAATCTTGTCACACACTAAGTAGCTGTGTCTTTGATTGCACTGTTTGCAAATCTGTAGTAGCATTTCTTCCATCTGTTTTGCAGTTTCCTCGTATACATTCCATTTCCAAAATGAAATAAATTGCTTATAGACTTGTTCCAAAGAGGTCTTCCAGGATATATACTATGATGGACAATACTGTAAAATCTGACCATTGCATAGGAAGAAAAATTAAGAGCTGAAAGGGTTTTCAAGGAAAAATTTTAAAGACATAGATACCACTTACATCTCAGCCATTGACTGCTTCTGCAACATAAGGTACAATTAGTTAACAAAGCTGCTTTGTTTAAAACTCCAATGTAAAATCTAGCCAGTTTTCAAAAGCAGAGTTAAGTGGAATTCCACACAACATCTATAATAATTTTATGGTAAAATTATCCATAGTTTCTGAAATCAGAGGGAAAAGTTCCCTGTTACTCTAGGTATGACTCTGCAAAACAGTTTGGAAGTTGATTTTAAAAGGCCCAGATCTCCCTTGGAAGAAGTTCAGAATTATCCATTACCTCATGTAGGTGATGAGCCTTGTCTTGCTCAACATCCCCTATATAAGAGCAAACACTGAAGTAATAGTCACAATTTTAATGGTTTTTTGTTATATAAAGCCCCAAATACATGTCAATATTTTACATAAAAAATGACTATTACAGAATTACAAGTCCTTTCCTGATGTAAAAAGGAAATGAGATAACAACTAAGTTTTTTTAGAAAAACATATTCTTCAGGAAGAGTAACACTTATTGTTTTTTTCACTGGGTGATTAGTTTGGCTTTTTTATTTAATTAGCCAAGCATTCAGAATGGGCTCAAATTAGAATTATTTTTATGACAAGTCCTCTATTAAACTCTCTTAATGTTTGTGTATGTGCTTCTCTGTTTGGAACTCATGTAATAGAGCCAAAAATGAGATTTCATTTCTCTTATAATAAGACACTACCTTTGCTATTATTGTTATGACTGCTTAAGCATGGCACTTAAGCACACAGTTATATCTAAAATGCCAGTAACTCTGTTAGGCATTACTACTGTTACTACTAAGCAAGGGCCTTACACTTCAAAGAGTTCAGGAGCTGAGCAAATCCTCCAAACACTGCTAGAATTAAATAACATGGCACTTATGAATATAATATGAATATAGCTCATGTTTCTTTCTTCATTTACAAGATGCAGTGAGTCAGAAAAGTAGCACTTTCTGACAGCCTGCTCTGCAGTGAATAGTGAGCACTGAGTCACCAACACCACCCCAGCACAGCATTCTTTCTACTTGATATTTGCCATTCTATAATTAGAACAAACGACGTTCTTGGGACACACCAAAATGCCTTTAGTTAACTTTCTGCTTAAACCCATTTACAGAGTCTTTACTGTTCCTGCCTCAAAAGATAAGGTACATAATCATGACTTGTGCTATCCCCACTTTAGAGACAGACCTATTATTATAAAAGTAAATGCCACCCACTTGCTAGCACTGGAGACTAATTAACTCTGCAATTGCTGCTTAGCAAAGAGGGTAAAAATCACACTTGCCTGTACCAGCAGCTGTCCTAGAAAATCAAGAGGATTAGATAATACTTTGTCTTTACTGATCCCCCCCTTTCCTTTCTCTTTAATTTTTATTTATTTTTATTTTTAATTTCAACTTGTTTTGCTCATAACTATGATTTAAATAGTATTTTTTGTAAAAGTATAAAAGTTCTCTCCGCTCTGATTCTCTCTGGTCGTGAACCCATTTCCTAGAAAAATGTTTTGAAATTCTTTTTATTTGTTCATTCTCTGATTAATTTTTGAAGTTTTCTCTTTTAAAAGCAAGTCAGCTTGATTTCAACAGCTATACTTAAAACTGACAGGTATATAAATTCATTAACCACATGGTATTGAGAGGAAATCTTTAAATCCCAAGTATTTAGGACAAATTTATCAAAATAAAGGTCAGTAGTTTAACTTGCACTTCACCATCTACATATCTTTTTAAACCAAATTTGCTCAGTTTGAGGAAAAATTCCGAAAGGATGTCAAATAAATATGCAACTCATCCAAAGAAATAAGACCCAAAAAAGTAATGGCCAAGGCTCACAACATCAACAGACACGTACCTGGAGGGGCAAACATCAGTTACACCAGCATCAATAAGAATTATGCAGTTCAATTAATTTACATTAGGAATAATAGCATAAACAATTTGCAAAAAGTGTCTGAACTGGTTGTAAGTCAGCAATGTGCTTTGGAACTTCCTACTTTACTTGTATTACTTTCTGTCTCCAGCAAACAGAGAGCAAATTAGCTTGTCCTGATTCTTGAGAACAACCAGCAGCAGGGAGGGCATGAATACAAATACTTTAGAACTTCAGTTCTATGGACACTTTTAATGAGAACTCTTTTGTTTTTCTATTCTATCATTTTTTTAATGTCTAATATTGAAACCTTTTGAAAAACAGCAATGAGTTTTATGCAGGACAGAGCTGTTCAGAAATGGGCCCCAGCCACTGCTGGCTTTAATGATCAAGAGAAACACATTTCTGCTACCAAATGAGCTGGTGGGTGGCTGTTAAGAAATCTTTTTGTTGTTCTGGTGTTCTGTCCCAGCTCTTTATGTAATACATAAAGAAGCAAGAGAGTTTAAGGTGCATCATATTGCTGGTTTAGTAGGATTTGCATGGTAGAGCAGAATTGCTAAAATGATCCTCTGTTGCTACTTTTACAACCTCTCACTGTTGGGATCAAGTAGAAACAGGGAAGGATGCAGAGGATAAGTAGAGGTGTGTGCTACCACCATCACCCTAGTCGAACCACCTTGTCAGTTATAGCAGATAAAAAGAGCTTAAAAGAAACAGTGTCCCAACAGATTCCAACAAAAAGCACAGCGTGGCTGCAGGGTGGGAAGGGACATTTTAACTAAGAGGTTCTGCTTGGCTTATCAAATGTGATAGCTGAAGTCATGCAAGAGTCACCCAGACATGTCAAGCTCTCTAGAAGGCCCTGAGATACAAGCAGGAATAACTCAGCAATTGTTGACCTGGTGTTTTTTAAAAACAGAACATATGGCCTGTGAAGGCTTCTTCCTTTGGCCCCAGGGCAGTCGTCAGGTGGATGAGTTCCAACCTTGCAGTCGGGCACAACTGATGGAGAAAAAGTGCTAAAGCTTCTCCTCTGCTGCTGCTACTCCCAGTCTGTCACTCCTGCACAGCCCTTGGTCTGTCACACATGACCTGGCTCAGGAGCACAGCCTGTCCCTGTCCCTGCAAGTTCTTCCCAAGAGCTCAGAGTGCCCAGAGAGTCAAAGCTTCCTTAAGAAATCTACACTGATGTGCATTCCACACAATTGGTGTTAATGATAAACAACACCAAGGGAATCAACCCACCCCACGAGTTTTTAATACAAAAATCAAAGAGGAATCATATATTTATTTCCATTGTGGTCAATTCTGTGGCTAACTGATAAATTATTTCATATTACCAGTCCAGGTTTGATGTCCTTTCATGGATTATACAAATCAGCATAAACACATGTACAAGTGACAACAGTAACCACAGTAGCAATAAAGCTGCATCTGAAACATTAAAGAATTGCTGTTGTGCAAGATATTAATAAGTAAAGGGATCCCTTACTATAGTAATAAATTGTCATTTTGTTCATCACCTATTGAAAATTATTTTTTACTGTTCAGAAATATTCCATCATTACAAGATTTTGATTCTAATCATGGAAGAATCTTTTCAAATTATAGAAATTCCTGATTCAAGGTCAGAATTTTATTTTCTTAAATCCTGGAAAATATACTACAAATTTTCTTTGCTCTTGAAATCAGTTGTGAATTAGTCCTGCTCAGCTATTTTTCAGTTAGGTGAGAAAAAAATGCCTATTTTTTGGCAGGATAGAATTGAAAAACTGTAAGAATAAAAGTGTCTCTTTACCTAACAATTATAATTATTAGATTTTTTCTGTCAACTTTGACTTGAGCTAACTGACAGATGCTATTTCCTCTTTACATGATTATCCAAGGGCATGTTAGGGATAGTAATCAATAAACAGGGATAAATGTTAGTGGCTAACTCATATAACAAGACCCAGTAATGAAAATTAATTTATTTAATATTTCACTGAAGCTTCTAAAAAATCAGTAGCAAATATTTTACTTATGTAGGAACTCAATGTTGTTGTAGACAACAGGGTTGGTTTGGGCTATGAATAAAATTAATACTCCAATATCTTTGGGTCAGTAATTTCATTACATATTTATACAGCACTAAATATAACAAAGACTCCATCTAGATAAGATCTGTGGGTACTACAAAATATATGAATATATGAAAAATAAGAAATTAGGAACAAGCTACTACTACCTAAGTACTTAATTTAAAATTATTTATTTACTTAGTATAAACCGTGAGTTTCAGATTTTTTTCATGGCATATCTGTAACATTTATTACCATAAATCTTATTTATAATTAAGAATCTTATTTTCTTTCAAGTTTTTCCCCTACAAACTGTGGTCCCATTTTCTCTTCATGGAACACATGTAAGTTCTATTAATACTAATGAGAGTTTAGCCTGTACATGAAGGGAAGGCAAAACCCTTTTATGTTGAATATTTAATTAAAATTCTTTAAAGAGTTTCATACCTAACAACTTAAAAACTTGGAGGGAAATAATAGAACTTGTTATTCTGACCACTAAGAGGGTGCATACAAGTTCACAAATAGTCCAGATTCATGTAGCTACAAAATCAGGGCACAGAGGGTGATATAATTAATTTCTTGAGAGCTTTTCACATTTCATCAGTGCACCACTCATAATAGGTTCTCCAAACCACCAGTTATGCTTTATTTGACTGTAACAGATAAGCTGTGTTTGGGCCCCTGTGCTTTCAGCCTACGTCAGTGACTTACCAAATATATATTTTATGATGAACACCTTAATTTCTTCCTTGTAGAATGCTGGCAAGTGTCACATATCAGAGTTCTTAGCAACAGTGTGTGCACGCACACTGAGTGTTGTAGCAACCAACGACAAAAATAAAATTATAGTGGAAATAAGTATGTAGGATTCAATGACACCCAGGGAGTAATTGAGAAGGGACAGCTTGGTGATTCAGTGGGGGCTGAGCTGTGCTTTCTACACTGCTCTTGTGAGGCAAGAATGGCTGCCATTAATCATTCTCAAATGAGGCTGAGAAACCATTCATCTGACTACATCCTACCTTCTCTGCCTCATCTTGGGGCTGCGAGAAGTTTATGAGATGTTTGAGGTTTTCTGGAGTTCTGGATTTTTCCCTTGCTACTTTCATCCAAGGGATATTAAAGGATCTTTCCAGGCATCTACTCAGATGCAGATCTGCCATATAATCTATGCTCAGGTGTCCCCAAACTGAACCAGAGGAGATACAGAGTATATATTGATAGATTGGCTGTGTGGTGCTCTCTGTAGAAGAGAGCCTTGGATGGTCTTTAGCAGCTCATTAAAAATTGCAGTATATTTCACATAATTCACAGGCAACACAGCTATTGTGAGATTTACTGTCCAAAACTCTTCAGTCAGATAGTTGCTACCTTAGGAACTGAGGCAAAGCTGACCTGATAACAAAAGATTTGATACCTGCACCCAGTGCCAGTGAGGCATTTTGAAAACTGCAGGGTGAGGGAGGAAATGCAAGGTGAGGACTAGGTCAATCTGCAGACATGCAACATCATCATGCCTCTCAGTGGATGAAACTGATTAATTCTGCATAACTCCTAGAAGACTTTAAGGAATGGCTGATGGAGCCTGAGAGGAAGGAAGAAAAGATAGCCACGTCCCAACATCATTGAAGAATAATGGGAGACTGCAGAAATCAACCCAAGAATTAGCACTGCCCTATGGCTAATGCATCATGTCTGATCAAACGTCATTCAGCTCTAGCCTTACTCATTGCTGTAGGTGTTAATTACCAGATTTTGAAGCTATGGATTATAAAATCACACAGTAGCTGACTCTATTTTCACTTGGAAACGCCATGAAAAGATGTAATAACCATTTACTCTCACCTTGGGGGCTCACTTGTCCCCCTCCCTTACAAAAGCAAAGGATAAGCAGTCAAAAGGATCTCAGTCAGCAGGCTCAGCTCATGAACAGCCCACAGCAGTATCTAATCAAATATTTGAGCATCATGCTCTTAAGTTTTTTTTAGACTGTGAAGGACATTTGATATGTTTGTTAAATTGTTTGTATCTACTACTGGCAATTTTTAGCTGTGGATTTACTCTAGAAACTTGACACTAAAAGTGAAGTCACAGGAAATTTGGATATTGACATTGGCAATAACAGTACTTGTTCTAAAGTGGGAATAATAAGGATTATATATATCATTATTATTTGACCAAGTGTTGTTCACCTGAATTCCCATGTGTCTGTTCCAACAGGAAACCTTTTTGCCTCCCCTGTAGTATACCACCTATTCTAAGATGAAACTCCAATTATTTATTTCCAGCCCTTTTTGAATCGGTAGCTAATCTAAAAGCAAATATGTCCTTTAATTTTGTTTCTGTGTGAGAGCTGGGAAGCTAAATGTTGACCAAATTTATAACTGCCAAAACTAACATTTTAAAACATTGACATAAGGGAAAGGAATAGGAAACCCTTAGAACATATCCCTTAACCACACTGCAAAGGACAGAGGAGAGATAAAGTGTTTGAATTGGAGAAAACAGGTCCAAACTCCTCTCCTCACAGTGTACTGGCCCTATCTCTTCATGCAAGAAGGGTATGTAAAAGGGATACATGAAGATTACAGGATCTCTGATAAAAGAATTTGCTAAAAAGATGCTCAAGCTTGTCAGAATTATTAATGTATCTTTTCACATCTAAACCCTTAATGATACATATACAATTATCTCTGTAACTACTGCATTCACAAATCCATTTGCAAAACTTATTCTCTACAAGTTAAATGCAGTCCAATACTATTTTTTGATAAAATCTCCAGGTAGTCTGAAGTCTGCTACACAGCCTACCCAGCCTTAACCCTCTGACATAATCTCAATCTCTCTTTAGAACTACAACCATCTTTTTCTCTGGAAGACGAGGGGAAAGCAAAGCTCTCCTCTTTCCCTACCGTGCATACCATTTCCTCTAACAAGGACAGTGTCTCCTTTTGAAGTTTGATTTACAGGTGCTGGAGAGCCATTGTGCTGACTGCATGTCAGTCTCCAAGGAAACAGGTAGCATATATATTCTAGAAGCATCCTGAGAAGAAAAGAAGCGTTATCAAAAGTATTCTCAGCGTAACCTCTGCTATGAGTAGAAGCAGAGTTCAAGGTCTTCTCTTGAATGGTTGAAGGATGCTGTGTTCAAATAAAAGTCTCCTAAGGAAATAATAGTAGGTCAAGCTGTGGATCTGGCAGTTGTACAGTCTCCACTTCTGAAAGAGTTGGAGATGTAAAAATAATCTATTTAAAGATTTTTAAAATCTTGCTATTTGTCATAAATCAGTCAAATTTTAGGTTGGCATCTCCTCTTCCTACTTAGGTATTAACACTTTGTGCAATACATTGTCTTTTTGCTGCTATTACACTTCTCAGCCCTATCCATACTCACTTGCCTATCTGTGTTTAAAAGTTGATGCTTAGCCTCTGTCTAGATCTTTATATCACTCATTTAGAAGAGTGAAGCACAAAATATTGCATCTCAGCCATCTCTGCAGTGCTCTGCTCCCAGGAGCCAAGCAGACAGGTGACCTATAACTGGGACAGACAGCCAGGGTAGCAGAAGGTTCTGTTGCTGGAAAAGGCATCACATCAAAGTGTGCATTTCCATGATCATTAAAATTTTTCCGTGCCATTTTTAGAGTATGAGCAGGAGAAACAATGTCACACTTGATTTTTAAATGAAGAAATAAATGCCCCTCTAAGTTCCCACCTGAATAAGGTATGCTTACTTTCTTTTGTCTTAAACAAGTAAGGATTATTTTATCTTTGTGAGAATTTTATCCAAAAAGAGCTGAACTTATCCAAATCTAAAGTTACTAAAGCATTTTGGGAACACATGAAATTATTAGTATTACATAGTATGACATTTTAATTATTGTTGCTGTTGTACTGACAGTTAGAAACAAAGCTGCTCAACACTGAAACTCATTTTCTCTATGAGTGGCACAGTTCAGTACAAGCAAACAAAAGACTACAGAAAACAAAGCAAGTTAAAAAAGAAAAGAAGCCACAAATGATGGATAGTTTTGTTCCCAGCTTGGACTCAAGTAGACCATGCTAATTCCAAGCATTTCCACAAAATAATTTCATTTTATTTTATGAAGAAGTTGCAGTTTCATAACCCCAAGTGTGTATCTGAACAGACACATACTTGCAAGAAAACATCTGACGGCTGAAGAAGGAAGATTCAGGCATTGGCAAGTATGATAGTGAATTAACAGCCCTGGCTGGTAGATGAAAAGAGTTAAAGAAAATTTTCAGAGAAAAGACAGTTAAAATAATCAAATAAATATTGCTGGTAATTCTTTTAGTATTTTTCTACTACTAAATCAGAAAAAAAAAAAGCATGTAATAGACTTAAGGTCTCATCATTTGCCCCTGTTGCACTGTTTATCTTCACCTTTCCTATCTAAGAATCCTTAGGATACATATAAACAACAGTTTCACCCTAATCAACAGAGAAAACGAAGCTGTTGCAATATAACAACATGGCCAATCTGTAATTTTCTACAACAATTCCATCAGACCCAGAAATGAAGCAACTGTAAGCTTGGGACCATGGAAGAAGAGTTATCACTTTCTGTATACAGAAAAAGTTCCTTTCACCAAATAACAATCATGCATATATCTTAACCTGGTTTATATTTCTTCTCAGGTTTGGCAGTAAGACAAAATTGTATTGATAAGACAGTCCTGCCAATACTTGTTCCTAAATCACCTACCCTGTGGGACATCATCTGTGGTTATCATTGCATTATTCTCCTATTATGAAATATGATTTAACACGACATTGTACAACATGAGAATGTTTTCAAATCCCTATGCTATCCTTTTGTATTTCTTATTGAATTTGCCCTGCATTTGCCATATCATTAGACCTTTGTTATTTGATGTTAAAACATTTTAGGTAAACACAGATATATTTTTTTATTGATTTCCACATCCCACGTGAAAACCAGATTAAATTTACAAGATTCTACCAAATGTTAACACTTCATGTGATATTTTATGCTTAAAAACGTGCCTCCAAAGTAGACAGCAAAGACACACTGCCAGAGATAAAATAGCAGAAAAAAAATTCAAAAAGTTTTTCATCCTGATTTGCATCAGTTTTTCTCTTTTCCTTGGAAAACCTTTTGCAAGCAAAGAGACAGGTGATCAGAGTTTGATATTCATATACATAACAGCATCAGTGTATGGCATTTTACTTGATAGAAACTACAAGTCTATCTCAGCACCAGAAAAAACAGACAGGGATCTGACAATCTTGTTCAGAATCATGCCCAAGTGGGGGAAGCATGGAAGATCAGATATTCATAGGGCCTAATCTAGTAGAATAGCAAATACATTCTGAGAAATTGCTTATTCCTCCTCTATCTGAAAGGTGATCAAGCCTTCAAATATCAAAGGAATAAAAGAGCAATGTGCAAATTTACCAAACTCAAATTCTAAGATCTCTAGTGAGGGAGACAAACAGGGAGCAGAAAGTAATTTTCATCACCTGGCAAGGATGCAGATTTGTGTCAATATCTGAAAACCTGTTTGTTACAGTATGAAGAAATAAAGGAATATTAGTTTGCTAATTATAAGTCACTCACCAAAGTGAACAGTCCAAGTCATCTAAAGAACAGAGCAACAGTTAATTTTCAAGGAAACCACAAAAAGGTTATATGAAATTATCCTCATTAAGATCCATTAACATTTTAAAATACTTGATGGCTTTACGCAGAGAAGCACGAGAGAGCTGCTTTTCAAAGAGTAGTGAGGAAAACATAATGAGCAGGTTATGTCTCCTGCTACCGTGTGCAATACAATACTGGAGGGATAATGAGTGTTCCTTCAGGCACCTGACCACGTGGAATAGAAAATCCTTTTCTATTCCAGTCCAAAAGATCTGAGGAAAACCCAAGTCATTCTCTAGATGAGTTAACTTCTACTTGAGATGTTTAGTTAATAATTCCAGTCCTTCTCCATGCCCTTGCCAATTAAAGGAGAATAAATTTCTGTTGCAGTTCTGTTGTTAGTTCAAACATGAAAGCTTTAATTCTTGACCACGTATTGACACAGCAGTGATACTGAAACCCTAAGTGCAACACAACTCTCCTTGGATAATTTAATCAAATGCTCAGAATGCTTTTAAAGCCGTCAGTATTGACCAGTGTGTCTTGATTAATCATAAAAGATTAATTTTTTTATTGTGGAATTCAAATGAAAGAATTATCTTCATACTTACAACTGTAATTGTGCACAGCAATCATAAAGTCAGGATTATAAGATTATGGATAATTTGAGAATAATGTGAAGTTACTCCAGGAGTTATGCTAGGCTTGTTTTCTCTATTTCAGATCAGGTTATTTAGAGAACTGATCCTAATAATGGAAAGACACATCTCACTAAAATAAATTAATTAATTATTTCCCTAGTCACTATAATAGAAGGCAATGCTCTTTTTATCTTGATCTTAATTGTACAACATATCAAACAATATGTCTAATACTTAAACAAAAGGGAAATAAAAATAAATCCAAGAATAACTTGGTATGAACATCTGCTGACTTCTACATAGGCGCTTAGTTTTACTGACACTTCCCACTACAGTTCCTGAAAAACTGACACAACTAATTATTTAAGCTGAGACTATCATCATGTTAAATATACTTATTTCCCTTTATTTACACAGATTACACATCCTGACCAAAACAATATGCTAAGTGATAAAACTGGCTTCCAGAAAATAGATGTTAAGGTACTGAATGTCTTTCATTTAGCACCAAGATTTTCAAAGGTTGGAAGAATGATCATAGGATCCAATTAATTTTGAAAGCAGCTGTTTATGCTCAAAGTAATCACTATTAAAATCCTACCATTGACTGCTACAAGTATTAATAGCAAGTGGATTATTTCCTGTCCAACTTTGTGAAAGGCAGGGCGGGTGCACAGCCAGAATGACTGGAGAATGTGACTTCTGCCACACCAGGAGTGACATTCACTTAAGGAGTGAATTCTCCCATTGGGAAAATACTTTCAGTAAACAGGACTCTCTCCCTCCACCTCTTGGACCCATCAAGTCCATGTATGAAATAGTCTTTCTATTTCAGGATAAAATCATTTAATCTGAATAGAATAACTTCTGAAAATCAAATAAATATGTAACACCAATGAAGATCAAACTCTTCTAAATCAGTTGAAGAAATCTGGCTTTTGATTTTCTTCCCCATGAACAAATGTATCAGTGAGTGATCAGCCAGGTTAGCAGACACCAGACTGCAAGCAGAGGCACAATCCTCCACAGGGCTCAGAAAAAGTGCTTGTGTTGCAAGCACTTGCCACTGCCAGCAGGTACAGCAATTTTGATTTCCATAGATGAGTAAAGAAAAGAGAGACTGATATCATCATCATCATCTAATTTCCCCTTGTCAACAGAAACAGGACTGTAATTCCCATGTTTGCAATGGAAACCATTTAAGAAGCTGAGCTCATGAGTACATGAGAAAGAGATTTCCCATTTTTTTCCATTTTTACCATCCCACTGTCTGAATTTCAATAACTTGAGATGGACTTCTTACATATGTATATATTTTTACATCTCTTAGAATTTTTTTAAGCGAACATTTGAAAACATTTCATTCATCAGTTGAAAACTACTACTTCTTGACAAAAAAAAAATTATATGACAAAAGACAACTCCTATTTGAAAAGACATAGGAGTTAAATTTACAGTTTTACTGCCTGTGACGTAACATTAAAGCACAATGTTCAGACCTTTTAGATTAACTGAGATGAAGCTTTAAATCTTGCCAAAAACTTTTAAGAGAAGTTTAAAAAGGATAAACTAAAGCATGTGTAATGCTTTAGATTTCAAAGAGTTTTTTCTTCTAAATCACCGCTTATAAGTGAACTAAGGTAGACAATGTCCTGATTTTTAATTGTATTTCTATTTCAGTATTTTTAATGAAGCTATGTCTGCTTCATATTTACTGTATATTTATTTTCATTCTTAATGCTGAACTGCATTTTATTGCTCCCCTGTTACCTACAAGGAAAAAAAACAGAAAAATAAAAACTGTCACTGTAAAAACTTCAGGGATCTCCCAATTTACAAACATTCACATCTTCAATTTTACACTTCATTAATGTTCCAGGTGGTGTTAATGGGTCCTTCTGATGTGTGCACAGATCTTGCATGGTTGGCTTTATTCTCTGACCTACACATTTGCAACTGTGGCCCAAGAAACATCTAAGACAGACGAAGTACGACAAAGCTTTTGTTCCCAGATCACAGTCACCAGTCATGAAAAAAAGGAGTCAGCTCTAATCCTATCCAAGGAATTAGAGCTTTATAACACTTTTAGTTTTTGTAAAGGTCTGCAGCATCTTCCCCCCTTGTTCAGGGAAGGGAGGCTTTTGCTGGAATAAATAAAACGCAGCAGTGGTTGAGAGAGACCTGTGTGACACCTGGGACTACCTGGGAAGTTGAATGGCTCCAGTGGCTGATGGGCAGGGTACTCTGGGAATTCAGAGGAGGACAAATTTACAGAGCACAGGTTTCCCACATGCAAGGTAAGTACCTCAACTGTTCTTCCATGGCTGGCTATGGTTCATTCCTCTCTGCAGGTTTTATGACGTTTCTGGATGTTTAAGAGTTAAACACTGAAATAAATCTTCATGCCAGTGGTGCACTACATTAGTTACAAAAAGCTTCAAGTATGTACCCAGAAATAAAACAGATACAGCTAGGAATGTACTAAATCATTCATGACATGATTTTATCTGTTTTATCAGTATCAAAACCCAAATACTGTTATTTCATTTAAATGCAAGGTATTTAAATTTGGGTTGCATTTTCTGTTATTAAGTCTAATCAGATAATTAGATATCATTTTTTTGCCAATAAAGAAACTGAGGCAAACCCCTTACCTATCCAGGATAAATAATAAGAGCAGTGAAAGAGTTATTAACACAACGTACCAACATGTCAGTCTGACAGATTTTCATCTCACAAAGAATATCCTTGTATAAGAAGTGTATTTGAGATAGCATGTGACTATTTTTTTTTCTACTAACAAACATAATACTCTTTCTGAATCAGGTGTGAAGTATAGCTGCCATTTTCTTCAGATTAGCACATCATCATCCAAATCATATCAATCCATCTGTCACTAACATTTAGGGCTCTGTTATCAACATCTTGTATAAGAAGTTATGCACACAAATTCCTACCATTCAAAATGATTCAATACCCATAAGAATATTAAGAATAATTGTCAGTGTGGCAGTGTTATCTACCTTATGTTCCACAGACCTCTCAGATATTTTTCTTCAACACTTGAGAAATAGGAACTAAGATACATTTCATGGAGTAGCCGAACAAATGAAAAAAATTACTGTTTTTTTTTTCAATGTGAAACTGTAACTGCCTTTCTCACATCCAAGACTTGCTAGGTCAGGTAATTAGTACAGAGTAAAAATATTGGTAATAGCTGGAACACTCTTAAGAGTACAAGTTCTTGCTGAAAACTGGTCTCCTAAAAAACCCTAAACTTTTTCATATAAAAGAAGTTTTGGGTTTTTTTACACCCACATGCATCAAAGTATGCATAAGTATATTTCAATATTTCAATACATCATTCCATTCTAATTAAAAAGTGATCATTTTTTGCAGATACTATATAGGGACCACATTTTTAAACAGTTGTGTGCATTACTTATGCCCAGAGATAGAAGAGAGAAGGCAAAAACCCCCACTCCACATTTATAGTATGCATTCAAACATGTCTGGCTCTACTCAAAGAAATCCCCTCATAATGATATTGATACACAGATGGAGAACTTCAGTGTGAATAAATGGAGGAATGCACTGGGGGAATGTGACATTTTCCAAATGCATATAAATTGCCAGATAGGAAAGATGATTTTTTTCCCCTCTAAGGAAGACACAAATATATGACATAATTGGTAAATATTCTGGGTCTGACATGTTTCTAGCAAAAGATAATAGAATTAAGCCCAGACATATAAGAGGTGACTAAATAGTACTGTCCAAGGAAGACCTTTTCAGGTTTTTTCATGGTCTTATCTGGTTGTCTCTGACAACTTAATGCAGGTCCTGTCTGCCAAAGCACAAGTACTCAGAATAATTTTGGGTGCTCTTAGATGTCCTGCCTCCCATTCCTTCCCCAAGGGGCAGAGTGTCCTGGGATGTGCAAGTCTGTAACAAGGCTGATATTTCTGCCACTCTGCTTCTCCATAGCTTGTTTTCGAATTTTTAAAGAATTAATTATTATTAATTTGTTATATATGTTTTGTTTAATGTTTTATATTTTTTAAAGAAATGCTAAATAAGTCTTCTTAATTAAAAATTACTGAAAATAACAGCCTAGGAAATTTGCTTCAATTGAATAACCAAAAATGTCTGACATAGTGTCCAAGAAGTAACTTTCTTTCCTCATTTGGATTAAAATTGGACTAAACCTCTCCCCATTTCATGTATTTATTTGATGTTTTGAAACTAGAATGTTATAAATTTTAGTAAAATATGAGTTGGTGAATAAATGCAGGGCTACCTCTTCCTCCCTCAGCATGTCTCACTCACCAACTGCTGAGGTTTTGGCTTTTAAACTTTAGCATACAAAGCATCAGTGTGACATGGCTTCTGGTTCCCTGCTGAAGTATACTCCCTGCTTCCCAGAAAATCATTAGATCCCATTGTAGTTCACTCCACTATTGTAGGATTTTGCTGTCAGCTGGATAGGAAAAAAGGAAATGAGAAAGCTCAGAGCCAGCTCAGAGCCACCTATTGTTTCTCTCATTTTCATCAGTTGATCCCTGGTACCAAATGCTTCTGACTGAATGAATCTGAGATCTGTGGGGCCAGTACATTTCCCAAATTTAGGCCCCAGTTTTAACAGTTTAGAAATGCATAACTTCTGCTCTGTTGCAATAAACACTTAATGCACAGCTCCTGTTGTTAGGGATGATTACAACAGAAAGATTAAAGGAGACAACATTATAAGAGGCTCTAATTGTCCCTCATCTACTCCATACCTCACAATAACAGACAGATTCAGGTAAAAACTAGGTGTAAAACAGCATTGTGGCTTTCTGTCCATGCACTGCCTGTCTGCTCTGCTGGCCTGTGTGCCACACACTCCAGAACCAAGTCAAGGCACTGCTCTGACCACAAGCCCCAGCAGGTTTGTGGCACACTATCCAAGTCTCCTAATGCTGATTCTTGGTGAAAGTGCTTCATTTACTGCCTGGATGTATCCTCAGACAGAGACTGAGGGAGGAGTGAGATCTACTTTATGCTAGGCTTCATTTTGCTGTAAGAGTAATCCCAGTGAAATGGGAGTAATATGAGATTATGGATGCCAGGGATGATGGACACTTGACAAGAAGAAGAAAAGGCATCAGCACCAGCACCATGGAGGAGACATCCAGAGAACTCTAATCCAAATGGCAGAGTTTAGTCCACATACTGGTCCTTTATAAAGCTTTGGAGGAGTTAGTATTTAATTAACAAGTCGTTAAAAGGTTTTGCTAGCTCTTTTAGAAGTGTAATGAGCTGAAACAAAATTACCCAATAAGCAATAAAACCAAACCTTAGGCATGTAGAGAAAAATATTTAAAGACAAAGGTTAAAAGCAACAGTTCAGTTGCTACTTATAATAAGACCAGAATTGAAGTTAAAATTGTAAAACTATTTCTGAGTACACAAATAAAAAATGTCTGGACGTGTGGATTTAGCAGCACTGAGAATTATGGTTTGGGCATGTAAGGAAGACAGAGAAGAGAATTTTGGAAAAGGCATGAGAGGTAACCATGAACATCAAAGACTATGATCTGTGATTAAAAGAAGCTTTAAAGCTAGCAGACAAATGTGACTTGTTAGGGTAATAACAGATCAAATTTTTCTTACACCTGCACTTTTATAAAGACTTTCTACAGCACAGCAATGTCATCTTAAAACCTCATGTTTCATGTCCCAAGCAAGCTGCTTTAAAGTCCTAAGAAGAGCTTTAATGATGAGCAGTCTTTCAAAAGAAAGAATAAAATACATATTTTACAGCCTCCATGAAGTCATTGTGCTATAGTTTTTCTTGATGCAAATTGGAAAGTTTAGGTATCAACTGAAATGCAGCAAAAGTCAGATGAAAGCTGCCTACTCAAAAAAAGCCAAAGAGCACATCGATATTGGACATTCTTAAAAAAACCCAAATTATCTTAAATTATAAATTGCCCACATTGTAGTAAATATAACCACTTTCCTGTTTCTTTATCATATCCTCTTTCCTGTTGCACTGTGTTTTTCCAGACTATTCTGTTCCATGAAGCAGAGAATCATCTGCATTATACATATGCATGCAATGCCTTCCTTCTGTTTTTCAATAATACTCCTTTCAGTGGAGCCTTGAGTGTGCTGGGTTTGGCTGCAATAGAGTCAGTTTGCCTCACAGTAGTGGGTATGGGACTACTTTAGATTTGTGCTGAACACAGTGTTGAGGATGTAGAGATATTTTTGTTATTGCTAAGCAGAGCTTGTGAGGAGCTAAGGCCTTTTCTGCTTCCTGTAAGATCCCACCCGTGAGGAGCTGGGAGGGGACACAGCCAGCACAGCTGACCCCAGGTGACCCAAGGGATGTCCAGACCACATGGAGTCACTCAGCACAGAAAGGCCTTTGCCTCCCCGAGTCACCATCACCCGTGGTGCAGCTGTGCTCTCCTGGGGATGGCTGAACACCTGCCTGTGAATTAGCTCCTTGTTTTGCTTTACCTGTTAAACTCTCTTTATCTCAACCCATGAGTTTTCTCACTTTTACTGTTTCTATAACACAAGACTACAGGGGCTCCTTCTCATGGTGAGAAGATACTTTGTTATTTTCTTTTTAACAGAGGTCTTTAAATATTTATTCAAAGTGGCTTAAAAAATCAGCAACACATTTTTAATCAAACACTGAGAGTTAACATATTTTTCCCTATTACACATTTTTGAATGTGCAGCTGATCATCTGGATCTTACAACTCTTTTTGTAGCATCAGTGTGGGACAGAAGCAATCCTAGTGATGTAATTAGTGAATTGGATCTCTCTGGAGAAAATGTTCACTGCAATATGCAAAGCATAAAATTTAAGTAAAGGCCTTAAGCAGATAATTGAAGGGTCTTTTTCGTTTTCTCTGTACATGAAATTTACCTGATTCTAAGCACAGACTCTGGATGAAACTGGCTGCACACCTAAAGAACCAGCAGAGCCTGGTTAGCACAGATGTGCTGCTTGCATGGACCACCAGAGCCCCTGGGAGCCCAGAGCTCACTCCTCACATCATCTGTTTCCAAGACTAGCCACAGAACCACAGAACTGAGCACAGACTCTTGTTTCTCTGTGCCTGTGGCTTCCTCCTCCTCCAGCTCATCAGCCTGCCAGAATCCAGAGCTTCAGGGAAGAGATTCTGACGGCCTCCCCTCCTTTAGATAACAGCAAACAGCTGCTACAGAAGTCCCTCGTTTCCATCTCATGCTAGCCACAAACAACAAATAGTATGGTGTGTGGACACTGTCATTCTTTCAATCTTATGGTCACAGTGACTTGTAGGGAAAAATAGAGGAAAAATTATAGATGAGATGGCTCTGTTTATGGTTCCTATGGTAGTTCAGGACAAAAATTAAAGTTCTGAAGATCAAAAATCATAAAAGATGATGAAGTTGCTTTACCAAGGGAGGTCAAAGTTACAAAGTTTTTCTTCTTTCCTTGTGTGAAGTCAGTACCTGGAAATTCCATGTCTGCAGATTAATTTCTTAATGATTTCCTTTTAATCTGAGAGCATTATTTTAACAAGTAGTGCTTCTAGAGTTTTAGTGCTTTTTCCTTCTGCTTATAACATTAATTTTTTTCCAGAAGTAATTTTTAACTTTCCTTCAGAGAGTATTTTGTCTCTGTCATTTGCATTTTCATCCAATGAAAATGTTAAAAATTAAGTTTAGATTTGAGACTGCTGACAACTGGAAAATATACCCTTACAGGATACTTGCCAGTGTAGAAGAAGATAATAAAACTTGAGTCATCCATTCTTATTCCCTCCAAATTCTGTAAGTTAGGCTGAGGCATGAAATTAATTAAAATAGAGCAATTAAATCCTTCTATTTAAGTCCCAAAAGAACAGACACTAGACCTATGGCCATAACACCTGCAGATTAATAGTACAATAATTCCTACCAAAACCCTCCCATCTCTTAGTATCTCAGGGAATATCTCTTTACCAGCTTACCAGACCTAGAGAGGCCTTTAATGCCATTTCACTACTGGCTGATGTTCAGTCATTCAGCACAGGAAGATGAACAAACCTCTTGCAAACCTGTCACGTGTGCTGTGTCTCTTCAGCTGTACAGTTTCATCCATCAGTTCAAATTTATCATCTGCAGACTGCTTTCAGTACAATAATCAAGAAACTGAAGGCAAAATGTAAAAAGCATCATCTAATGCCACTACTATTTTACAATATCCAGTAGGGCTAAAACTCTATTTAAAAGAGATCTGTCAATTTTCAAAATGCATTGTTTAGAGATGGTGGAGGAACAGCAGTAGAACTGGCAGTAGCACCACAAAGCAGAACTGCCACCCCTGCTTAGCTGCACTTCAAAGCATCCTCAGGAACCAAGACAAAGAGCTCTCCAGCTGATCTCAGGATCCCCTCCACACCTACCACACTAAAAAACACATTAAGGTTTTTATATCACTAAATTTTAGAATTTTACCAAGTTGGATAAACAGTATGCAGACACTGTTGATTTACAGCATATTTTCATAGAAGATTAAGCACCATTGAGAAGCACATATTTAGCTGTGTATTCATTCACAATTACAGGATAGGTACTCTAAGCACTAAATTATGCTGCATACTAAATAGGGAGGCTAGTTCTTCTTGTAAACAGTTTTCATTCTGTGCTAGAGAAAAACATAAAAGGAAAATAAATGTTTAACAGACAGTTCTACTGAAATTATTCAATGACAAAAAAAAAATTATGGCAATGCTTCAGGTGTACTGAAATTAGTTCTAACAGGAGCCAATTCTTAAATAAAAAAAAAGAGCCTTGTGATATTTTTAGTATCTTTGTTACCCTGTAACAACTAAATAAAACTTTTAGGAAAGGTAGAAACTGTAGAAATTGTGTGTCTTGGCTGTGCATATCCTGTCAGCCTTTCAAGTGTAGCCCTACCCTCACAGACACACTTCCTAAGCTCAGGCTGCCCTCTTGCTTTTCCCTGCTTTATCAGAAGGGAGCGAGGCAGAGGTGTCCTTTGAAAGACTCCCTGGGGTTTCTGAACACAAGGATGTGCCCCTACCTGCCCTCCTGCAGCTGCAGGGCTGAAGGCTTGAACTTCTGCTCACTGCTGTCCACTCTGGGAGAGGGAATGTATCTTGTTCACCCTTAGAAACCTTCCTCCGTCCATCCTCTCCTGCAAATGAACTGGGTGTGCTTATGGAAGACCCCCCAAAACTGCACTAGGAAAGAAAGGAGATGTGAGACAGCAAGCAGGACACAGGCACATGAAAATTTGGTGCAAGGAACCACAGCAAGATTTATTACAAATTGGTAACTTTTCTCTTCCAGCCAGTGTTTCTTTTTGGTATGTATTGAGGCTAAACCAGCCACTTTTGATATCTTGAATAGTAAATATCATCTACTGAAAGGGCTGAAATACACTTTCTGGCTACAAATTACTCACTAGGCTACTTAAGTGCTAGCTAGTGACTGCCCTCAGCCTGTGTGCCTATGGAAAGATAGGCAGGCAGGTACTAGTAACTCCTTCTTCTCCATCCTCTTTTTTTTTTTTTTTTTTTAATATTTTTCACAGGTTTCTCCTTTTCTCTCTTGTGTTTCTTTCACAGCCCTAAGTGGAAGGTAAACCAAGTAATGTTTGAATTAGATGTTTGAATCCACTTTGTTAAATTTACTTGGAAATCAGGCAAAACAAGTGTGACCCACTTCAGTCACTGCTGTTAAACTATGATTTAACAGCGGACAAGCATAAGAGCAGAGAATATTTACTTAAAATTAAGTAATCCCGATAGAGTTTTGTCTATCTGGCAATAAGGAGGCTGTATAGCTGGGTAGGACAATGACCACTTAATGAAAAAACAAACACAAAAATACTGCTCTAACAAAGAATATTTAGCAAGCTCCCACTGAGAACACTTGTCCACCAAGAAATGCCCACATCCTTTCTGATGCAAGGATCACATTCCCTTTGCTTTCACTCCAGCCACAAGTTACACATCCACCTCCAGTTCAGGACTGCTCTCCCTGAGGAAAATACTCATACAGTCGATGTGCTTTTCCCCTGATTGGCACTTCTCAGGTGCCCCACACAGAGGTGGGGGCAGTCTGGGCCAGCCAGCAGGGTAAAACCTCTCAAGTGGGAATATTGGCCCTGGAGGACTGGGCAGGGAGCATTTGTGGGAAGAGTTCTGTTACTAACACTTTGTAGGATGCCCGAAATATTAACAGTAAGCAAGTCTGACAAGCATGACAGTGAGCAGACAGGGGAAGCCAAGTGTGTAGCCTTGACTGAAAACTCAGACAGTGGCAGGGAGGGGATTTAGGGCTGCTCCTCCACTTAACTGGGCCCTACTGATGCCAGATTCAGGTCCCTGGGTGGGCACTGCATATAGCCCCTGTGTCAGGTTGTTGTTCTTTGTCAGAGAAAAGATAATGAAACCACAGGCTAATAACTTGGGGTTCATTTAATGTTTCTGTGGTAGCTGGAATATATCAGAAAACCTACAGCAGCACCCTCCCCGCTCTGCCTGCTCCCAGGGTGACAGCCCAGGATTACACTCAATTACTTCAGGTCTCTGTTATACAGCAAATGGAAAGGATGGAAACTAAAGCTGCACTCCAATTAGATATAAAAGTAATTCCAAATTATTAAATTATTGCAGACCACACAGTTCTTGTGAAGCTACTTCTGAAGAGTATGTCTTACTAAATCTCTTAAAATATATTGACTTTGCCAGCTTTAGCCCACATGGCTGCTCTTCCATTCAGTAACCAAACTGTTTCATGTAGAGATTAACCCAGTGATCCCACACTTGAAAGGGATCACTGCAGGACTTCATTCATATTCTAACACCATTGGGAAAGGCTAATTAATGCACAGTAATAGCATGGTGATGAAACCTGAAAGCTGAAGGAACGCTGAAAGGTGGCTCTGCTAAGGTGCTTCAGTCAAAACAGCAAATTTTGTATTTGTGCTATTTTGTATTATGTTATCCTATAGGATCAACGAAATTATGGGAAATAGGCAAACTAAATAATTACCTAGATATTATATCCATAATTGGCTGCTAAATATGCCACTTCTGACATGGTGTTTGGGTTATAACATTGATCTCTGTGTAAGAGGCAACAGTCTGCAACAGCTAACTAGGATTTTTTTATGGTAAATTAAATTGATGAAACTTTTTCTTTACCTTATCCTTGGAATTCAAAAGATTCTTCTAAAAATTTCCAGAGCTGTTTCAAGAGAATATAGTCCTTGTAAGGGATTTTTGATTTACAGCTTTACAAACAAGTGTGAAAGTTTTGAGCGAACACAATTGTAAATTTGCTCTTTGAACTCATCTGGCAGTGAATAATTGTTGGAACTATTTGTTAACCACTTTGTGAAACACAATAAAATACAGGCACATATGCTTAAAATTCCTAGTATTACATATTTGGGCCAAAAACTTGGAGATAATTACTAAGGTACCTAATTTTGTACAAATAAGTAATCTCAGCAAATAGAAGTTTTCACCTGAAAAGATAATTATTCTTAATTTGGGGACCTAATGCAACACAAAACATTTACCTTCTTAATCTTAATACTTTAAAAGATTGATTCTGACTGTTTTTATTTGTCATTTTTTGTCCTTGATAGTAAGTGGAATAGATTTCACTTCATGTTTTACCTACACCACCCCCTTGTTAGCATAGCACAGAGAATTAGATCCAAAAGTCCTATTTTGACCATGCCCTTTCACCAACCAGTTTCTGTACAGTTCAGAGCACTGTCAGGGATCCTAATGTCTCAAAGTACTTCTAGGAAGAGAGATCTTGTCAGGATACAGTTTAGAGTGCCCTGGGTGAGACAGGGAGAATACTCACAGCTAAACACCCAAGCACCTTGGGCATTCATTAGTACAGGTCTTATTAAACTGCATTTCTCACAGTCACACTCCTAACTTCCCTTAGAGGTTAGAAATTTTAGGAGGCTAAAAGTACACACTCAGGTACTTGAAGGGCATCTGAACAGTCTCTCCTTTCTGGGCCTGTGAACAGGTAGGAAAAGAACTTCAAATGTTTTCCTGCATTTAAAAAGACCATCTACAATTTTATTCTGCAGTGACTAATCCAATATTTGCATATTATTAAGAATTGTAGCAATTGGAATGAAGCAATACTGTGTTTCTCTAAAACTGCCCACAAGAGAACCAGGACAAAAACACCTTCACACCTGGTCCCTTGACAAGAGCTGCTGCAAACAACTGCGTCAGAACCTGACCACAGCTTTCAAGGAGTGAGAAATATTTGTCAGAGAAACAGGCTACCTAAAGGTCACTTCACCTCTCTTCACCTCTCTCACATTTGCACCCTTGTTCAGGAGAGCTTTAGTTTAAGATCTTCAAGTCCAGTGTGCCAATGAAATGCTGTATAAAAGTCAGAAGTCGAGAAGGAATGGGAGTGACGCTGGAGAGCCTGTTTGCCACACCAGTGACTTTCACAGGGCCCTGAGCAAGCACACACAGCCTGTGCAGGGGCACCACACTGCTCTTGAGCACAAACCATTTGGCTCCCTGAAATAACAGCACAAGCCAGAAGAAACAGCTTTCTGTGAATAATTTGAATTTAGACATCCTTCCTTTCTGATCAGGCTCAGAGATGACACCAACTCACTCTTGGACGATCAGGTGCAGCCGTTATTCAACTAAAAAATTGTGTGGGGCCCAAAAATACAATGGGACTGTGAAGTACAATAGGAAAGAGGAAATAGTATTCCAAGAACCAATGAAAACAGCACTTGGGAGTGACACCATGCAGTTGCTTGCTAAAAGCTTGGCAAGATTTGACTTTGCACCAGAAAATAATTAAGATTATTGCATTCTTGTAGGTGAATAAAGTGAGACCAGGAAGTGGAAGCTGTTGATAAGGTTGTAGAAAAAAATCTCACCAAAATCTTGTCCTCTGTAGAATGGCCCATATCAGCCAGGCCAAGCTCATAAAATTAGGGAATAATACATAAATGCCTCAATAAACAGATAATTGCCTTGTTCCTGTTCTGAGAGAGTGCACTGAGCCACACTGTTTTTAAAACAACATTTAAATAATCCTTCTAGAAACCCTGAATATAAACAAATACTATTTATCTCTTCTCCAAAGCAGGAAATTGAAGTAATGAGATTAAAATATTTTTCCAAACCTACAATTCAAGCCATTTGCAAATAAGATTAGATTTCAAGACCAGCCTTCTGCACACTAAAATATATGAACTCTTTATTAGGCTTTGGGGAATACTTTCTTAAAAGAAGAAGTTTTTTTAAAAATGGCTTTGTCTAAATTTGTGTGTTAGACTGTAAATGCAGTACTAAAAACAATCAATACATTTTACTGATTAGAAAAGGATTATATGTTGATTAAAAAATCTGATTAGATGGCTGCACATGCTGTGGACCAAAGAAACATTTCACACAAATGAGAGTGCAGATTATTCTGCAGAGCAACAGATGCAGCAGTTGGTTTCACTCACTGCAAGCTTTGGTTCTGTGGGTAACCTTAAAACAGTACTGGGGGGATTTTTTTACCTTCCAGTTTTTCTTAATTTGTAGTCGTGATTCACTGTAATCCAGAAATTAATATTAGTTACATGGAGAAAATGAGAAGAGAGAGATGCTTATCAGGGTGTTCTGAGGCTTAATTAATATTTGCAAAGCTCTTTCAGCTTCTTTGATGAAAGAAGCCATAGAGGGCAAAGTACTATCTTATTATTATTTTTATTATTATTAATTAGTTTTCTATTGAATGCATTGTGTCAATATATGAATTGTTGAACCCACTTGCTTCACCAATTGTTGTACTGTGCTCTTTACAAGTGCTCTTTAGAAGTTTCATTGTGGTGATTGAGAATATTGAGGAGGAAATAAAACAGAGGATAAATAAAGTCTNTATTCTTAATTTGGGGACCTAATGCAACACAAAACATTTACCTTCTTAATCTTAATACTTTAAAAGATTGATTCTGACTGTTTTTATTTGTCATTTTTTGTCCTTGATAGTAAGTGGAATAGATTTCACTTCATGTTTTACCTACACCACCCCCTTGTTAGCATAGCACAGAGAATTAGATCCAAAAGTCCTATTTTGACCATGCCCTTTCACCAACCAGTTTCTGTACAGTTCAGAGCACTGTCAGGGATCCTAATGTCTCAAAGTACTTCTAGGAAGAGAGATCTTGTCAGGATACAGTTTAGAGTGCCCTGGGTGAGACAGGGAGAATACTCACAGCTAAACACCCAAGCACCTTGGGCATTCATTAGTACAGGTCTTATTAAACTGCATTTCTCACAGTCACACTCCTAACTTCCCTTAGAGGTTAGAAATTTTAGGAGGCTAAAAGTACACACTCAGGTACTTGAAGGGCATCTGAACAGTCTCTCCTTTCTGGGCCTGTGAACAGGTAGGAAAAGAACTTCAAATGTTTTCCTGCATTTAAAAAGACCATCTACAATTTTATTCTGCAGTGACTAATCCAATATTTGCATATTATTAAGAATTGTAGCAATTGGAATGAAGCAATACTGTGTTTCTCTAAAACTGCCCACAAGAGAACCAGGACAAAAACACCTTCACACCTGGTCCCTTGACAAGAGCTGCTGCAAACAACTGCGTCAGAACCTGACCACAGCTTTCAAGGAGTGAGAAATATTTGTCAGAGAAACAGGCTACCTAAAGGTCACTTCACCTCTCTTCACCTCTCTCACATTTGCACCCTTGTTCAGGAGAGCTTTAGTTTAAGATCTTCAAGTCCAGTGTGCCAATGAAATGCTGTATAAAAGTCAGAAGTCGAGAAGGAATGGGAGTGACGCTGGAGAGCCTGTTTGCCACACCAGTGACTTTCACAGGGCCCTGAGCAAGCACACACAGCCTGTGCAGGGGCACCACACTGCTCTTGAGCACAAACCATTTGGCTCCCTGAAATAACAGCACAAGCCAGAAGAAACAGCTTTCTGTGAATAATTTGAATTTAGACATCCTTCCTTTCTGATCAGGCTCAGAGATGACACCAACTCACTCTTGGACGATCAGGTGCAGCCGTTATTCAACTAAAAAATTGTGTGGGGCCCAAAAATACAATGGGACTGTGAAGTACAATAGGAAAGAGGAAATAGTATTCCAAGAACCAATGAAAACAGCACTTGGGAGTGACACCATGCAGTTGCTTGCTAAAAGCTTGGCAAGATTTGACTTTGCACCAGAAAATAATTAAGATTATTGCATTCTTGTAGGTGAATAAAGTGAGACCAGGAAGTGGAAGCTGTTGATAAGGTTGTAGAAAAAAATCTCACCAAAATCTTGTCCTCTGTAGAATGGCCCATATCAGCCAGGCCAAGCTCATAAAATTAGGGAATAATACATAAATGCCTCAATAAACAGATAATTGCCTTGTTCCTGTTCTGAGAGAGTGCACTGAGCCACACTGTTTTTAAAACAACATTTAAATAATCCTTCTAGAAACCCTGAATATAAACAAATACTATTTATCTCTTCTCCAAAGCAGGAAATTGAAGTAATGAGATTAAAATATTTTTCCAAACCTACAATTCAAGCCATTTGCAAATAAGATTAGATTTCAAGACCAGCCTTCTGCACACTAAAATATATGAACTCTTTATTAGGCTTTGGGGAATACTTTCTTAAAAGAAGAAGTTTTTTTAAAAATGGCTTTGTCTAAATTTGTGTGTTAGACTGTAAATGCAGTACTAAAAACAATCAATACATTTTACTGATTAGAAAAGGATTATATGTTGATTAAAAAATCTGATTAGATGGCTGCACATGCTGTGGACCAAAGAAACATTTCACACAAATGAGAGTGCAGATTATTCTGCAGAGCAACAGATGCAGCAGTTGGTTTCACTCACTGCAAGCTTTGGTTCTGTGGGTAACCTTAAAACAGTACTGGGGGGATTTTTTTACCTTCCAGTTTTTCTTAATTTGTAGTCGTGATTCACTGTAATCCAGAAATTAATATTAGTTACATGGAGAAAATGAGAAGAGAGAGATGCTTATCAGGGTGTTCTGAGGCTTAATTAATATTTGCAAAGCTCTTTCAGCTTCTTTGATGAAAGAAGCCATAGAGGGCAAAGTACTATCTTATTATTATTTTTATTATTATTAATTAGTTTTCTATTGAATGCATTGTGTCAATATATGAATTGTTGAACCCACTTGCTTCACCAATTGTTGTACTGTGCTCTTTACAAGTGCTCTTTAGAAGTTTCATTGTGGTGATTGAGAATATTGAGGAGGAAATAAAACAGAGGATAAATAAAGTCTACTTACAAGTTATAGACACGAGTTTGAAACAAGCATTTTATCCACTGTTCTGGAAGAAATTGTTGCCATAGCAATGATTACATCTGATTACACTGCCTATTTCCTGAGATACTGATGTGACTGTCCCTTCAAACACTGAGCTTCTGGATGCTTGTGAACAGCCTGCCAAAACAAAGGAAAACCCAACCAGTACTTTTGGCAGTTCCCTTAAGTGTGACAGCCACCACCCTCTGTGATCCCCAGGAAACCCTCCCCTGGGAGCTTGGCTGGCTGCTGCCCCTCGGGGCTTCCAGCAGCACATCCCCCAGCTGTGGTCAGGAATGCCCAAAGCAGTTCCCTGCCCATCCCTCTGCCCAGCCTGGAGCCACTGCCTGAGAACCACTTACTGCCCCCGATGGAAACTGGTACCTGCCATTTCCATAAGGGAAAGATGGATACAAGCAGTGCAAGCTTTTACCACTCATCACCATCTAAACCCCAAACAGCAGATGAACCGTTGAAAAGAAAATCTATATCTAGAATTAATTTGTAAATCAGTCAACTTTGACTTCATATTTAAAAGTAAAGATTACTTGTTTAGGTGTCCACATGCTCAATTTTTAACAGTTCTTTACATCTGCCCTCTATTCTGTAAAGACAGGAATGTTAATTTAAAAAAATTAGTTTAAAAGTCCACCCTCATTATTTCTCTTTTCCATTAAAAATAGTAACCAATCTCATCACAGCTTAGCTCATTTTGAAGCCTCTGGAAAATAAATATTTTTAGCTCATTGTTATTTTATGTACTTGCATTAACTTCAGATGGGAAATCTGAAATTACTATGATTCTTTATAACTGTATCTTTTGAAAATATCAATTAGTGTTTTCTATTGCTGCTGAAGTTAAAGTACTGGGTTTCAGCTTATGTAAATCTACATTGTTCCAGTGGAAGTTCATCTTCCACCACCTGAGAATCAGGTTTCTGCATACCAAATTCCAAATCTTTTAGCTGCATGTGATTTACAAGCTAGAGAAAGCTTCTCCCTCCTGTGCACAGGGGTATTCAAAGGCTGCCATTCCATTTAGAAAAACCATGGTTATACACTTTAGGAAATGTGCATTGATTTATTTCCTCAGCCAAGGATACAGAGGAGCAGAGACTCTATGGAAGAAAACTGCTTTTTCAAGGGTCACCCCAGCAGCCTGTCCTGTGCCAATCACTCACTTCCATCAGTCACTGTCCCCACAGTCATTTCTGTACTCAAGCTACTTTCCCTGTTAGACACCAAGTTTGCCTCCACTGCACAGATTTGTTTATAGCTCACACTTCTCTCCCTATTTATGCCAAAACCAAGTTGCATTATTTTTCTCTTTGTAAGGATATTGTTTAGTTTTTACTCAGTCTTTAATGAGGTTATGGTCCCATTAAGAATTAAGTTTGTTTTGCCACCAACAGATTTGACCACTGGAACATACTCATTTTTTAATTTAATGATGTTTTAAAAAAGGGAAGGCAAAGTTAAAATCATTATTATGAAAATTAGACTTGCATTTGGAAAGAAAAGACAAGCACTTTCACAGCAAACAAAGAGATCTGTAATAACACATCTCTATAGTCAGCCAAGTGCTTTGATTTTTATTTTTTTTTTAAGCAGTAATTTTCTTTTATTTATAAATTTGGGATTATAATGAAAGTTGGCAATTGAGTAGGTTACAATTTTAAAAAGACCTGCCAATAGGAATGCCGCTAGTGAGAGTACTGAAATGCGAAATGAATCAACACTGTGGAGAATATATAGACCCTTTACTCTTTGGAGCTTTGCACAAAGCCTGGAAGCCATGGGAATGTGTCAGTGCAGGCTGGAGAGCTGTGGAGATGCCCAAGCTGCCCTCCCCTCTGCCCTGCCCTGCAGTGCCCCTCGTTCCTCAGTGCACTGTGGCCCGGCAGCAGTCGCTGCATGGGCTGCCCTGCTCAGACAGAGATGTGCCACACACAGCTCACACCCTGCACTGGTGCCTCAGAAATGCCTGCAGAGCAGCTGCACTGCACTACAGACATGCTAAGGGGGTTAAGTGCTCCGTGCCTTGTTCACATTGATTTCGTAACTCACTTTGACTTCCTCGATTTCCACGGAAAATTCATTAGGACCAATCTCATTTGTTTCTTCCCATTGACTACCAAAGGTGCTAAATCATTCTATAAAGTGTTTCTCAGTTTTATTACCTAGCATGTTTTATGACTGCAATAATTGCAAGATTTAGTTCTTTAATCTTCAACACATCATCTCAATGAATTCCCTTTATTAGATACATTGAGGGCTAAACTGCTTTTGTATTGAGAAACCCTGAAAGGTATCTGAATAGACTTGAAATATCAAATCTTATGATTTGCAGATAATATAATAATAGCTACACCATTCAAAAATATATCCCATCAGAATGTTTTCATTCTCTAAATGAAGGATGAGAGCAAACATATCTTAATTAACCATTTGATCATGTCTTTATAGGTCTCATTGCTTTGCAGCCTAATACCAGAGTTTCTAACAATTAAAAATGCGAGCAAACAAGATTCTTGAGGCTGCTGTTACTTTTAATCCCTGAAAGCTGGATGGTGCAGTCCTCAAAGATCCTGATCAAATGGAAATACTGTACTTAGAATTTGAAAAATTTTTCACCAGAGTGCAGATTTCTGGCTCCTGTTCAAGAAATGTTCCCTTCTCCTCAGCCTGCTTCTCAAACCCTGTAAGCTGTTCTTAGCAACTGATGATATTATCTGGCCTTTCCCTCTCTTCTCACTCTCTGAGGGTGTGTTCATATCTAGAATTGAATATACTATTGAAGTGGATCTGATATTTAATTCTGAAATATTAATCTTAAAAGAAGAGGATGTGCACTGACTGGCCCAAAATGGATGAAATGTGTCACTAAGGGAGCTTATACATAGAAAGCATCAAAATAAACATAGCCAGGAGGTTGATTACTCTAATTCAAATAATATAATCCTATACTTTGTCTACTTGGGTTTTTTTCAAAGACATTAAGCATTATGTACAGGAGTATTATTTAATGGAATTTCCTAGTGCTTAATTGTCTTGCTGAAATTCCTGTAAATTTAGAGCTGTGTATTCCCAGCAATGCAAGAAGCTGACACAGGAGTGACCCCCTTAGGATTAAGCCAGGTCCTATCTTGGAAGGTGCTCAAACTAATGTTGTCAGAAGGAAATTTTAAAACCAGAGCAGATCCACAGGTTACTTTTCTAGAGTGTGTCCCCTGTTTCAGAGTTTGCTTTTCAGAGACCAGCTCAGGCAGAAGTGATGTGTGTACATTTTAAAGCTAGCTGACTTGCTGTATATATTACAGCATATCTACTTCAGTCTTCTTCTTGTTTTAAACATTATTATTCAAATTACTGTAAGACTTCCTTCCACATTGATGTCTTAGATATTGCCACTTTTGCAATTACTAACAAAATACTCAGATGGCATAAGTATAAACATGTCACTTTCCCCTCCAATTCCTGCATTTTTAAATGCTTTGAAACAAATTTAAGTTTAGCAATAAAAGCTAGCACAAAAGAAAATTAAACAACTTAATTATGGAAACTTACTTGGAATTTTTTTTCACTTTCAAAGAAACATTTATACTTCTTCCATGTTTAGACACTAAGAAATCTCAAATTATTTTTATTACTGAGTAAATTTTGTTGGTAATTTCAATTACACCAAATATTGGCTGCCTTGGCAAAATGAATTTTTTTCACTGCCTTTGTTTAATTCAGGAAATTGAAATGCATATTTGGCTTCCCCCCATATACACACTCTTGTCTTTCTAATCTCTTTTTGTCTAACTGAATCAGCTTTCCTAATATTCTGCAGAAAAAAATAACTTCATGGAAATCACATTCTCTAAAGCAGTCTTATGTTGACAGATTTATTTCATTGTCTCTAAACACATTATTACTTTACAGATGCTAAGTATATCATTTCATAGCCCATTTACCTTTATAGTTATGGACATTTTAGGACTACTGAAGTATTAAAATACTAGATCTTAAGCTTTTTGCACTGTAAGTTTAAAGATAAATAAGCTGAGTAAGTGTACATACATCTACCTCTCTGCACACTATACAACATAGGCACCTACCAGCATGAGGTGGTATAAAGAGGGCACAAATTTAGAATAACCTCATTAATTCTGAATGGTGCAGCCTCAAAATGAATTACATCTGTCCCACTATGAAGACCTATACAATGCCAGTAGAGGGTATTATAGGAAAGTTTTGCAGAAAAGGAGAAACTTGATTAATACTGTTTTCTTGATAACCCTTTGCTCTTGAGGTTGGCACTTAAAAATCAGAAAATAATAAATTTCATACATTCAGTGGAGATGGCAGATATCTGTCTACACCACAAAGTCTGACTTCTCTACTTTTTTGATAACAATTTTATGCATGAGTGAAATGCTAGTTTTGCAGTGGCATCTTAATACAAAAACAGGTAAGTATATTTTATCTCTAGGTCAGCAAAATTTCTCAGGACTGCTGCAAAGTAGATGTCTCTCACACAATTCTGCCTACATGTTGTGCACAGAGAGAAACCTGAAAGTTGTGAACACTGCAGTCTTTTCTGTGTCTAGAACAAGCCCAGCACAGCAGATTTGTCAGAGCTGCTCCTTGAGGTGGCACTGGCAATGCAGCCATGGCAGCACAGGAGAGTGGCTCACCTGGGCTGGCTTTCACTGAGTGTCCTTGGGACAGCACAACTCAGCCTAGACCATCAGGTTTAAAGCCAGCCTCATGCACAGAAGTGCAGGGGATCACTTCACACCCGTGACTCTTGGCTGTCCCCATGGTAACAGGAAACCTTTACAACTATCCAAACCCAGAACCAATTCTCTACCACACGATCTCTCACGTCGCCACAGCTCCATGGCAGTGATCCACATTTCGTCTTCACCAAGACACTTTTTACAGGACACTTGACTCACACAGAATCTCCAGGGCATCCTGCTGCCAGCCCTTCTGGTAGAAATCACAGCACACCTGTATTCCATTTTCTATATAGAGGAGTAAAAAATAAAAAATCAACTGTAAGTTTAGAGTAAGGTCAGTAATTTTAAAGCCTTCAAACTAGCATGGGTCAAACTATCTTGTGGTTTCTTTTGTCATCCATTACACTTTCTGGAAGTGGTTATCATCTAAAGAATTACAGGGAACATTCCCCTGAGAGGCATTCTCTGGAGCAGAGGGCAGGCTGCTCTCCATCAAAGCCCACAGCTATGAAATATACTATACTATAGCAGACCACAATGAGCCACAGTCTTCACTGAAGTGCCAGGGTAAAATTATCTTTCTTAAACAAACATTTATCCATTAAAACACCAGTATGATAGCCCAGTTTTCTTATAGAAACACTTCAATTAATCCTATTTGAAGGAGCNATGGCATTCACTTCTTTATTTATGTCATTTTCAGTATAGACAGACCTCACAGAAATACCCATAGTTAATACAAGAAAGCACTTCTCAATATAACTATCTTGCAGTTGCTCTCGTTACACTACATTTTTGAGATTAAATTCTCCCTCTGAATATCATTTAAAAAATAGTTTTAGGAAAGTAATTCATCCATTTTTGAGACAGGAGCATTTTTCAAACATGAAAAATAAATCGATTATGAGAAAGCTTAACAGCTTCATGATTTGCAATGGGATTTCACAAAGTTTGGCAGCAACTTGATTTTTAGGATACTGCATTGGAGGTAGAATATGTTCTTTACCAATCAGTCCTAACTGAACTGTACACTTCAGAATTATTATCTGTGCATGCTCTTAAAAGGCGACATCAAAATCTCCTAAAAATTTAATCCTCACTGAGCATCTCCACTCTTCCCTTTAATAAACATGCCTCTTTAATTTCTTCATTTTTTTTCTTTAGTGTTAGAAAAAATTATGATTCTGGCAAGCAACTACTACTACATAATCCAGGAGAAATATGGCCTTTAAATTTCTTACAGAGAGAACCTTATATGAATAAGAAATGTAGCTTATTTAGATTACATCTGTAGTCTGTCTTGTTAAAACAGATCAGAGGTTTTCCCTGATTCAGAGCAAGTCAGGTCATAAAAATAGAAACCACCACTTTTCACTTACCTAGCAATACAATTTACCTCTCCAAACCCTCCAAGCTACTTTCATTATTAACAAACTAGCTCAGTGTTACTGCAGATGTACAGGTGTCGTTGTTAATATTTCTTTTTATGTTTGGCTTCAGATGCAGAGCTGATATTAAACTATTGCTTATTTAAAAGATAATACCAAAACAGAGAAACTGAAGATGAATCTGAATTTCTTTCTATTCCCTGGTTTGATTTAAGCCAGCTATTTAAAAACAAAAAAATAAAAAAATCCCACTGTAACCATAAAAGTAAGTATCTATTAATTCTATAATGGTTCTTGTTTATATTGTAACTGACAAAAACTTTATCCAGTGGCACAAAATACAGCTCTGTTGTCCACAGAGGACATGGACAGATTTTGTAAGGGCACTTCTGAGAGTTATAAATATTTGTGTGCACTCTAAGTCTGGGTCATCTAGCCCAGAGAAGGATTTGTGCAGTGGACAAGGCCACCATTGAATATCTCCTCCATTCATCCCTTCCCTCAAAGGGGAAGAGAGGGAGTCCTGATCTATTGAAATTCTTGGATTGCTCAGGCACAGTGGGGCAGGAGAGGAGTTTTCTCTCCATTAACATTTTATTTACTGCCCTTGGGAAAAAATGTTTCTCTCTCAGAAATTGATTTAAAAGTGTATCAGGAGATTTTAAAGAGAAAGAGCTGCAAAGAACTCACCACTGTTGCAAGCTTTATTATGAGCTATATTGTACTGCTACAATTCAATAATAGCTGGAGATACTATGCTGGTTTGAGGCATAAATTTTCTGTAGTGGTCTCCTGTTCAGTGCTTAGGTCAGGATCATGAAGTCAGACATTCTGTAAACAGTTATTATAGAAGTATTAGCCTTCCTGGGTCTCAAAAAGAAGAGAAAAACAAGTCTAAACTATAACTTATTTTCCTGGCTTAGTAAATCATAGACAGGGTTTTGGTTTTAGTGAGCTCAGCAAGGTATTCCACATTTAATCTTCTCCAGTCTTGACATTACTTGTCCTTATGTCACTTTTTCTAAAGTTGCAGCAGATACATTTGCTAGCACAGGTGTATGCAAAGCTCTGCCATTTATTTTTAAACACAATAGCACTGATTTGGCCCATCAAGAGCAGGCGGGATAGACTATGACAGAGGGAATTAAAGTCTCACTCTGGGGAAAGTTTGATCAGGTTTTTCCCACTGTCACCTTCAAAATGACACCAAAGGGGAGGTATATCTGTACTGGAAGCCCTCCTTTGGGATGCAGGGGGGACCTGCTGGGTTGGGGCAGCTGGTGGCAGATGGTCAGGTGCCCCTGTGCTCTGTGGGGCACGGTGAGCCCAGGTTAGCCCTGCTGGTGTGCTCATGGGTCAGGCTGCAGCAGACACTTCTCACACCTTCTCATAAAGGAGATGAAAGGCATGGACCTTCCTGCACATTTTGGAAGCAAGAATTAGAATCAGAGCAAATCTAGGAGCTGTGTAACCCTCGTGATTCTGCTCCCAAGCAATTTCCTTTGGTCTAAACTGAAAGCGCTGAGCAGCCACTCAGGCAAAGTGTGGCTGCCTGGGGCTGTGAATTAGGATGGGGACCAAGGAAGGATAAGCACACTTCTAGCTCACCTAAGCAGCTCTGTGACCTTTCCAACAAACTTTTCCTTATCTAAATCCAGCTGATATCCTACAGTTTTGTCCATTTGGACTCATTAGGCTATTAACTCTTTAAGCAGGGGCTGTTCCAGGAGGTTGAATGGTTTTTACTATGTATAAGGGGCTTCTTTGCTAAACTAATAGAGAGCCAAGCAATTAACATCTTATATCATCATCACTAAAATATTTCAAGACACACAATATTTACATTTTAGAACCCATTCTTATATTTCATATTAGTTTCAAACTCTCCCTCTCAATAATAAGAGAATGTCCATAGTTCTTAAATGGCACCTTTTACTGTTTATGAACACTGAGAATGGCTGTTCTGTCCCTGAATACACTTACAATCTACACAGAAGGGTAAATATTTAGTCCAGTACATGGGGATTTAGCTGTGTGATTTCCATTTGCATTAATAAATACAAATATTTACAGTATATTTCTCCCAGAATGTTTATGCTCAGATTTGGCGGCATAAGAGAATCACGGGGAATAAAGTATCAAAAAAGTACTCTTCCATCAAGAATATTCTCCAACATCTAATGCCAAAAAGCATCCCACAGGAAAGACCTTAGCCGAAGAGTGCCCTAGGGTGCTTTACAATAAAAGCATTTCTCTGTATTAAACCAGTAATATCAGAGGTAACAGGAGGAGGAAAGTAGTGCTGCTTTGGAACCAGCACTTCTGTACCATAGAAGATCCCTTTTCTCTTCAGTTCCAGGCTAGACCAAAACTTTGCAGAAACTGCAATACAAGTGACACACCTGAGCCAGTTTTAAAGCAGTTAACTCAGGTGCCAATGGTGATGTATCCATGACAACACAGAATTCAGTAAAGATAGATTTGTCCTGTACCACCCCATATCATACTGGTAGTATCCAGTTTTCTTAGCAGTTTCTGTAGTCACATACATGACTGCACTGCAGCACAATCTAAACTTCCTTGGCAGGAAACCTTCTTAGCCCACCTTAGCTTAGGTGTCTAAGTTCCAAGAGTTGCATTTTTATTGGGAGAGACAAAAAATAGCATTAGTAAAAAAATATGTATTGCTTAACTAACTTACTTAACTCTTTGAGCTGAAAAAGCTCAAATACCTCAAAGATAAGCTCAGTGTTTTAACATAGCCAACAGTGACAAACCTATCTGAAGCATGTTGAGTGGAGGCTCTGGCTCTTCTTCATTTGTTCACTTCAAAATTCTCAATAGCAGCAACACTTCCTGCCCCACTGAGTCGTGGTGTTGGGTTTGGTGCCAGCACATTTAAGTTTAGCCAAACAGGACTTAAATTTATCCAGAGTTGCAAAGTCCTGGTGAGGATGTGTCCAAGATGAGAACTGCTCCAGTTGGTCTTGTCAGGTGACCTGGGTTAATCAGCACCACAGGATGAAGACACCACCACAAGAAGCACAATTTTGCTCCTCCTCATCCTTTGAAAAGGCTCCTGCCATAGTCTCCTATTAGCACTTGGCAAAGCCACCTTCAAAGTCACTCAGATCTACTTTGTTCTTACATGCAATTTCCTTTTAAAGGCTTCCCATGACAAAGATCCTGAGGGAAAAATTTTTCTTCTTTCCCAGTGGAATTCATCTATTCAGTGTTCCACTATAATTTATAACAGTTAGTTCCTTTTTCTTTAAATTAAAAGATAGTGGGATTGTTTTCACTTGCAATCTGAATTAAGAATGCTTATGGCAGAATCTCAATTCAGTGATAGAAAAAATTAAGAGTAAGCTAAGAAATTCCCCACATGACCCCATCCCATCCACCAGATGGAGGTACACAGTGTCTGCTGTATGCTGCCTTTCCTGTGTGTTGTCCTGGTATCAGATGCACCCAGTTGCCATCAGAACTGCATTTAAAATGAACACTTCACAAGCTGCGAGCACTTGGTGTCCAGCAGCTCTCCTAATCCACCTTTCTCAACTCTCAATTCTCCATTAGGATCAAGGGTCATATAAAGCCACCAGTACAGATAGCACAGTTGTATCCAACAAGCATTAAAGCTAAATTTCCTTTTAATGGTTTAACAGCAAAAATCTAGGATTACAAGGATAGAGCTAATAAGCAGCTCCAAAGCACTGTCTGGAAAAGAACCAATAAAAGATTAGAAATTAACCCAGTGATTAAATAAAAATATATATAATAAAACGAAACAGTCAAGCTACTGACCCTGCAGCATAGGCAGAGCAGCTCTTCTTGGCAAGGAAGAACAAACCTTTTTGATTGGTCACTTATGTTCTGTTTCCCCTAAGGAGAAAACTAAACCCAAAAGATACAACCTTAAACCAACAGATAATTCCCATCTAAATGGTGTTTTAAAATCAAACCCTTCAGGTGTCTGTTCTCTTGGGAAATGACACACATGAGCACAGACTGCAAATGGCTTAACAGTTTCTGTTTGCACCAGTGTAAGAATAAAAACAACTGAAGTACTGCTATGGATGTCCTTGATTTTATTCCTTTGTCACCAATACATACTTTAGAGGAAGTGAATTGTGATTTTTTCCCAAACTTATATGAGAAGATCAGTTTTCATACATACCAAGAGAAACTTTGATGCCATACAAATTTATCACCAGCTTTCTCCTAAAAATCAGGCATCCTCCAGGTCATTCTGTGCCCTCGCACTTCAGAAGATGTTTGAAATGCTAAGTTGGTCTTTTTGTTTTTCTTTTTTTTGTCAGTTCTCAGTCTGGGATGTAAAACTGCAGTTACTCTAACATTGTACAGATAGAACTTCTGTTCAAAAAGCCAATAATAATTTTTCAGAGTTCATTAGTTAACACACACAGCCTGCTGTACAAAACAGATGTTATGATGCCCATTTCACAGACTGGAAATTCACTTACAGAGAATTATGTCTTGCATAGGATGAAAATGAAACAAAACTTATGTCAATATTTCCAGGCTCCTTCCTTTAAACTATATTGCCAAAAAAAAAAAACCAGAGAGACAGACCAAATCCAATTCAGTTTGAAATTTTGGGTGTTTTTCAAAGAATGTATCATAGAGCCATACATAGGGAGACCACCTAGAAATTACTTAAAGAAGGAACAGGAATAAAAATATAAATGCCTATTTTTGATTGTGTTCCCCTACTGTTCTCTGCCAGTTTCACCCAGACTTTTTAGTGAGAAACAAAGGATACTTCAGCACATGTAAGTTCAACAACAGTTACATCCCAAATTTTAAAAGCTGACCATTAATAATGTGAAATTCCCAAGATGGAGTTGTTAAACAGAACAAATAATGTCTGATTAAGATTAACTTAAATATTTGAATGTTTTCGTCTTTCCTCCTATTAAAAAAAGCCACAGAGCTTCTCTGAAATTTCTTTTTGGTAGCAGCACTATTGGTGCCAGCAGTGCTGTTATAGATTAGCTTTGGAGGTAAACAGCTCATGGGGTGCACTGTCCCTACTCTTCTCTGTTGTCCCTGAAGCATCAAATAAAATGCTCCACCAAGAAATTTTTGTGCATACATGGGGCTCAAGTTGGGGAAGAAATATAGGGAAATGTGAAAACATGGGATTTAAAGAATCTAAATGAAACCTTATCAATTTTTTCCTAGACACTAATTTGCTTACTTCCCTCCTTGCTGCTGCACACCCTCCAACAGAGGGTACAATCCCATTTTACTGCAAAAATAATAACAAAGAGCCTTTTCAACAGATGAATTTTGCAATACTAGAGATAGAAAACTTAGTATTTTCCTACTAGTAAAGTAAAACAGCCAGAGGGAGCATCGGTAATTTGTTCACAGTCACTGGGAAATTCTAAACTTATGTCTTTTCAAGGTCTTACTTTCTACCAAGAGCAAAAGATTACCCTTCTCATTTTATATAAAGGTTAGTTCCAAAGGAGAACCTAATGTCTTTGTCTTCAAAAGAATCAAAATTTCATTTCAGAAAAGAGAAATTCTTTCAAAAATAATTTGATGATCTTATTGGTACCATTTTTCTTCAATTAGAGTACAAAATGCACAACAACTCTCACATTTGTTCAACATCTCCAATTTTTTCTATGTACCCAATTATATGTGTCTCCAATAAACATAAATAGACCTTCCACGATACTGTAACCTTCTAGATAACAATCTCACAGTACATCAAGTTTCCTATCATCACAAAACACCTAGGAAAGTGTGATGTTTACAGCTGCTTCTGTATTTCAAACCTTGACTTTTTGCACCTCCCACGCATAGCACACTTTTGGAGATTTTTCACAAGGTGAAGAGCACTGATTGTTCAACACTTGGTGTACAGCACTGGACATAACCCCTTAAGAGACTGTGGGACTGAGACGGGGAATAATTAACCTAAAGCAACAGTAACCAAGCCAATGAAACAGGGAAGTTTTGTTTTCTGATAGAATTCTTCAAGAGAATGATTTTTTTTTTCCCCCCAGATTGTCAAGGAGTCTTGTTCTCTGTTCTAAAACTTGCAAACTGCCTATCTTGAAGTTTAATACCAAAAATATTTGCCATCTGGACTGATTATTCTCTTCAATAGAGTTTATTGTTCCAAGAATCCAAGATTTAGAATCCAAATTCTTGGTGATCTATACATTGTTAGGAATGACAGCTTCCTGTATTGGTGTGGATTGCCTACCCAAAATGTTCAGCATTTTAAATAGAGAAAAAGCAAAAATGCAGGTGTCATGCAGTGTACAAGAATGGATAAAACCTTCAAGTGCAACAGACCATCCCATGTCTGACAGTGAAACCAACAGTGTCACATAGGGATTCTCTGGGAACATTTTGGTTCATTTCTAATTATGAATGAAAGTCCAAATTCTGTCTATAGACTCTGGGCTTGCCCATTGATTGTGGAAGCAGGTACCTGAACTGTATTTTTGCTGCAAATATCCAGAATTCAGTTCTAAATGTTTGTAATTATTTTTCGTATGCTTTGCTGGTAGCCCATCACTCTAACCAAAAGCACATAGCTATGTGCTGATGTCCCTGAAAATCAGCAAGTATTTTGTATTTGGCAGTTAAGGCCAGGGAGTCAGACTGATGCACAGTGCAGAGCACTGAAATAAAAACATTGATTCATGTCGGGAGGAGAGCATTTGATGGGAAGTGTTGTGTTTATGACACACTAACAAGTATGCAGATTGAGTAGATAGTGTCAGCATTTTCATCAGTCTTAGCCACTCCAATAAATAATGCTGGTTTGTGGTCGACAGGACTCTTTTACTGAAATATCTCAGATGAGTATATAAACATTAATACTTATAGCCACACTGCTTTCCTTTGTAAAGGAAATTAGGTTCAATCCCATTATTTATTTGCCATGAACTTGCCGAAGGTCACTAAAATGGCCTTTGGGAGATCCTGGAAAAGAGCCCAGGTTTATTGCATGTAAATCACCAAAACATTTAGCCCTCAAAACCTGCTGAGTAGAGAAATATAAAATATAAATAATTTGAAATGGGTTTCCCCATACAAGGTTCTAAGCCACAGGGTGGCTTGGACTTAGACTGGATCTTTTTCAATTTTATCATTTAAATAGTTTAACATTTCTTTCTAATAAATAATAAATGAATTGAGTATTTCCTCCCATATTTGGACAGTATATATTGCCTATGACTAGATAAGAGATACACCAAAAATAGATTAGAATTATGAAAGAAGACTAAGGGATATAGGAACTTGATTTCTTTGGAAATACAACAGTGGTCCAGTGCCTGACTGCATTAGGCTCTAAGAAAAGGTCTCAGACAAATACAAATATCACTTTTCTCTTCAGGTAAGTGTTTACCTGAAACCAAATGTAGTGGGTCTGTTGTGCTACTCTGGTTATATTTGCCAGATCTGAAGTACCCCTCAATTCGCATCATTTTCAAAATCTCTTTTCTCCTTAACCCTACTGCAAACAAAATTACTGGTGTCTATAAATACTGGAAATTAATGTAAAAAGTAATTTTTGCAAAAAGAGGTTAAGTACTGTTAAGGTACTTACATATAATTTTATAAAGTCTGAGGACCTTTTTTTTCCTGTCTGTCATTTGAAGAGTCATGTCTGGAAGTTGATGATACAAATGATGACTAAACTCAGAAAAAATCCATTAAAATAGGGTAAACTTGCAATAGTTAAAATGCCCTACTTATTAATTAGGAATAAAAAAATCGAAATTTTTTTAAAAAAATCAAAATATAAGGTGGAGAGAGAAATGAGATAGAAGAGAGACTGGGAGACGGAAGAAATGTTGATAATGAAAGGGTTTGATGTGTTGAAAAGGTGACACATCAGAAATTTGCCTGGCCCAGGCCAGGATTTCAGTCTCCCCTTGCACATTCAGAGGAGACAGTTCAAGCTGGTGTCATGGTTTAGGAAAGGTGTAGCACTCACACTAAAATGGCACCACTTCCCCTCCCACCTGCTCCTGATGGAGGCACAAAAGGCAAAGGTCAGAGGTCGAGATAAGGGTGATTGACTGGAAAGAGCAATGAGATAAGAAAATGGACAGTAACAGCAACAGTATTAATAACAAAAGGTATAAGAAAGGAAAACCAGGAACACATAAAGCTTCTGACAATAACTAACTGCTTCATCTGCCACCTCTTTTTGATTCCCCAGTAGGGAGTCCTTCTCCCTCCACCCCCAGCAATTCCATGAGGTGGTACAGAATAATCTCTGTCCCCTCATGGCTACTGCCAAACATTAACCCTGTCCTGGCCAGAACCAGGATCATCTGGACAGACTCCTGAGTCACAACCTTACAGCAAATGAATACTTTATTTTGGATGAACAAGGAAACCATATACTAAGCTTTGCAATGAAAAAAAGTTCTTATCTTATTGCACAAAGTTCCTTTAGGCATTCTTGGGTTTTAGCTGCTGTCTAGAGTAAGAGCTGTAAGAATTTGTAAGCTGTAAGGGTTGTATTTGACTCTCGTCTGCTGTCACTCATGGGACTGCATTTGGCCACCAGGCTGGGGGCTTTGCTAATAGTTTATCTGCTCTAGAGCCTATAAGTTGGCAGACCTAAATGCAGCATATTCTACAGCTCATGCCTGATACTGTCTTATAAAATAAAACTATGGACATTCATAGCTTCAAGCAAACTGATATGTGGCACTCAGAATAGAAAGAAAACATCAACTGCTTCAAAAAAGCTGAAATCTATCTAAATGGCTTTTGCAGAAGAGAAAATAAATTGATACAATCACCACAGAGCAAGTTTCTGGTTCATGCTGAAAAAAGATATATAAAATACATATAAAATAGCAAATGATCTGCAGGAGCAATCATTTCAAAACTAAATCAATTATACATTTACTCTTCCAAATTGTAATTAGTGATGGAAAATGATCAATTAAGAAATTTTAAGCATACCTCCTCCAAAGGCACACTGGACAACAACCCTGTGATACCCAGAACAAACTAATCCAGAGAGCTAAGAGATAATGTCTCAGGAAATGAACTAAAAGCAAGACATAATGTAGTAATTCTCCATTTTCATCTCTGTTCACTGTTTAATTACGCCAAGTTCCTCCTCTACTGTGTTTTCATGTTGCTGAAATAGAGCAAGAATTTCTTTTCATTGATGTGAGCATATTTTTCTTTTTTAAAATAAAAGTTTCTTTAATATAAATGCTTAAAAAAAAACCCCAAAATTAAGAGTGTCAGTTTGTAGGAAAAATGAACAGTTCAATGCAGAAAATGGCAGTGATATGTAGAAACTCTGGGCCAATGTTTTTTCACATATAAGATTACAGAGAACACATAATTCTCCTAAATGTAGAAAGCATTATACTTACCCTATCATAAGCAGTTTGTAGCAGTCTCAGAAATCAGGAAATAAAACCTCAGAAGCTGTGCCAATAATTGCAAAAGAGTAACATATCAAACCCAACACCATTGTAAAATATTTCATTATAGGAAAAGGCAGTATAACATTACAGCTGCATGATACTATAACTGTGTATGTGACAGCCTAACAGACTAACAGAATATTGCCCATTTAGAAATGTCCTAGAGGACATACTGAGAGAATGAATGCACTGTTAATAATGAGAAATTCCAAAGATGATTCCTGGCAAAAGTGAATTTAACATGGCCCAAGGCAGCAGAATTAACAAGAGCAATGGAAACAGCAGAGGAAAAAAATACTGCTCATACATCTGCTCATAGAATGCAAATAGTCAAACTAAACCAAAATGAGAATCTAGGTGCTAGGGGTCTAAGCAGTCCATTTTATTTAACTTCATACAATCAAAATGATCCCATGTTTTAAATAGATGAGTAGCAAAACAAGCAAACAAAATCAAGCAAACAATTTTTAAAAAAGGCAAAACCCAAAGATGAAAAGCTATCACTAGCCTTGAACAAGCAGTCTCCAAAAGAATAAAAGACAGCCATTGCCTTGTGCTTAGAGAATAACTACATTGCACCAGAAATGGAAGAAAATGGGACTTTCCCACAGCAAACAACAAGCAATTCAGCAACCAATCAAAAATATTGTCTATGAGCACATCTATAAGCTGTAGCTAATATGAATTAATTAAGACCTTAGCTGTGGTTCTCAGCCAAGATCCAGCAACTGGCAGTCCTAGTGGAGCATCCATCACTTTGCACTCACCCTTACTTACAGAAAACCTGGAGGCCTGAGAGAGCATAGCAAGTTCTCTTGTATTTATAACCTAAACCAGAAACAGATGTTAAATGACACCCCTGAGCTCTAACACCCCAGGAGATGAGGCACAAGAAATGGGGTCAGGCAAGCATGGTTTCCCTCCAGTCACTGATTTAGGAACACCACATATTAATGCCTCCAGGAACTGGAAGCCACAGTGAAGCAGATTAACAAATTAGAAATTAACATGTCCCATGAATAGACAACATTAAGTAAACCTTACCATGACAGTAAGCCAGACATCTTACAATGCCAGAAAAAAGAGAAAAATAAAAAATCCCACAAAACTGTAAAAAATGTACTGCTACAAATAGTCACAAGGGGTCTGTATCAGTATATAAGGCTGCCATATAGAATATTGTCTGAAGTTTCTCACTTACACTGAAAATTTTTTAAAAGTCACCCTGCATCTTGGAGTCAGCATTGGCAACTGCTTTGCCATTTTGACCTGTGATATTAAATATCTCTCAATGCAGAGAATGCATTTCAAGCACAGTAGGAGCTTTTAAAGACAAAATACATATTTCTTATTGCTACTGGAAAAAACACCAAAATTGAGCTAAATGATAGCAAAGGAGGAGATTGTAAGAGAATTAATTGCCTCAACACAGTCAAGGCCCACAGAAGGAACAGAAGTGCACATCACTAGGATGAATGATAACAGACATCAGGAAATCGTGATTTATAAGAATATCTTTATAAGATCTATAAGAAAACATCTTCACAAGGAGGATGGTCACATTCTGGGAACACATCTCTTAGAAAGCCAGTGCAGCTCTCATCCAGTAGGTACCAAAAGCCTGGCTGGACAAAGCTTGGACCTTCTTTGTGCTGGGTGGTGGACTAGAGATATCTGAGGGTGCTTTGCAACCTGCCTTTGGTGGTAAGGAGCAGAGCTTCACAGGAGTGTGAAAAGCCACTTCAGTTTTCAGCATCTGTTTCCTCATTTTAAGATTTTCCCAGGTATTGCCTTGTTCTCTTTAAAGGGAAAGAAAGGGTTCCCAGCACTAGATGGGACAAGATGAGATGAACGTGTAGCAATCAAAACTAATTCAGATAATTTGAGAGTGTCTGTTACCACAGACTGCAGAAAGTGAGGGACTGTTGTTCATCTGTACACAACAGCATTTTGTGAAATACTGCTGCTAGGAAGCCCAGGTTACAAAGGGATAACAGGTACAGTTTAAAATTATATTTGTATGACTTCTGTTTCATGAACGGATGAAGGCAGCCCAACCACATCCAAGCACATATCAGGCAGCTATCCAGCCGTACAGTTGGAGTTTGGTTCTGAAACAAAAATCCTAAATTCTTATATGTAAATGCTTTTTAAATTAGTTTTTATGACTTACTGATTCTTAAATTATACCATTTTTAGTTAATGTATTTTCACTAATTTGAAGAGCAACTAATTTAAGTAACACTGTCTCAATAGAACAACCAAAGAAAAGCAAGAATTGACTTGATAAACATGATGACCTTGCTCCAGGCACTCAGAAGTGTTCCTACACCCCATGCAGCAGCCAGCAGTTGTCTTCCTTAAAGTCCCCACTATTGATTTTAAATCTGTGGAAAGTAAGCACTTTATCAATTCTATCCCACAGTTCCTAATGCATTCCTGAAGAGATTGATGTTTTCTGAGTGTTCAGATCTGGACATATTGGAAAAAAAAATAAAATCAACATTTCAGAACCTAACAGAGTTTGGCTTGAATATTTTTTCATTTGTTTTTTTTATTGTTTCTATCTATCATGCACAGCCATGTGTGATAAGCAATTACAAAAGATCCTTGATGAAACTGCATTATATTGTGTTATGCTTTGTGCTATATATGTGACACAAGACATTTATCTCCAAAAAGTCAAATCAATTAAAATATGAGATGCTTGGAGGATAATAAGGCCTAGTCATACAACTATTTGACTTGTAAACTGTTAGACCTGATTTTCTAGTTAATGTGAAATGTAATAGAATGTTTCTTTCTTTTATTTTTTTTTGTAGTTCACAACCTTTGAAAATCAATCACAAAAAATATGGCAGTAATGTTAATTACATTCTCCTAGAGCTAGAATTAGCCAACTCACACACCAGTTCTACAGCAATTTTTGATGGTTTCCTTGAAGTATCCCCCAATTAAATATATTCAATAGGTTTCTTCTTTATTATATTAACCATTGCTGCTAGCATGATGTACCATGCTGAATTTTGTAACTTGACACTGTAAAGTCAAAGCAAGGTGAAAGGAGGTCAAAAAGAATTCACTTAAGTAAAAAACTCCATTCCTGGGATTAAAATGCAACCAAAAATGCCAGCATTTTACTAAAAAATGTGCATAGCTTTCCACATTATTCCAGTCATTTGAAAACTACAAATACTACATAGAGTCTACAGTTCTAGAATTCAAGTAAGATAAACATCAAATGACTCTAAGGAATATTTGACTATTTTGGAGATATTTTCACAAATCTGCTGGAACTGATACACTTCTGTGATACCTTCCTGCCTTAGCAAGAGAGAAATCAGACATTGGCCCATTTGCTCATATATTTTGCAGATACCTCCCCCCTTAAAGGCTGTTTTCCAGAAATACCATAGCCTTTTACACAACAAAATACATAAAATACCTTTGCAATGGGCAAGAAACCCTTGAGAATATTTATTCACAAGTATTTAAGATCCTGTTCCCTTATTCCCATAAGGTTCTCAAATATTACTCATAGCACTCTCCCTGAGCAAGCCTTTTCCTCACTGTCATGCTGTTGAGAGCCCTATCTTGTGAATTATGTCTTAAGAGTCTCAGCAGTCCTTTCCCTTCTAAAAATTTTTTGCACAACTCTCTTTGTCATTCTTAAAACTGCAAGATGTTGCTTCATCATCTCTCCACACAGGCAGAGTAACTTCAGAATTCCATCAACACCTGTAGCAAACTGCCACTGCTTCAGAGGACTGGGCAGCAATGAATATTGTGCTCTAGTTTTTAAAAATTGTGCAAATAATCCGAAGAATTATGGAATTAAATGTGACACATAACACACGTTGATACTGACATATGAGGGAGAGGGAGCCTAGCAAACACTTACAAGGCTGATTAAGAGAAACAAAGTATCTGGCATATCATGATCAAATAAAGCACAACGAGTAAAATAGTTTCTGCAACTTTATATTTCTCAGGGCTTGAAACACAATATGAGACAGAACTGTGTGATCTTCCAGACTGAAGCTGCCAAGAAACCTCTGAAAGGATAATTGGTTTCATGAGAAAGTTTTCATTAACCAAGAAAAAAGAAATTTCTTTGCAAAACTACCAGAGCATCACAAGCAGTGATTAAACTTCCTGAAAACCATTTTCTCCAGACCCAAACCAGCCAATGACAACAGCTCCATATGGCACATCCTCCCACCAACCAAAGATGTGTACAGCAGTGATGCTGAAGACCTGCTTTTATCAAAGGGCCAATTGTTTAGCACTTGGAAGTGGTTGATTTCTTTTACTTCAAGGTATCTTTTAGAAACCTGCCAGCAGCTTTCTGTGGAGGTGGCAGAGAAAGGAGGAATGAGTTCCTGGTGGTGGAGTTTTGCCTGCTGGACATGCTGTGAGGTGGAGTGTCAGCCACTCTCCTGTATGGCAACACAAGGTGCAGGTCCCTAAGGGAGCTGTCAGCTCAGCCTGCAGTGGGACAGACACACTGGGCAGAGGGAGGCCACAGCACCTGCAGCTTCGAGTCTCACACAGGAAAGGTTCACAGGATCCAAACAGCCTGGAAATCTGGGAAGAGCTGCACAGCAACTCGCTAGCCTGGCACTGCTGCTGCCAAAAAGGCTGGCTGGAAACTCTGCAATCTGGCCAGCTCTCCTGCCAGACCTGGTTTCTATGAAATGTTTTGATGTAATCTCTGTAATCTTGAGAAATGTTTTGATATCATAGAAACTTTGTTTTCCAGGAAAAGACCACACAGTGGAGAGGGAAGTGAAAGCTCCAAGTCCAGAAATGCAGATAGGGAGAAAAATTTAAACCTATGTTACACCAATCAGAAATGTCTTATCACAAAAACGACCACAAGAAAGGGATGGAACTATCACTGTGTACAGCTCAGTGAGAGCTTCTCTAAACAGGTAAAGAAATCATAGAAGAACCATTAGGTTGTCCCAAGAGTAGGACAGAATGTAATATCAAAACATGCATATCTTTTCATACACCACTGATTGTGTTTCTTCAAACACCATTCTGGTCATTTTATCTAAGGTTGTTAAAAGCCTGAAGGAACTCAGAAAATAAACAAAGGTTTGAAAAGACATTCACGTAGCAAGACATTACGTATTTGAAATTATTCCCTATAAAAGGCAAAGAAAACAGAGGGAGAAATGCTGCATGAGTTTCTTAAAGAAACTTAGATAACTTCTGTCTTCCAGGACTCATCAAAACCACTCATTAAATGAAACTAAACTGTGTAAATCCTGGTAAAAGCTGGTAAGTGGCAGATGACAGACAAGTAGCCTAAGCAAACACCATTAGAAGTTTGTTCTTATTATGCTTCACCCTCTTCCGACTGAACGTTTTAGGGCTGCTATGGGAAGAGTCATTTGGATCTGGGCCTCAAATCTAAAATTAAATCTAATCTTAAATAAACAAATGAAGCAGCAAGCAAAAATCACCACCAACACCCACCAGATTTAGGAGTTAAAACTGTTTTTTGAAATCTCTCATGCTGCTTCTTATTTGAATTATGCTGTCATTTTGTCCTCACACGAGCTGTAATTTCCTAAAGTCTGATTCAGTGAACAATCCCTAAAAACTGGACAAGTAACAAAAATTTCATGGCTTCTTGAATGCAAGGCAAAATGGAAAAATTCACATGTAATCTTAAATACAGATCCAAATCCAATAAGTTATAAAAATAGAAAAGCTGATAAGAAACTAAACTATTATTGGCCAGCTAGAGGAAGCCAAGATTGAATACTGACAGTTGCTACTGCTGAAAATGATAGTAAAAGCAGTTTTTTCAGACTTTCAGTCTAGAAGTTTCCTATTTCACAGTCTAGAGATTATAGACGATGTTCCAAAGACCATTTAAACTGTATTTTCAGAAGAATTTAGCATATATAAAAGCAGTGAAATAAGTAGTAAAATATGTAAAATACCTCTGTAGCAGGGGACAAAGCATGTCTTGAAATCTGACCTTCCATTTATTTACTGGAATTATGGGTCATTGCTTCTGAAAATTTCTTCCAGTTTATTTGGTTGAACATTTAAAACTTGGAATTTGAGACAGTTTGTCCTTTCTCAGTTTTTTACTTACATTAACATCAGTGCCAGATCTTCTAACATGACTGTAGTCTGCATATCCAACATTCTCTTTCATTAAAAATATTAAAATGTGCTATGGCTTCTGTTCCTGCTATTGTGCTTGCACACAATAAAAGCTGTTCAAAGTAGTTCAAAGAGGCACAGAGACAGAGCTGTGATCCCTGACAGGCTGGGTAGGGACAGTCTGCACCTTCAGGGCATTTGGGGGCTGCTGCCCCTGCTCCATTCCCTGTATCAGAGCCTGTGGTTGGGACCTTATCTCACAGCCAAACCTGCTGCTGTGACAAAGAGCACCAGGAAGGGAGATATTTTTCCCTTGTGGGTACATCTGACATGGAAGGGGAGCACCCAGGTATGAAGTGTGGCAGTATCCATTTCAGGGCTGACAGGATCTTCTTCTCCTTCCTGGGCACTTCCCAGCATGTAATTTCCTGTAGAGGAATTTCCCAGCTTGCTGAAATTTCCTGTAGAGGACCAATTGTTTTCACCAAAGAGATGGAATACCTGTCAAGTGAGAAGTACTGAGTTATATCTAAAATGCTCTAATTTGGGGGTGTGTGAGAGGGTGGAATTCACTTTTGAACCTTGTAGTATGTGTGATTCTTACTTTTCTTAGACAACAATTCTCCTCTCAGAAGCACTAACTATGGAAAAACTCCTCAGCTAGCATTCTCAATCTATAGGTGAAAACAGAGGCACAAAGCCCAAATTGTCCTAGAGAACAAAGGGCTGACACTTCTGAGTATTTTTTCTTTCCTTTTTCTAATGGATGGTGTGGGGGACAGGGTGGCAAAGAGAAGGAAAAACACCCTAGCCAGCACTGGAAATAAATCCCATTTATAAGATGACCATTGAAGAAGGCAGAATTTTCAAGCAATAAACAGCTGCCAGTTCTATTTGTTACCTCCTTATGCTTACACACAGATCTTGGAAAAGGATTTGAGAAAATGGAACACTGAATAGCAGCACTGGTATTACCTGAGGCAGCTGCAAAGTCTAATATGGTCTGCTGATCTTCTCTGGCTGCCATAAGGCCACCCAGACTCTCTATCACTCCCCTCCTTCTCAGCAGGACAGAGAGGAAATGAGATGAAAAATCTTGTGGGCCAAGATAAAGACAGGAAGACCTCTTGCCGGTTGCTGTCATGGGCAAGACAGACTTACTTGAGGAAAATTAATTTAATGAAACAATTAAAATGGATTTGGCTGGTGAGAATCAAAGACCCAAGTTAAAACACCAGGACTGGTCTGTCTACTGTGATGCCACAGACAGATCAAGAGTGGAATGCTGCCACAGGGTTAAGTGAAGCTCTCTCACATGAAAGCTCCTTAGCTCATCCACCCCCGCACATTAAACTGTTTGCTCTTGAACTGCTTGGCAGCTCCTGCCTTTAAAATGAAGAATCTCTGATTTTGTTTCTAAGTAATGAAGCAGTGACTGTTGCCATCATCCTGTCAGTCTCTTTCCAGGGCCAGGCCTGCCCTCGCTGACACCGTTCAATTAACCCATCATCAGAGGGTGCCATCAGAGCCTCCACAGAGCCACACACTTTATAAATGGCTCTCGTGGATGCTCAGTGCACTGGTGCACAGGGAACAGGCAGCCTGCACGTACTGAGGGCTCACATAAGGGCTTGAAGTTTGTTCTTTTCTCTGTGCTTATAACGCTCCCTGTAATAGCATTCATTTTGTCCTCTCAGCTCTAGCAATTCCTCTTCAATCAAAACAAGTGACCATAAGAAAGCATATTAGAGCTTTACACAACAGGCAGCAGGAACACTTATTGCTACTGCTTTCAGGAAAACCCTGAAAATGGTCCTGATAACATGAATACAAATTATCTGTGTCCCTCTTTTACCATAAAAAGAATGATTGCTAACCACTTTCTTCATATAACACCACAGAGCTTACACATATATTTCTGAATGCTAATGAAATTTGATTTATCCCACTGTGAGGGTACAATTTAAGGTAATAAAACATTTGAATTTACTAATGCATTCAGTATTTTTCTTACTTGTAACCGTGGAAAGGAAAAGCTGTGTTCAGACTGTAGGACTATCAACCCTACCAAGGTTATTACTAGCAGCAGCTATCAAAATTAGCTACTAGCTAGAGATGGTTCAAAAGTCATGGAGCCACAACCATGGCTGGCTCCAGAGATATTTGTGGGTTTATCTTCCTTACCCCACAAAAGTGATATGAGAGATGATACCACTCAGGCACAATGCAGGCATTTGTAGCTAACAAAATCATTAACTAAGAGAGCATTATAAATCTAATTGCAGAGAACATTTACATTCTGAATTTGGATAAACATGAATCTGCTTATCCTGTTGAAAAGACAAGAGTTTTTCTTTCTCCCAAACACAATACTCAGCCCCATGTGACAGGAAATATGTTAATATTTAGAAAGCTCCACCAATATCTAAGCAACGTATAAACCAAGGAATTATATTGCTGAGATTTCTTGAACATTTTATGAATATTTTCTCAGATAACTGGCTAAGAAAACCATCCTTGCCATAGGTATCCTCACTTTTTTATGGTACATACTCAGAAATACTAAAGTTCATCATCCCTTCCCTTTAGAAATATTTAGACAGAAAAACAGAGGACCACAAAAATTGATCATGCATTCCAAGTCCATTAATCTCAAATGCCACCCCAGTTTCCTATTTTGATGATGCTGATCTTTGTGTCTGCAATGCTATAATCACTGCTTTCCTCTAATGATATTCTTTGCATTTTACTTCCTTAAATATCAGCACATAACAACTGCTTGTCCTACATTAGAGCACTACAAATCTTAATTTAAGGACTGAGAGAGTAAGCTCTCCTTACGGATCTAGTAGGAAACAACTGGCTGCTCCTACCTGGATTTTACAGGAAAGGAAGTGAGGCAAACAAGAAGCGAAAGGAGGCTCATGTAGTAGGATTGCACATCTTGTGGAAACCAGAGCTAGCAACTAATCTCTCAGATGATAAAGCAAATTTGCACAATTGCCCTTGAAGCTGATACTCTGTGATTGGGGCCCAAATCTTCCTAAAATGTTCACAGGCGGTGTAATGGTGACAGGAGAAACCTCTGAAGTCACTGCCTCTCCTTATGCTTGTCCTCTTTATTTCTCAAGGCAAGACACAAACAATGCTGAAAACTACATTCCCAAAGGGCATCATCAGTTTTGTAAAAGCCTGTAGCCTGCTGAAACGATTTGGCCAGAAAACTCCCACAAGAATGTTCCCCAAAAGTCTTTTCCCAAAAGAATTATGCTCAACAAGAAAGTTAAACAGTACAGTCTCCTCTGCCCTCAGCTGGGACTCATGAACTAGTGCCCAATTAAAATCCTTAAGAATTAGCAGGAGCCATGGTAAACAGGCAGGAATGTGGAGCAGGGTTCCAGTAACACACTCCAGAAAGGTCATAACATGTACCCCATGTTCAGACTGAAGTGCAAAGTTATCATAGACACAAATGAGAAAGTTACATTAGAACCCAGCCCCCCACACCTTGGAGTAACTTGGGAAATTAAACTGTTATAGTGAAACCATAAATCAAGATCTCTCCCCCCCTCTTTATTGTCGTGGGTATTAAATCTCTTAATCAAGTTAATTTCTGATATAATCACTTTCCATACACATATGGCCCAAAAAAGTGGTACAATATTGATATATCTTTTATACCTACCTGTTATATTAAAAGGTTGAATTATTAAAACAATACATCATAATTTTTTAATTTAAAAAGGTAGACTTTAAAAAATGTTAGAAATCCATGATTCTAAAATCTTTATGATTTCTAGTTCTTCATCATTTATTGCTACATGGACCCCACTGTCATTTCAACCAGAAGCATCTACAGACTACAAATGGTGATGCATTCCTGTTTCTTCTCTGTGAGAGTCCACAGATAATATAATTGTTTCTTGCTCCTAAAGGTAGACATAAATGTAAGAAATACTCCATTACAGTACTTTGTTTTCAGTTCTGAGTTTGGGCAACGTGGATTCTCTTTGTCAGATGTGACCATAAAAAGTTCAGAGATAGGAGGAGAAAGAATATAATATGCTAATTCTTAAGGATTTTAATTGGGCAAGAGACTTCATTCATTAATGAATGGGAAAAAATCCCCACTCCTTGGATTTGTTTTCTTTTCCCTCCATTCACCATATGAAAAGAATTACCAGCAGTAAAAGCAAAGATACTCAAGGGCAAAGAGAATTTTTGGTCTAAAGAGTCTCACAGCTTTATACCTATAAAGATATCTGTAGTTATCAAGAAGAGCTGTGAGCTTTACCTTTCTCTGGGGCTACCAAGAGACATAGTTGTACTATTAATAATCACACGCAAATCAGAACTAATTTGATATTCTGATTATTTCATATTTTTCTTTTAAATTAAAACAGGTGAAATTCTCTCTAACCTGTTGCACACTTTACAAATTTATCATTTTCCTTGAAATACTTCAATTCTATCTAAAATACACTTTCTAGCAGAGAACATTTCCACCTAAATGCAATAATTATTCATATAAGAATTATTCTGTTATTCTTTTCTATTATTTTACAGGAGAAAGAAAAAAAAAACCAACTATAGCAAGACAAAAAGTTTGTATTCCATGAAATGAAACCAGCAAGAACCCCCAAACTAATTTCAGACTTTTAATCTACTACTTGAGGATGACTGAAAACAGTAAGTCTTAGGTGACAGATTTCAGGTGAAACAAACTTTGCATTTGATCCACAACTTTTCCAAATGGAATTCATACCAGGGAAAAAGACTCAATAAAAATGCGTAACAACAATACAAAATTACACTTCAGGTGCAGAACAATGCAAACTTGTAATTTCTGCCTTGAAATCCATGAAAACTCTACTTGTTCCTTGCCAGAAGTGACTAACATGAAGGAACGAGGCAGAGAAATTAACGCCAATTAACACTGTCTAAAGTGCAGAAGGATTATTCAACTCAGATGACACCAGCTGAAATTCACATGTTATTGAAAGAGGTACAAGTCTCCAGGCACAAGAGGGAACCCACAGGCATTGCTCAGTTTTTAACATCAAGCATTTTAATTAGAAAGTGGTGTCTTTACCATAAATATATCTAAGCATTTCACTAGAAACAATTTTCTCCTTAAAATAAGTGCATTTTAGTTATTAACACTCATCTTTTAAATTTAACTGCCTTAATTTGAATTTCATTTATATAATCTAAGCATTTTTTGATTTGCATCCAAATTGCCAAATATATAGAAAAAAAGAGTTAATTACAGATGAAGTTACAATTTTAAGGCCAATTCCATGTTGTTCCTTGTAAAATCTTCTAACATCTTGCATTTGAGAGCTGTGTTTGGCTCTTCAGATTTATATACTAAATACATTAAGAGCAGCACAAAATTTGTTTCTTTGTCTTCTCTATAGCCTAAATGGATGTAGATGTATTAAAATACTACCAAATCATTGTAAGAAGAGATCAATTTCTTTTTTACAGCTTCAATGTACAAAATACACTTATAGCCCATTACAACACAAAATATTTTTTAAAAATTCTATTTACATATAACAACCAATATCACAAGTTCAAATTCAATCCATAAATCACATTTTTATCTTTGCATGCTATTTTATTTTCTCTGCTTTAAGTATTTTCTCAGTGATTGCAGATCACTGGAAAAAATGAACATCAATTCACAGCCTCCAGGCTCCAAATGAAAGAAGCTCTCCTGCTATTTCCCTAGATGGTTAGTAAACTGTCCTATAGGTCTGCCAAGGAGTAGGGAAATACATTAAAATGTGTATTGTTACAAGTTCATAGCTGTGTAAAACTTATCCAACACAACTGAGATGTAGGATTGGCCTACTCTGAAATTTAGGATGGAGACTCTTCCTCTATAAAAACTACTGAAGGATAATGGTTGTCAGAAATTTTAGACCACTAAACCTGAGACATCAGAAAAGATTCAAGATAAGATTTTAGTACTGCAAACAGCCACTTGTAAGGAGACTGAGCTGATAGGCACTGGTAAACATTCTTTGCAGGATCAGCAGAGGCCAGGAGAACACTTCTGGAAAACCACAACCTTGGATCTCCTCAGCACCACATTTCTAATGCCCAGCATCAGCTGGGATTGTGACCCACTTAAGGCATAATCCTCTTCCCCATATACACACACTGGAATACCTGGCAAGGGTATCTAATCCTCCAATGAATAAAAATAAAAGCCTCTGAGATCACAACTGATTTATATTAGAACAACAATTTGATGAAAATATGAATCCATGTCATGCTCTGAAATGTGTTCTAAAGTAACGACCCTGTAAATGGAGCACTGCAATACTGTAGGTGAGATAAAGATGAGCAGACATGAACATTCCCTTCCTCTGGTTTTCCTAGGCTCCAAAACTTTAGATATACAGAGGTAGGATTGTCCCATCTTAACTTTTGTGTGGTACAATTTTTCTGCAAAACATTTTGTCTTCCCAGGAAAGGTTTCATTAAAGCATATTGTCTGAGGCCATCTTCAGATCAGTTCTAAAATTTTAAGATTTGGATTACCCTCACTATCCTTTGAAATGGGTTTGCTTCTATAATAGATCTTATTTCAAAACAACAAGTTCTAAAAATGTTTAACAAACTACTGTTTAAGACTGAATTAAAACTGAATCCACATATAGAAACTGCCAAGTTCTAATGGTTAAAATATGCCTGTACATTAAACAGCTTGCAGGAAAAATGTACTATATTTTGATTAAATACATACTTTTATTAAATATATTCTATTATGTTAGAAAAAGAGTCCAATAAAAAATTAAAATTTTTTTCTAAAGGAGGTGTTCTATAAAGTATTGAAGAAATACAGAATTTGTAATATGGCTGAGACTGTAATATATACGTAAATAACCAAGCCAGATTCAGTCATCATCTGAATTAAAGAAAAGGAAAAAGATATGGCAGTGTTCTCTCTACTAACAGCACTTAGGTCCCAAGAAATTATTTCTCCAAACTAGGCAGCAGGCCAAGCTCTTGCCTGTCCTGGTCCATGACCAGAGTGCCTGTACACCCAGCCGTGAGCTCCAGAAACGTGCCCTGCTCCAGTGTCAGCTCAGGGCAGTGCCACTTCTTGCTCCACATCATCCCAGGGCCTGGGAGCACCATGTGGGGACCTCCCTGTCCTGAGGGGAGCACGGAGGATCATCCCTGCCCCCTCAAGATGCATTATAAAAGGGGACATTGAAAGAGTCTCCAAGTAGAGCCCTGGCTGCTTTCAGGACTCTGAGCAGAGTTTTGACAACAGCATTTGGACTGAGGCTCTGAGCACTTTGGTGCAGTGCAGCAGCAGCCTGGCAACTGCAAGAGGCAATTTCCTGTGTACAACTTCACCATGGGGATTATTAGCCAGCTAATACAGCTTTGTAATTAAAAATACCTGTTTCCTGGGGAACTAGTATAATTTTGGCCCTTTTCTCCAGTTTTGCTGCAGTTTATGGCTCAGTAGAAGGGAATCTCTTTGTAGTTTTTCTGTTGTTGTTTTCTTTTGTTTCTTTTTTATTTTTTTTTTAACATTTTAAAAGTCATATGTCCGAATACCATTTACAATCTGAGACTGTTTTTCAGTGCTGCCTGCACATGTCTTTTGGTCTCTTGTAGAGAACACAGTTATGCAGTCACTGCATAGAGCTACACTTGTTTTCTGGACTCATAATCTAATGCTGTGGTATATCAGTGGGACCTGAAAGAGCACCTAAAAAACATAGTGAGAATATAATGATCCATATGTGCAACATTAGAATAACTCTTCACGGTCCAAATCTTGGCCTTTTGTGCTTCATAGTTTTATGAAGCTACAGAACACAGATTTACATGTTATTGAGTTTTCCTACAGCCCCTATATAAAAATTCCTCGTGATATAACACAACTTGTTTCAATAGCGTTTGGGGCAAAGCAGGGGCCATGCCCTCCTCCCCATCCAGCAGGACTGACACATGCTGCATTCAGGGACTGTAGAGGCCAGGGGGATGATTTACAGCAGCACAGCTGGTACACCTGTGTTAGGTCAGTTGAGCTATGGGCACAGTTAGAAACTCCAGCAAGGCTGGAGACTGACTGGAGAAGGAAGGAACCCAAACCAGCTCCGTCACAACTCTCCTCCTCCATCAGTGAAGAGCAAACATCTGTTCTGTTACTGGGTCCCTCACTCAAGAGAATTGCTAATCACATCACAAAGTTGCTTATAAAGTTTTCAACCCAGACTACAATGATGCAGAAGGAATCCAGTGCAGTAGAAGAAGCATACAGTGATACAGTGTATTACTTTAAAATCTCTCCTTTGGTCCTGCTAATCATGCCAGACTACAGCTCATAATTTAAATTATTCATTGGGGAAGAATAAAAGTTTAATCAATAAAACCAGGGTCAAGTCACCCATACTAGAGGTTCAGGAAAAGAAGATGCCTGGAAACTCAGCTGTAAAATATTGTATGTTTTGAAGGAAAGCTTAATATCTCCCCTTGCTCCTATATTCATTAATAATAATAAACCACCACCTCACCTGACCTTTACCTTCACAGGTTTGAAAGACAGTTTATGAAAATCTTTAGCATTACTGCATTTCTCTAGCACTACTTCAGTACTTACAATACCTTCAAGAATCCTTAATGTTACAAAGGCAGCTCTTGATCTTCTTCCAGAGCTATGTGTAAAACAGCAGTTATAAGAAAAAAGCCTCAAAAGAGAAAGATATTCACGAAGATGGTCACCACTGTTTACTTTTGTCTTCTGTTTGATACTTAAGTGGTACAGCACCAGATTGCAGTGGGCATTGATACTCCATCCTTTCATAATTGACAGGGCCATAGGCAAGTGTTAAAATATTCTGTGTAGCTGTGAGTGTAGTCCTGATCAATCACTCTCCAAGGCTGCAGGAAAAGCTGGCAGTTAAAGTCATTGCATAGAGCAATCATAGCAGCACTGACAGGCTGCTGTCAAGCAGGCAGGGGCATTCTGGAGACAGATAGCAGAAATGCCAAATCTGAGACAAATGCTCGTGGAATATGTAATAAATCACATTAGATGTCTGATGCTTCTCCTTGGTATATTGATCACAATTAAAATAAACTAATTAGAATTGTAATCATGACCCACTGATACAGGAAACAAAGATGTGAGCTATGCAACATAATCATGAAGTGTTTTTTAGCAGTCAAGCCACACCACTTTCTGTCTTCCCCACTTATCAGCCAATTACAGGAACCAGTACATTTCACATCAGGCTATAAAAATGTCAAACAGAAGCATGGATACATAGTCCTCCCCTCTTAACAACTGCACATAGGTGCTATATTAAGATCTCAATTTGGGCTGCACATCCAGGGAAGCTACAAGAGCCATTTGAAGGTGAAGTGTAGAAAGTGGATTCCAGCTGTAGCCCACTGCAGGGCTACAGGAGACACACATACAGTCAGGGCTTCCTGTAACCCTCAGGCCAGGAGCCACAGGGGAGGACAACTCCCCTAACCAGGCACACATCCAGAGGAGGAAGGCAGTGCCTTGCAATGGGGGTTTACTTCTGTGACTTGACCAGATATATATCTATAGCCATTTTAAGATAGCCAGGATCAAACAGCACTGATGATGCTGTTGGATATGCAGGAGTTTGGGCTTTCATGCATTAAAATTCTATTAATTCATGTCATACTATATTGAGATGCATTTGCCAACTTTGTGACTTCCTATATCCATCCAGCACAACCTGAAATATTTAACACTTTTCCATGCCATGTCAGCAGAAGACAATAAAGCACAGTTATACTAAGTTACCAAGCATAGTTGACAAAAAATATATCCTTATGCATACCAGGAACACAAAGATTAGTTTAAACAACCTTTGAGAACTCCTGACATAACTCCCAAGAAGAGCTGTTTTGAACTTCCAGCACTCAAATATTTTCAGTCCCCTGACACAAATGTTCAAGATACACAAAACACAAGGATGTCCCCATGGTTGGTTTGAACAGGACCAGAGGAACAACTTCTGTCTGGAAGCAGATGCCATGCATCCATCATGAGAAGTTTTACATTTTACAGGGTCTGTACTTCCTTCTGAACCAATGTCTCAATATTACATCTTTGTTCTCTTTTCCTGCCAATTTTACACTGACTTAACTCTATCAACATACTCCATACCTTTAAATGGCTTATTTCAGATTCACATTAAAGCAGAGGAGACAAAAATCAGAGCTTCCAGGGGCTGGCTCTTAATACATTGTTGATGCTGTCATTAACAGCTTAGAAAAGATTATTACTTTATTTAACCTGACACTTCATTTTATCTACTAAAGGTAGAATATGAAAAGCATTCAGATTAACATGTAGATTTGTAAAAACATTTCAGAAGATCTAAGATAAATTTAATCTGTGCTAAATGTATGTGCAGGGGAATGGTAGTATCGATGTTAATCCATTCATACAACATCAGTTATGCAATTCTACACAGATTTCATGCATGCTAATTTCTCAGCAACTGTAATTGCCCATTTTTAAAAGGTCACAGAATTTCATCTCCATCTCACTTAACTTAGCAACCAATGAAGACAATGTAACATTAGGATTTTATCTGCTTGGCCAAAAAATTCTAACTCATCTGCCTTCAGGAAGGAAGATTCTATCTCCCATCTGTACTCAGCCATTCTGAAAAGGCACTGATTAATGTGATTAGTTAAGTGATTAATGTTAATAGCCACTTCTCTAGGTGGCTTAATTGGATCTAAGTGACTGAGTGAAGACATTGCTATTTGAACAGATTGGGCCCAAATCCAACTACAAAGTAATTGACTACAAACGGTGGAAGGTACCTGCAACTAAAAAACTGGTCTGCAGTAAAATTTAAATAGTGGTAGAAATTCAAGTAAGTTGTCTTCACAATACATACAGATAAAATTGAACCTTAAGGGTTCAATTAAGGGCCCTGAGATTGAATACCACTAAGCAGGAGTTCCTGATCTGAAGCACAGAAAGAGCCTGACAACCCTAAAGGAAGGGTGCCCATCCTTTGTCTCCACTACTGATCACAACCTCCCTGGAATACAGCCAGTCAGCCTCACAGCTCCTCCTCATCCTCATATCTCTCCCCAAGCCCTTGCACTGTAACTCATTTAGGGTCCCCAAGCTGCAAGTCTGGATGTCTTTGTGTGTGGGGAAGCAAAGGGAAAACAGAGGAGCTTCCTACGTAAGTAGAATTTGGCCCAAGGAATAATGGTATTGTTTCCAATCTTTATGTTCATGGTGGTTAGCAGGCAACTGACACAAGTAGCTGTGTGGCAAGGGTAATGCCACTGACTAACTCAGAGGAAAATGAGGTTACATGAGATACACATGGCTTTATCTATATTGCATTTTGTTCATTTAGTTGCAAGATCAAAAAAAAGGAGCTGTTTTCTATATCATAAGAAGCAGCACCACAGAAATACCCTCCATGATTTTTATAATGGCATAACTAGACTAACATGACAAAAATCAGCTCAGTGTAGACAACCTCTTAAGGTCAGGGAATTAATTTAATCACAGTAAAGACCTACACTTCGGCTTTCATCACTTGTGTCACAAAGAAAGAAAAGTGGAGAGAAAAGAAGAAATTAGAAAATGAAATTAAATGTGTATCCACATATTTAGAATTCAAAAGGCATATTTTTTACTGGCATGCTTTCCTTTTGCAATTCCAAATTTTAGATTTTGTGACAGATTAATAGGTAGCTAAGCTGAGGTCAATGAAGCTCTACTGGAGTTTATCTACCAAATTGGTCAGGATGACCACAGATGCAGAACCACAAATTATGAAAATGGAACTTAAACCTTGAACCTTCAAGGTCTTGCAGCTTGTTGTGTCCTGCTCTCCCAAACCTATGAAAGGCCATCACTCAGCTACTTGACTTCAATGAACAGATCAGACTTCCAAAATATAACAATAAACTCCTTCACAAGAGCAAAAATCTCCCAGTCTGTTTTGGAACAAGATGAACTAAAATGCACAAGGTATTTGCCTTTATATAACGAGCATTAGTTTTGTTTTTTTCTCAAGTCACATTACTACATAGAAACGGAAAGCTGGGAAACTTGTTAATCTTCTTTCCTTCCTTCTCTTTGCTTCATATTGGCATAACCTTTTCTGGCAGTAGTGGGAATGCCAACATTATGTGTTTCTAATAAAAGAAAGAACCTTTCTCAGATTGTACACCAGCTGCTAAGCATTTCTACAAAGTTTCATTTGAGAATTAATGTGCTTACTTAAACATTTTCTGCAGCTATTTTTTGTGTGAGAGTCCTTTTAACACAACAAAACCAGTTTCAAGGAGTTACCTGGAAGATCTCTACAAACTCTGCTAAGGCTTCTCCAATTTCACATCAGAACTAGTACTCCTCTGGTGGGGTTGGGAGGAAAAACATTCCTGTCAGTGAAGCTCAGCAATTCTGTATGCAGACTGAAACCTTGGTCCCTACAGGAAGCATAATTATTATACCAAAAAAACCCAACCAAACCTTATCTCTCAAAATGTGTCCCTACAGATGGCTTAAAAGCACAAGTCCCACACAAGTTAACTGGCTTTAAAAAATGGTCTTGGCAGATAGCTTATTTGGCAATGCACAGGCAAACATCAGGTGTTAGAAGTCAGCTGGAAAGGGATATATATGTACAGAAAAAAATTTTGTTTTAATTTCTCACTTCTTTATGGCCTTTATTTCCATTTGTGCAACTGTAAACCCAATGTTTCATTTTGTGTTTTGTCTTTTTGGAGTGTGTGAAGCACTGATATTATAAGGCAGTGAGTGATTAAATTTCCTTTCAACTCAATTATGTTACTTGTTCATTTTTCTCCTCTTTCAATCCTTCCCTTAGCCTTTCCTTCCTTAACTTTTAATATTCTATCAATACAGTGATGTTTACCCTCACCAATTCTTTGTTCTTGCTCTTATCATTTAGAAAATAGTGCTGTTAAAAATAAGTAACACCCATCAGCACATGAGAAAACCACACCAGCTGTCAACAGCTCTAAAATGGTTGTTAAGAGTCTTCATTGCCAGCTACATATTCCAAATAAATGCAGATACTCCCAACCTCAAAATCACTATGAACTCTATCAGCTGGCTACAGAGACACAGTACTTCAAAGGCTGGAGTTGGAGGAGGAAGAGTGAGCATTAGAAAATAATGATACAAACATCAGAGATGCAATACAGAATTTTCACTTCAAGGATCCTAGCTGAGAATGTTTCAAAATATTTGGGCTAAAAGCCTGTAACATGTGCAAGAGCTCTCAGATCACAGTTCCAATGGTATAAACAGCACCCAAACTGGACTTATTTAAACATCAGCATTTTTGATTAAAAAAAAAAAGTTGCCATTGTGAGAAGACTGAACTTACTATAATTTTTTACAACTGAATCATTACATAGTGACAATTTAACAAAAGAATCATGGATTCCACATGAAGAAGTTTTTCCCCTCCCTCTCAGAAATTGTGAGAGTTTGTAGCAGAGAAGCTGCATCAATAATCAGATAGTGAATGGGCAAAAATTCCCCGTACCTCTGAGTGAACTTTATTGCCCTCCTACAAAAAATAACCATGGCAGGAAAATCTCAGCCATGTACAACCATAACCACCAGATTTGGAGGCTTCACGACTACAGCGTTTACTGCTTTCTTTTCCAATGCAAACCAGGAATACCAAGAATATTTATCAACAGGATGTACAGAACCCATGTAAATGGTGATGGGAAAAAAAAAATCTATACGGGGAAACACTCTTTTTTTGCTCATTAGTGGGATAATTGCATCATCAGAGTAGCAATGCTAAAGGTCTGGTCTCAATAAAATATTCATGTATTTTCAGAAAGTCCATTCACAGTTGAAATAAAATGCAGTGCAGAGAGGAGCTGCAAATGCTCTTCCCACACACACTATTTCTCTTTTATCTATGTCAATTGTCGCCTAATTTTTATTTTGAAACATTTTAATAATGTTTCAAACAGAAAAAAGTTATGGAACAGAATATAATTTGTGTGTAGAGGATGGGTGAAGTATGTCATGTTCTTCAGCCAGTCTCCAACAAGGCCTCATAACAATGACAGTTTGTGAGTATAGATAATTACAGATGTAAATTTGCACCAGCAATGATGCCTAGGCATGATTTATGGCATTCAGGTGTCACACACTTCATGTGTAAGTGACATAAATTGCGTTCAAAATAGTTACAGGTGCCAAATGCTGAAAATGACAAGCAGAAAAGGGAATATCAACTGATAGCTAAGCTCCTGTCTGGGAAGGAGTGGCACTTGCTGGCAGGAATGCCTCATTTGAAAAACTCGCTCTGTATACCATGGAAATTAGATAACATGTAAAAATACTCGGTGTTCAGTAATGTTAATCAACTCAGGCATCTAAATATTTATATCTAAATATTCGATTTGGTGCACATATGAGATCAGTTTCAAAGATGAAGTGTTTCAGAATGACCTGGATGTGCAGATCCCCACACTGTTCCCTTTGATTGCAGTCATATCAACATCTATCTTAACTTTTCCAAGCTTTTTATATAAGAAGGAAGAGAGCAGAGAGAAACAGAGCACCTACTTTGCCCCGTGGCTGGGAATAGCAAAGCCAGGTGACCAAGTTTCATTAATACTCCTCTGCAGTAGATTATTTAGCTGGTCTTTATGCCTCAAAATGTAAGCAGAAAGAGCAGAAAGATAATTTTACCAAGAGCATAGGTACTTATTTTAATAAGTACATGTCTGAAGAGAATCCTTGAACAAAAAAATTAGTCTGAAATTTCACCAACACTAGTTTAGCAAATTACTCTGCCTTTTACAGACTAATTTATGTGTTCTCATCATAAGTAACACTATTAAAAAGCATTTATGAAAAATTGCAATAGAGCCAGTTGTGTGATACTTTTGTTTGCTTTCTTTTCAGCAGCTTCAGTTGTGTTTTTAATGAAGTGTCGTTCCCTTTCTTCAGCAGATCTGGAATGTACTACTTGTTGTGGTTGCAGTGTAACCCCCCCCCCCCC
>VZRX01004918.1:105396-140779 GCA_013398075.1 Notiomystis cincta | reverse complement strand
CCTTCAGCCCCTAAAAATGGCATTGATAAAAAAAGAAATTAGCAGCACTGCTTTGCTGTATGACACTGATTATCTAAATACAATTTTAAAAAATTATCCTTTTTTCTAGTGGTCTCAGAAATGCATAATTCTGTACTTTTTGATAGTATAGAGAAATGTTAGCTTGCTACGAGTGGAAAGCTCTGGCATTTTCACTCAGCTGTGCAAATGTTACATGAACAACCAGGAGCATACGGTCTGAAAAAAGTAACACGTTATGAATACTATGTAGCAATATGTCCATAAATAATATAGCATAACACGAGTTACTATGGTAACTATTTGAATTTGAGATCATTGGGTTGGGGTTTTTTCTACTACGTAAGAAAAAAATATTCACATATTCATGGCATTATCAGGTAGGTTTGATTCCAAGCAGTTTACTATTTTAGGTATTGTTCCCTTCTCACAAGTGACACTGGGAGAAAGCATTTAAGCATTTTTGACTCAGCAAGCTTTTCTTAGGTCACTTTCTCGCCAGTGTTTAAGCAAAAAAGTAACATTTAGGGAGGGGAAAAAAAAAAAAAAAGCAGATCCTTTACCTGGAAAATGCTCAAGTTGGGCAAGTTTTGTTGAATAAAACATTTCTTCAGGAACATGTCTTGTTTCCAGCCATAGCACATTCTTTCAAATTCTGTAAAAAATAACACATCTGCAAGAAGGCAGCAAAAGGTGGTTCCTAACGCAGTGGTTGAAGAGGTGGTGCACCAGTGTTCAAACAGCACTCTGCAAGTATGTAAAATACAAACATCATGTCACCTATTGCTTTACCTAAAGAAAAAAAAAAACAGATTTCTATTTTGTTTCAGCTTAATAAAAGAAAAATTAATTTAAAAAAATTAATAACTTAAATTTTGTCATTATGCAATTATGGCTTTGTAATGCTCCATATAATTGAAATTTATTTTTAAAGATCAGACATAGGAAGGAAGAGAATCCACAACAAAGACTTTTAAGAATCATTACTATTCAACTAATAAAATATTCAACTGTGTTTGAAAACTTCTCTTGAACACAAAACTGATTGAGTGAGGTTTTAGTTACACAATGCCACAAAAACACTTCTGAAGCTACTTGCAGAGGGTAGAAATAACAGAATATTGTAAGGAAAGTAATAAAGAAATTGGTCAAAAGCACCAAACAGTACCTGCTCTATACTTGAATGCATTTGCATATAGCAGGTACACATATGTATATGTATGTGTGTACACATAAAATAAAATGGGATTGAAGACAGGTAAACAACCTGTATCACTCAGCAAATATTTTCTCACATTACTCTTAGGCCATTTTATAAAAATCACTGTTTTCATACATAAAATCCCCTAACATTAAAATTAACTCTCTTGTGAATACCTTTAGTGTCATCTGCATGCTTTCAAGCTGAGTAAACAAAAATATAAGGGACTGAATGAAAAATATTATTATTAAAGCTGTATGGTGGGTTTAGAGCTCCCAAGTGGATTTAGTGCTTGTGATTTACATTTTTTTTAAATAAAGCAAATAGTTAAACAGGGACTGGTTTTGTACAAAGACTACTGGTGATTTTTGTAGGGGTATTTTTGGAAGGGTTTCTTTGATTAGGTTGATTGGTTTTTTGGTAGTACATTTTTTACAGCTGTATTTCTCACTCTCCCCTAAACAGCTCAGGAACACACAGGGCCAAAAGCCACAATCATTTAGCGCATTACAGACATATTTTTCAAGGCAAAATTGACTCTTGTATGTGAAAACAGTAATTCACAATTCCACATTGCACAGCCTTGCTGGTTTAGGGAGTGAGTGGGGTGTCAACCCACTCCTGAGCACTAGGCAGACATTTGTCCACACAGGATTTAACATAATTCTGCACTGGATATTGATCAGTGAAACAGTCTGTATTCTGCCTTGTGCTTTTTTTCACATTTTAATTGGTCATTGATATGCACAATAGAAGGCAGTTATCCCTAAGATTTTTTTAGGAGAATTATCAGAGTGCGATGCCTCATTTGCTGGATAATAAATGTTCCATCATGGTAATAACTGCAGGGAAGGGTATGTTTCTGAAACAGCTTTTCTAGCTGGAGAAATGGATTAGAGAGATTACCATTTCATCAAAGTGGCAGAAGAGTTGAGAGGAAATATGGAAGGAAATTTTTGTATAATTTCTGTAGAGTTCCTATTTGTCAAACCCCACTGGCATCAATCATGCTATATCTTTTCTCTTCATGCAATCACATAAAAAAAATTCTCTTTGATATGGGTGTGTTGGAGTAACAGAAGAGACATACAATTCAAATTTCTTTGAATTGTACTATCATCTAGATAAGAAATGCACAGATGATAGTATAATTTTAATTTCAGTTTATATGTCTCTGCCAACATTAAAGAACTTTCTTTATCTTGATCATATGGTCTACAGCAGATTTTTAAACTAACATTGTACCACAATTTCCAGCGAGGTACTCAGTCCTGTGTATAAATAAGGAACACATCGATTCTTAGACATGAAATTCACATACAGAAAACTTGAGAGCTTTGACATTCTTGAAGAATAATGGTGATTAACATGCCTGGAGTGCAAGTCAAGAACCACGTTAATGGATTTTGGAGAAGGCATTCCTATCGACCCATGCAACCCTGTAGTGTAGTCATTAAAAAACAAGAAATAACCAATACAAGGATTTGCTGCATGTAAAAAATGTAGTTGCTGAATTAGAACAGGGCAGCTTAGAAGCCAGATCATACATTTTTTTCTAGAAGTGTCTTCTTTACTATATTCTGTTCTCCTTATCTCCCCTCACCCCAAGTTTCTAACAGAACACATTTTCTTTACAAATTCATATCCAAAAAATATAACTAGTTGTAGTATGATTTCCATATGCTGTTCAAGTGAGATTTGAGTGGCATCCAGAAGCTTAAAGTGGTAGAAATGCTGCCTAGTGCCAGAGGAGCTGTGTCTGCTAGAACATAACATTTCTGTGCTTGGGATATAACATAAGTGTAGTGAAGATTAGTGTACCAGAGGAGAAAACTGAAAAGAAAAAGGAAAATACAGAAAAATCAAATAGCTTATCACTCAAAGTTTTGAAAGCCAGCATATGTAACAGCTTATCTGAATAATCACAGCTCTCATGCATTTTGGATTGGCCATGCAGAAAGCTATATGCAGGCTCCTGAAAAGTAGACATCAGAGAACAAAGACTGCAGTTCCTTTAAAATTTTCCTAATAATACAAAGGATCTTAAAAATGATAGCATGGAGGCATAATTGCTGATAAATGCTGTTTGTCAGAATTCTTTATGAGGCAGTCTAGGCCTTCAGCTCCTCGTTAAAGGCCTACAGAGTGTTTGTATTTTGTTTAGTTATTTGCATAATGTAGAAATATTACCTAGCAATTAATGCACGTAGATTATATTGTAGTGACACTTCCTCGCAGTGAATTCTGTGTTTCCCTGCAGATGTGTTTGTTATTGTGTCCATAAGTAAGCAGCTTTTCTTACACACACCCTGGTATCTAGGTGTCTTTGCAGACAGTGTTTAGATCTCTGCTTACACAGCATGCTCCATACCATGCAGCTGCAGTTTTCCAATTATCCCCATGACTTGAAACACAAACCTGGAAGAATATAACCCAGAGGTTTATTCTTTGGACAGTGTGTAATTTCTGGGGAGCTCTGTGGGATACTCACTTGGCCACATCCTCAGCAGGATTCCAATGGGGAGCTCACATGTCATGCAATATTATCATGCTGTACTCATTTAAGGTTGAGGACTCAGCCTGATAGATGAACAGAACACAATCCCATCCATGCATCACCTCCAATGCCAGACCTACAGCAGGTATAAAACAGCCTGGAATGTGATCTGGGTTTGCCTGCTGATAAAGTCAATCAGATGTTTAATCTGGTTAAATTATTTTTACACAAGCTTACAGAGTTAACAACAAAATCCATACCACTATACCTGATCTCCCCCCAGCATTACCTGAGGATGACAGAGATCAAATCCCACATCAGGTCTCCTCTATGTCCTACATACATGTCTCCTCACAAAGCACTCAGATTGAGTCAACTCATAAAAGGACATTCATTATTCCTTCCCCAAAAAAGGGTAATTTCATTGAGGTAAATTTTTGGATAGTTTCAAAATACCACAACTCAACAACTCAAAAAATGTCCAGGGATATGCACTCATTTGGTCCCTTTGATCTATGAGACAGGAGCAGAAAAAAACCAAAGACCTTTTACTCATTTGTGAAGAATTCAGCCTCAGTCCCTTGGTCTAATGGGTTTTTTTGGTGCCCAGAGATCTCAGTCTGGATAAGGGAATTGAAATAACTCCTGCTTTTGGACAGTGAGTGCAGATTTTGGTGTGAAATAATTTTTAATGTATCAGTGTTTAGATGCTATTCTATACCAGGAGTAATGCACCTGGATAGTTCCAGACATTGGGGGGGGGGCTTTTTGGTCAAACTGCCTTAAGTTTTTAAACTAAAAATCTCATAAAGCATTATATGAAATAAATTTTTAAAAATTATTAGTTGAACATAATGTATCATTTAAGATTTTCATGTTCTGAGAAGCAATATTTTTACATAGCTAAGGAAACATTTATCAGGTTTTCAGATCTTTTTAAAAGGGAGAACACTAAAAAAATTGACATATATTAGAAAAAAGTAGATTAAAAATCAGACACTTTAGATAGTTTTGAAATTATAATCCTTCATAGCTTTTGAAAAGTATGTTTCATTATTTAATTTTCATAATTTGCCAGCTTTACACATTTACTGTCTTCTCTCATTGATTCTTCTGATGCCATAGACTGACATAAAATTGTCCAGAAAAAGTAGCAGTTTTGCTCTTAATAAACAAGTGCTGGTTTTAATTGGCATTAAATTCAGTTGGAAAAACACATGTCTCCATTACCCAGCTGTTTGTTCTCGTAAGAGAAGTTTTACAGACGGGAAATGCACTGTGCCAAATGTGTACAAAGTGTTTCTGCACATGTATAGCTTTTGGCAAGATAGATTTTCCTGCCTTTTCTGGGGTGTTTTCTCCTATAATGCTACCCAGAAAATTCAAACTGATTGCAGGGTGTATTCAGCTGAAGGACCTCAGGTTTCTGTGCTGATTGAGCATCTGCAGACCATCAGTAGCTTGAAAGTTATGTTATCAGATCATCTGAAGATGAGCTGTCCATAATTTGTTGCACACACAGGCACTCAAAGTATATGCAATCCACAATCCACAGTCATGGCTCAAGATATTTCTCCAGGCAAAAAAAAGAAAAAAAAACTCCACTGGGAAAATGGTGATGCTAAAACTGCCAGGCTGTCCCTGGGCTCTCTCCACGAGCTGCCTCCTTTGAGAGCAGCATCTCCACAACTGAACTGCCAGAGTGGATTCAAACATCGATCTCATTTTCCAGCATGGCACCTACAAAACACGATTGCAGTGCAGAAATAAAACATTTACTGTTGCTACGTATCATTAGTCTATCACTGGTCCACTGAGGCATGCAAACACTTTGGAATTCTTTGCCAAGACAACAAAATTGCAATAAATATAACACTGTCAACATCCTGCAACACTAGAAGCAGGAAAAAGAGCAAAGCTTGAAATTCACAATGCATTCATTCTGAAAAGAAATACTGCATTTAGAGAGACCAAAAGCCTGGTGGCCAGCAGCTCTCTGTCAGGAGAGTTGCTGTCAGTTCCTCTTCCTCCCTCTCGGCAGAAAATGACACTGCTCCTGCTTGTCTGGCAGGGAGGCAAAGCTTCAGATTCTTAATTCAGCCACTCTTAGAGAAAATACATTTTCTAAGAAGCTGGGAACTTTTACTTAATTTGGATCTACTGCCAGCAAAGTAACAACGTGATATGTAAACATGGCCTCCTCTAAAATCCTCTAATATTTTGCTTTCTGTCTGCAGAGGGATTTCCAAGCCCTCATGAGGAGGCATCTGCTACCCACCTTTGACTGGAGATGTAAGCATGAGGTTATGGGACCAGGCACAACAAAGCCATGCAGCACCATTTGCTGAGCTCACACTTACTACCAGAAAAGTAAAATTCAAAGTCAAAAGTTCTCTAATTATTGCCTCTGTATTTAACTAAAAATTTGCCATATATTTATGGCTAGTAACCACTCATGAATGAACAGCAGCCAAGATAATAAAAAGAAAACAAGTTTGCACAAAAGGATTATGAAGACCTCACCCTCTAACAGAAGCTATGAATAGGATTAAAGGATTAGTTCAGCAAACAAACAGAAGTAGCAAAAATGGTTGAACCAGCTTTTAAACAGCACCACAAGAAAAGGTGAGATAAACTGGTCAGAAATATCACAGGTCTAAGCCAAGGGCCAAAACCAACAATGCTTCTGCCACCAAGAAGAGAGAGACCTGAAGAGGATGTCTAGGAAAGGATAACTACAAATGTTCCAGTCTTTTATGTACAAATAAAAGGCTTGAATGATCAGTTGAGCCTGCTTTAATAATGTGGTGACTGCTTGTAATCTCTTGCTGCATATATATACAGAGCTAATAAATAGTTAACAACCTCTCTCTCTCTTCTAGGGCATATCAGGTCATGGACACCACACTTTAACTGCATCGTGAAGAACACCTTGACCTCATTACACCATCAAATGCACAGACTTTACAAAAGAAATCATAATGCATGCTTTTTCCACAGCACAGCCAGGGAGGCACATGCACTGCTGTGAACAGAGTATTCCCTAGAGCACCTATGGAGTGAGGAAAATGCAAAGGAGCTTGGCATTAGGGCAGCTGGAAAAGAAGACAACAAAATAATTACAAGAATCTCTGAAATATCATCAGAAAACAAATCTTCTTCCTCACCAAAATATAAAAGTACAAAGACTACAATGATTTTTAACATATGATTTGCTTCTTTCCCCCAGTATTTAATCATTGAGAAACACATCATATATTCAGTAATTTTTCTGGTAGTCTTTTCTTTATGCATTAAAAGCCAAATAACTCTGCCTGTAGTTCCACCCATCTGGATAGTTACACAACAGAATGTGACTCTAAAATAAAGTGATAAAAAGAGCAAACCTAATATACAATACTAAAAACAGCATTCTAGCAAAGCCAGACAAAAAAAATCATTAAAAATATCATCATTAATACCACTGTTAATTCTTCACACAAATTAATGCACTGAACTAGTAGCAGGCCTAGTCATCTAAGGTGCTATTGTTGTGCCAGCTAATCACAGTGTGACCACAGTGCCCTTTGATCCTGTCACTGGTCACTCAAAGCCTGCCAGCACATTTTGTCAGGCTGATGATGACACAATTAAATCCCACCCAACATGTTAAACAGCCTTTCTTCTGATTTCAGCTTCTGGCAGCCCAAACAGCACCTTGCTCATCTTCCCCAGGGAAATCTTTAAATTACAGTCACCCTTTAGGTTCCTTTCCTGTTCCTCTCTTTCTGCTCCAGTTTAATGACAAGGATGCTTAAAGATCAAAATGTCACAGGCCTCTTGCAGAAGTAAAATGTAGGCTCTTGAAAGTTAACAATGCATTCAGTCAGATTTCCTGGCTTTCATTTCACAACAAAGTTGGACAGCCACAAATGTTATGGAAATATCATCAAACAATACAGCTACAAAGCTCCTGTTCAGTTTTGCAGTTACCAAAGCTGAGAAGATTTAAGAGATGAAATATCCTTTGTTCCCACACATACTATCCACATCTTGTGTAGTATCTCTAGCTGTTAAAATAGTGATGAAAGGCCCTTGAAGGAAGTAATCTTTTTTTTTTTTTAACAGATCTCATGCTGATTTAATTTTCATTTCCCTATATCTTAATAAAGGAGTTATTACAAAGCAAATATGAATAGTATATACAGAATATACCAGAGCAGGTCACTGCCAGAAGATTTATGCTACTGGTCATCCCTGTAATGACTTAAACCTTGCTGTGTAAACATGACAGGCACTTGAAACATAACTGCAGGAATGAGCTTCCTGCAACAAAAATCTATGACAGCTAATTGCAAAACAAAGAGTGTAATAGGAAAACTTTTTTCTAGGTTGTGGTATGGATTTTCCTTAGTCAATTGAATATTTCCCTAAGTCAAACAAAGCACACATAAAAAACATCTGGCTCCAAAACTTATAGGTCAATGTGCAGCAAAAATGAAGCATTCTTGTTTCATGCTGATGACTGAGGGTTCAATTTTACTTCACAAATATTTAAAGTTTCTAAAAGCTGTCAAGAACACTTGACTGAAGCCAAGTATGGGGAACTGCAGCCAGATATGACTTGTATGAGACTTACTGTCCTGATGTCTGCATACAATCACTTTCTGAAGGGAAGAGAGATGGGAACAAATGAGCTTCAGGAAAGCAAGTGGCTCTAATTCCATCTCTGATCTGCCTACAAGATCCCCTATTCCTTGTCTGTAATATTTCCTCCTTATCATTTTTGCACCAAAAAATCCAGAAGTGGTGATACAATAATTCCAACACATTAAATAGATAACCCAAAAGTTTTAAGAAATAAAACAAAATAAAAGTATATTTAATACATGTTCAACTCCAGAAATTAACTTATTTCTTCCTATTTTTCTATGTTCCTTTTCAGTCTCTCTCCCTGTAGATATTCAAAGGACAATTAACAGCCTTGCAGATATTTTCAGCTGTCCTTGTTTAACCTTAGAGATGGGAGGAGTTTGATTCTATCATCAGAATCAGAGACTATACTCTCCCAAGGAAATTTCAAGTTTTCAAGATTTTCTCCAAGAGTCCAAAATTGATGTATACAGAGAGCTGTCTATTGAATTTAGCAATACAAGGTTGAAAGGGCAAGTTGGACAATGGGTTCATTTTTTTCCTTCTCTGTGGTGATGTAAATCTAGAAAAAAAACCAAATTAAACTAACTCTCAGGTTTTATTCATGTATAAGTAATAACAGTGTTCAATCAGCAAAACTTCTAGAAAAAATTGAGCCATATTCTATCAATCTACTTGAAGAATCTTCTCTCCAGCCTACTCTACTCCATAAGAAAGTTCAGGGAAGCCTCTGTATCCATGAGTTTCCTATATGTGTGCTTACAGTTAAAGACTAAAACTAGAGAAAAGGTGCTTCAGCCACAGGCTACTGATGCTTTAAAGCTTGATATTCCTCTTTCTTTGGGATTCAGACTGCTGATAGTTCCAGTGCATTTGACCTGAACCAGCTTGCTCCAAGCCCATTTAGCTGACGCTACAGTCCCTTTATCAATGAAATCAAAACTTCTACTGACATATAGCAAACATCACCTCAGCTCCATCTCTCCTCCACTAATATCTGAAGCACAGCATAAAAGTCATAATATGCTTCCTTACTGAAAATATTATGAAAAAACAGTCATATTTTCTTTTTCTTAAGGACCACATAAAAGAACAAAAATACATTTTTCCCAGCTAAATTATTTCTAATAAGAATAACAGAGCATAAGAAAATTAATTGCCTCCTAGTGCAAACCAGGAATTAGTAGCCACCTCAAGGACAAAGTCTCTAACCTGCATCTGTCTGTGATAGCTCTGCACCTCCAAGGCTGTGATATTAAGTTTATAATTTTTAATATATTTTGATAGCCACTTAAGATGAGGTGAGATTAATGTTCCACTACTAGCTGATTGTGGAACATGACAGTATCCTCATCACAACATGCTATGTAAAAACATATTTCAAGAAATGATGATTTACCTTACTTGTGGTTTTGGATGCATCAGACTGGAAGAAAATGAAAATATGAAGGGGGAGGGGAGAATATTCTCAATAATTTTAATTTTTTTTTTCTTTGATAAGGCTGTATTTTTACATTTTAGGGGGACCACTTGGCACATAAAATCTTGGGCAGATTTTTGTTAGAGCTCAGCATTCAATTGTTCCTATTTACAGAACTTACAAACACATTTTCAGGTTTTGAAATAGCTCACATTTTTGTTCATCAGTGAAAGCTTTCCAAATTTCTGATCCTAAAAATTACCAAAATTCTGAATGAAAAAATTGTGCTGTTTGAAAAACAATGGGGGAGGAAAATTTCAAGTTGAACTCATGTTTTGTTCCCTGGTTATTTACTTAAATTTAATTTTAGCCAGAAACTTCAAAGCAGATCTCATTATTTTTAGTGGGGAAAAATGTAACACTATTCTACTGAGTTTCAACTGCATTTGTTGCAGATTCATTCTAATAGGACTGCTGATTCTAAATTATCTTCCCATTCATTTTACTGTACATTGAAACCATATCTAAGAATGGAATATTTTTCCACAATGTATTTTAAATTTGTGGACATTTCACATTTCTCCCTGGGGAGGACGACGTGGGCCTTGAGATGCTGAACATGACCCAGCAATGTGTGCTTGCAGCCCAGAAAGGCAGCTGCACCCTGGCTGATCCAAAGCAGTGTGGGCAGCAGGGCAGGGACGGGGCTCTGCCCCTCTGCTCTGCTGAGACCCAGTGCTGCATCCAGCTCTGGGGGCCCCAGTGTAGAGAGCACCACGGACCTGTTGAAGCAGGAGGCCACAAGGATGACCAGGGGGCTGGAGGATCTCTCCCACAAAAACAGCCTGTTCAGCCTGGAGAAGAGAAGGCTCTGGAGAGACCTTAAGAGACCCTTTGAGTACCTAAAGGGGGCCTATAAGACAGGCTATATACAGGAGTGTGCAGTGCTAGGCCAAGGGGGAATGGCTTTAAATGGAAAGAGGAGATTTAGATTAGATATTGGGAAGAAATTCTTTGCTGTGAGGGTGGTGAGGCACTGGAAGAAGTTGTCCAGAGAAGCTGTGGGTGCCCCATTCCTGGCAGTGCTCAAGGCCAGGTTGGATGTAGGTCTGAACAACCTGGTCTAGTGGAAGCTGTCCCTGCCCATGGCAGGGGGACTGGAACCAGATGATCTTTATGGTCCCTTCCAACCTAAAACCATTTTATGAGACTATAAACATGTGATAAATGTATGGCATCATAGACAATAAAGTAATATTACAAGGTAGAGGAATACTCAATATATTCAATTTCAAAGAGCTTCATGGAAAAAAACTAAATAACATAATGAATAGGTGAGAAAAAGAACTCTTTATGGTCATTGGTATGTTCTTAAATACACAGAATATAGTCCTAAACCAAAAATGTTAATTTCACTGTATTACAGTATAAATGAACCTAGCCTCTCTCATTTTTGATCAATTTAATACCTGAGACTCATCAGTTAAAAAAAATTAACCATGGTTAATAAATATGAAAATCATCCTATGATATATGGTGGGATTTTATGGATTCCATTACCTGTAAAGCAAGGCCTTAGGTCCTGGAAATAGCCATATCAACTATTAAACTTGCAAGTGTTCCAACTGAAGTTGAAAAGAGTTCATTCCTTCCTCTGCTAAAGCCAATGCCAAATTTTTAAACATTCTGCAGTGAAAGTAAGACCTGAATGTGAACAAGGCTTTTGTTTGTTTGTTTTTAAATCAAAGATAATAAACATTTCTATGTAACAAGAAAAGTGAAGTGCCTCTGACAAAAAATTTTGAAGCAGCAAGGAAAAGTATTTCACCTGCCAAATGGTTTGGCTGGAAACATTATTGAAGGCTTTTACAGTGCACACCTTTTCCAATGTTCATCCCACTAAACTTTAATTTTATGGTATTTTCCTCTGAAAAAAATTAATCACTATGGAATTAAAAAAGTGTTTGTTAGAGAAGAGGAAAAAGTGCTAGACACTTCAAATTGTTTTGGTTTGTTCAATAACCATTGCATTTGTTTTGATATTATACTTCTACAGCACAACTTTTCAGGTGTGAAAAAGTCTTCTTAGGAGCCTGTCATTGGATTTAGGCAATGTTGGATTCTCTTCCCCTTCTCTTGGTACCCTGCCATAATCTCTGGCTCCACACAGGAAAGTTCATCTTTACTACAAACCCCCTTCCTTTGTCTGGTGAGAAGGCTCAACAGAATCCCTTCCCTGACACCTTCCCTGTTTCAGAGCCTCACCAACCCCCTCAGGTACTGTGCATGTAAATGGATACCATAAAATACAGCCTGCCTGCCTGAGGGAATTTCTGTTTGCCACCCAAACCCCCAGTGTTTCAATAAAATTTACAAACCAGGATGCAGATATGACTGAGTCCTGCATGCTTGTGCAAGACTTTTGTGCACACAGGTGAATTTCTCCTGCCTTTTATGGTTTTTTCTTACCTCATCCTTGATCTTAGCTATGGCCTGTGTAGCCTACTTATATCTCAGCTTGTACCCAAGCACCCAATTCAAAAGCTGCTGCTAAAATTATCCCTTTCATGCTGCTAAGACCCTGCCAGACATTCATATTAAAATCAAATCCGTCATCCTCTGCTTCAAGTTCACATTTCTTCTCTTAAATACAAGGCCCAGAAAATCACAACACATACTTCCAGCATGGCTTTCAATTTGCTCTGATTACTTTAAAACTTCCCTTCTCCCCATTATGCTCTTCAGACATTCATGGCTGTTTTGTTTTGTGTACTGTCCCTAAGTTTAGTGGTCCATCTTGCTGATTAGATATAAACTTATGATTTCACAAATTTATGTTCTTCCATAAAACACATTGATTGAAGTGGGGGAGGTCGTGTGGGGAGAAGGGGACTTTAACCACCACCTCTGTGAGCCCACCACAAAATCTAGAAAATTATAGTGTTGTCACAGAGTTAATCACACTTCTGAACATTTTAACTTGAAAAGAGAGACTTTTAACAGCCACTTAGACACTCAACTTTTAGGTTATCTTACTTTTAAAAATGGAGAAAATCCAAACAACTTCAGTCTAAGAAGGCATCAAAATATAATCTTTCTAAAACAATGCAAATCTTTTGCAAAACTTGTTGTAAGAACAAAACAGATAAATAGTTTGTTTTCTTTTAGTGTGTTCTTGTTTTGTTTTCACATCTGACTCAAAAAGTTCCTGACTGACAAGCCAAAAAGAGAGCTGACAAAAGGCAAAGTAATAATAATGCCCATTCTAAGGCTAATTTTATACTACTCTGATTTCTTCTCCTATATCACTGAATTCAATTAGCTTACATTTATTTTTATTTAATTCATTTAATCTCTCAGTACTCATCTGTGACTGGCACAAGGCACTGTTGCCATTACCCTGCAACCGTTGCCTGCTCGCCCACGCTTTTTATCACCAAGGGAGCTCATCCTTTCCATTTCCTACCCATCAACAGCCCAGACATCAAGGCAGAGATGGAAAAAAAGATGATAAATTAAAAAATCAGCTTTATGAAACTCCCCACCTGATAATGTGTGTTCTCAGACAGGGACTTGTGTGTGGCACTGAGGCTCTCCCTGCAGCAGCTTCCCAGGGTTATCAAAAGAGCGCTGAGCGTCCAGAGATGCTGCCCATCATCGTTCTCATGCTGAAAGCTGGGAGGATATCTGTTCCTTGGCTATGCTTCACTTTAATTATCAGGTTGCAATTAACACCCTGCCACTCTTTTCTGTTTGCTCTGCTTTGCTCCATTTCCTGCAAACTGATTAAAAAAAAGAGAGCGAGAGAGAGAATATGGCTTCCAGAACCTTAGTTTATCCAATAACATGATTTTATATCTGAAAGAACATTTTCATCTTTTAATTCTTCTTCTAATTGGTTTCTGTGCCTTGCATTCAGCATTTCCCACAATTTGCCTATCAGTGACATAAAAAGATTATCTTTTTCATGTTGCTAGCAGAGAGTCAGAGTTAAATCCGATCAGAAATTATTCTAAACCTTCAACTCATTTACCCCAGCCTCATTTCTTCCTCTTACTCCCTGATTCAGGATTTCTGGGTTACACTGTTGTTATTGAATGCCTAGGGTGAATAGTTAGCTCCAGATATTGAAGGAACTTTAACACTTAAGTAAAAGTGTGACACATTATTAGTTTTTTACTGTTGAAAAAGAGAAAATTTTTAAAGATGTTATGCTGAAATCTTGAAAGTATTAACAAATGTTTTATCTAAGGATCAATCATCTTTTGAAGGATGATAGGTAAAGCACAGCAGCTCTGCTGTGTTCAGCTTGCACAATTTCTCCTTAGCTAATGTGTCTTCTTTTTTTTTCCCCTATGTAGAATGAGGGCTTACAAACTCTCAAAACTGCAAGCATGAGGGCAATTTAATTCACTAAGTTTCTACAGTAGGATTCAGTTCTCACAAGTCTACAAATCCCTAAGAAATTTTCCATAATTCTTAGCTTTATAGATCATAGGCAAGATGCAACAGAGTTTGAAGAAGACTGCTGTTACACAGCAAAAGAGGCCACATAAAAAATTACAAAAGAAATGCAGAGATGTAACTGTGTGTGTGTGTACAGTAAATTAAATAAACAAATATTCTCTACATATGAGAAAATGCTTATTTAATATTCTGCCTATAGAGAAAAAGAGAGTAGACCTCATAAACTAGCACAACACACCTACTGACTTCCAGTATAGCAAATCCAATTTCCCAACAAGGAGATGTGTCTGCAGATGAAAAAGCCTGTCTGCTTCTGAACTCCCAGAGTTCTGGAGAGGTGCTATCAGGGCACCAGTGACAGGAACCAGGCTGCAGCAATCTTACTGTAAACAGGTGCCTTTCCAACCCAACTCCTGAAGACAAAAAAGCAAGAGTGGCCCCAATCTCCACAAGTCGCTGTAGTGTAAATTGGAAAACACCTTCTTCACTTGACCATTGAACCTTCCCTTCTTCAGAACAACCCTCTAGAAGAGATCATCTCTTATGCTGCAATATTCAAGGTGCATGCTAAACAGGGAAAAAAGCAGAGGTTGTCATGCAGTGGTTGATCTGCAGAATCAATTCTGTCACGTTACATGAAATGTACTAATGTGTAATTCAATTTTTGCAGAAGCCCTTCTTCAGTAGTTTCAGCCCTTTCCATGGTGCATAATTAAGGTAAAATCCAGTTACTATAGTTCATTATCAGCAAGGCTTAAGAAGAAAGCACTTGTTTTGTTTATCCTCAATTGAACTTTGAGTAGCTTCCTCCTGTTTGGAACAGAAAATTTTACACTGGCTGGGGAGGTAACAAGCCCTCCTTCCTGCCTTGAATCCCCCTTTGCCATCTACATAAATACATATCCAACTGCAGTCATACTACAAGCTTCTAAAAGCAATTCCATTTGCAGAGGACTCCAGCCAAAGCAATGTTCCTCCTATCCATGCAGGAATGGCTACCTGTGGCACTATCCTGTGCTCCTCCAGCCATGTTACCATTTCACAGCAAGCTAAATAGGAGCAAGAGGAAGCTAACTGCCTGGAATAAGAGGATAAAGGTAATGGAGCAGAAATAGAATAGGAAATATGAGACGTTTTAATGCTGTTGTAACTGCCTGCTTCTAGCAATTTTTGGCCCCATGATTGTTTCATCTAAGATTCAGACTCTTCTAAAGTTAACCAAGCTCCATAACCCTGCACAGGGTGTCTGTGTTCCCTTCCCTCTGGGGAGCACTGTTCTCTTTCTGAGAAAGACAAAGATAACCTTATGTCAGTGTGACAAAAACCTGGGGACTCAGCTGCCTTTTAGCCCAAACCCCAGGTGAGATTAGGCTGAGTTTGAACCTCAAAGCAAGGGTAAATCTGAATTTGTATCCCCAGCTTATGGTGGAGCTCAACGTGGGCATCCAAAAATCAATGCACTAAAGCTAAAAGCTTAGTGTGCTGGAGAGTCCCCCAGCCTACTTGCTCCTGACTTTTTCCACTTCTTTTCTTTGACTCTGAGCAGTACTTTTCAATCAGTAACACAGTGGTGTCACAGAAGGCTGTATATTCCCACAAACAAACCTGAGGACTCTCATTAACCTGAGGAATTCATTTTAGATCTTGTCCATTATGCAAATAAGAGGTACAATTTGTTCTTGCTTTCTGTGTGGCATTATTGATTTCACTCTAGGTTAGTCTCGACAACATACTTTTTAATCAGAAAAAAAAAGAGGATTCAGAATTCAAATAAAAAGGAAAACAGAACCACAGTTTCTAATAAATTAAAAAAGTAGGTACAACTGCAGCTAAAGGTGTGATGTGAAAATTATATTGACCATTCAATATCTATTTGATGCCAATCATTGAAGCAAATTGCCTGGAATGGATGACAAAGTATTTATCATCCTAGAACTAATTATATAAGCAAAATATACTTATTTTGATATACCAAAAATGGATTGCTCCCTGCAGATTTGATTCAATGACAGTCTTCTAAATTCTTCAAACTCTATTCTTTCTAAAATCTGTAGCAACTGATCCTTCCCAACAGAGTAGTTGTCAGCACAGATCTCAGAGCAGGTGTGGCTCAGGTGCCGCAGGGCAAAGGGTGTGAGGTCTCACAATCTTTTGGGACAGCTCCTGGGCCTGCACGTACCCTGGTATCCACCTCACTGCTTCTCAGTTCTCGTCCCATTTCCTTCAGGTAACACGAGTAACTTGCTAGAAATCCCACATATAAAATCAGTTTTCCTTGCAGCTGTTGGAGGAGCTCGCAGCAAGCCAAGAGCAAGGATGAATCATTAAAGTGGAGACGCCGGCCGATGCAGCACCGCAAACCGGCGGCACAGGGGCCGGCATTTGGACGTGGAGCTTCAGCAGCAGCACTCCTGCACTGAGTCCTCCTCAGAGCTGCCCACATTACACAGCCAGGGAGGGATGGCAGGGACACCACGCAACATGGGCAGGTGGGAGAATGAAGAACCCTTGCATATAAAAGAGTTGGGGAGCGGCATCAATGAGAGAACAGGATTGAATACTTGCAAGAAGCGAATTCTTCCTCCTCTGAACACAAAAAGTGCACTCAAGCTCCCCTTTGAATTTTGTGTCCTCACAGAAACGCAGTTCATAAAAGTGTCCTCTGTATGAGTGATTACACAGATTTACTCTACATTCTCATCAGGATTTTACACTAGCTATTAAGCAGAGAATGTCCAGGATCATAGTTACTGTGAGGTTCCCTTAGGGACTAGATACAAAAATAGGAAAATAAGTTAAGATCACCACCAAAACAGATAAAAGTCACCCACAAGTAAGAGCCTTGAAGGATTTTGTATTTTTTTTCTAAGAGGAATGACCCCTCTGAAAATGCTGAGAATAAGCAGAAGAGAGCAAGGCTTTGACAAAGATGACTATCAGAGAAAAAATCAGCTAACACTAAAAAAACTGAGTAGTTTCTTAAAAATGTATTAGGAAATATAGTATTTCTGTCTGAACTTGAAGCAACATCTGAGTGTCTGTTGTCAATGTACAGGCCTGTCTCTCTCCTCCTGCCCCAGGTCACCTTTCTTGCCTGCTTTCCTTGTGCCACTCTCCATGGGCTGGCCAGGACTGGTGTCCAAGGCAGGCTTGTAGAAGGAGGGAAGACCACAGCCAGGGCTGCAGAGGGTTACTGTGACACATTCTGTAAATTAATCCACAAAATTCATAAATCCCAGAGGAATTTTATTTCAGTTTTCCAAAAAGCCTCAAAGCAGTGCTATGAATGGTAGTGGTGGGCACAAAGTGAAACATTCATATTTATTCCTCCAGATTTTTAAAAAAATATCATTCTTGTTTTCCAGGTGGGACTTCAGACTTATTCATAACCCCTATAGCTCATCACAATGAGTGGCTCATCACAATGAGTAAATGTGAGTGGCTTCCTTCTCAAGGTCGTTTTTGTTGACTGATGTAGTTGCTGGGCTCACAAAACTGGTTTCAAAATTATTACACACCCGTTGAGAGAGAAACTCATCATCTGCGAGCCCCTATTTCTGACCAGGAGTGAAAAACCTGGAGAAGTGTTTCTCATTTGCTTTGCAGTACTGCTAAATTTCCAGGCCTTTAAGTGACACAGAATGAATCTAAGAGATTACATTTTATAGTGAGACAAATAATGCTATTCAGAGTTCTCATGTCTAGAACCAAGTCTTCCCATCCCCAAAACCTCAATGTTCACTGTAGACTTAAATACTTCAGTTTTGATTCCACTGAAGCAAGAATAGAAACCTTGAATTGGTTAAGATAAAGTAATAATACTTTGTATAATTAAGCTTTTAAGTAAGTCATATGATTGTTTCTTGTAGTTAATTTATTCTAAAAAATATTACTTTACTTAATCATTGCAGGAAGTGTTCGACACTTACCTGTAACTGTAGAGAATTATCAGGTGGGTACATCAACCATCTAACCAGGGAAAAAAGTCTTTAGCTTAACTTGACGTTAATTAAATAGATGAAATAAGGAAAACAGCTAAAGACACAAATTATTTAAGACTTGGTATATTTCCCATTATGATTTCAGGAGCTCTGCACACATTATTGCCCATTCTGGAACCATTCTATGTTTTTTGGCAAAGGCATTCCAGACCTTTAGCAAATAAATATGTTTGGAGTTATCCCAGCCAGTCAGACACAGCTGTTAATACTGCATTACTCTATCAGAATGTTGTGCAAATACTGCTGCAGGTATATATGTGTAAGTGCTTCATTTTTTTAGTGGGTTTTCTAGATTCTCTCTACTAAAAATTGTTTTTCAAGATCAATTAAAAAAAAAAATCAAGGCCCTAATACTTATGAGTATATCTAAAAAGAAATCACTTCAAAATCAAATTATTTTGCCATTCTAAAAATTACCCTTTCTTTTTTCTCTTCCAATGAAGAGTGGATTTTGATTTTTTTCATGAAGTATTTAGGAATCTTGATGCAGCTATTAGAGATTCACTTTCAGAGGTTTAAACAGGAAAATTCAAAAGCCTATTGGGGAACTATATGAAATAAGAAATTATCTGTACCGATATAACATATAATATCCTCCTGAGACCAGGTTACAGTCACATTTCAAGGCTCCTTTACTCCCTATTAGCTTTCCTTCTTTGCCTAACAGAGAAGGGCACTATAACATATAAATATGGGAATGCTGCACTTTTGTGGTTATGCAGCTGTGGTTTAAATACAATTTTCACAATAAGGTAAGCAATGGAAAAGACCTGAGGCATTGTGAAATATCCATCTTTGGAGATATTCATAATCTGACTGGAAAATGAATCAGGTGACCTCCAGAGACCCTTCCACCATAAATTATTCTGTGGTTCTATGAACTTTGGGTTTTTGCAATCTAATAAAAGTTGATTGAAGGGTTTGTATTTGACTGTAGCTTTGAACAGTTACACTTTAAACCAAGCAAACCTGAATGTGATCAACCCCAGTGAACTGGCAGCACTTGTGGGACAGTTCAAGGCAGAAGTCCCTTCACCTGCCAGCAAAAGAGCTCCCACCAACAAGAGGAGCTGTGCCCAGGCACCCAAAGCTGCCACCTGCTCTCCTGCCTGTTTCAAGTTGAAACATCTCTTCAGTATAAGTTCTCACTTGAAGAATATAAAAATATTATATTCCCTTTCAGTGCAGCTTTCAAAATCCATAAATTGCTTTTTAACTCATTGGGGCTCTGAAATGTTTCTCAAGCATTTTCTGTGTAATGTCAGTGGGAGTTGACTCAACCTATCAGTTTAACAGTTCCTTTTGGGAGGGGTCATATGTTAAGTGGTTGCTGGATCAGTTGGATAATGAGCATGGCAGCCCAGAAGGATGACAGGCAAGATGCTGCTACACACCCATCTGCCCTCCATCCCTCCACGTGTGCCTCCATCCACGCCTGGCACAGCCCCACGTGCATCACCTGGGCTCATCTCCAGCACCGATCCCGGAAGGCGGCATCCAGAGAGGAGGAGGAGGAGGAGGAGGAGGAGGAGGAGGAGGAGGAGGAGGAGGAGGAGGAGGAGGGCCAAGCGCACGGAGCCGTTCCCTTTGGCAGCATCCCCAGAAATGCTTTCCATGCACTAAGATGCTGGCAGCTTTACAAGTGCCACATGCTGAAGGACTCACCATTGTGACACAGAGCAACAGCAAAGAGCTGGACTAACAGGCTCCTAGGCACCATCTGATTGCTTTGGCTACCAGAGTTAGCTCCATGGACCACAAGTTCTAAGAATGCAAAACTCAGCTTCTCAAAATGTGCGTGACAAACTACTTTAAATGAGTAAATTAAAAAACAAAACCCCAGAAACCAGGCCTGTCCTATAATGATGGAAGGGATGAAGAGAGTCTTTGCTGAAGAAGACTGCCTAGCTCTTGAGCACTTTGGTTGTCAATGCCAGAAATACTGCTTACCTAGTTCTGAAGGTACCCTGTTCTCTAACATGTAAATCTCCTACCACAAGATTCTTACTGGAGAAAGCTATTCAATCACAGCCACAACCCTGCTCATGTTTAAAAAAGGGAGCTGAAAGTTCAAAAATAGTTTTAAGGTACGTCAAACACAGCCAATGCATTAACCAGCCACTTGCCTTATTCTCATGAGGGCTGTGAAATATTCAGTTTTACTGCAGGAAAAAGGAGACTAGAAATATGAGTTTTTCATCTGCCTGTGCTTTCTGCCTGGGATTTAATCCTGCATATAGATACACAATATTATTCCCAACCAAGCTATCTGTTTTGCATCACAAAATGAACCATTCCCCATTTGAAGGGGCTGTCAGTTATCTGTGTTTTGTTAAGTATAAAGGAATACTTGCTATTTCAAATCCCACACTGCTGACAGTCACTTCTTAGGAATCTGAATAAAGTCACTTGAATTATTTAGAATAGTGAATAGAATGCATTATTCCATTGTTCTACTTCTACAATTAAATCAAGATAATAAATGAGCTTTCAGTAAAGTACCTGGCAATGTTTGACCCTGGTTGAGATTGAGGTAGATTCAACCCTTGCTTCTTTAAGGAATAAATTATGATACTCAAAAAAAACCCCTAGAGGTAAAAGCCAAGGTAGTCTGATAATCATTTTAGGAACAAGAGCTGAGACACTCCAAGCAGATGGGACATGTATAAGCAAAATGTAAAACCTAGTTAAGGCAGAGTTTTATTGGTATAGACCTGCTGGAGAACATCTTTTGGATAAAACTGACTATGAACACTAATAACTGCTGCTTACATAGCCTAGAATTAATGTGTTTCCAGAAAGCAATTCAGTTGGCTGATAGGTATACTGGGTTTTTTAATAAGGTGTTTACCTTTTTCATTCAGAATTTAGGAGACACGAGATATTCCTGTATTCCTCTTCAGCATATTTTCTTGTTAAATTTTTCATTTCCCCAAAAGCATGGCCAACTCACAGCACTATGGCTATTCTACGTGTGCTCCTAGTAATTATTTATGAGGTGGGTTTTTCCTTCAGGTCTTTGAGTTTTATTGTTTAGAAACACAATATACTCCATTCTTCAGAGAAAAACATTCCATAGAAATGTCTGCCCCACCATAAACATATGATAGAGTTAGTAGTTCAATATAAAGAGGTTAAACAAGCTGGAATAATGTCTATTCCAGCCCAGAGATGCACGGTAACAAAGGCTTAAGAGAAACCATCATAGTACTAGAAAATGAAGCATTAAAGCAGTTCTGAAATTCTCCATCTTAAACTGAGATTATGTTTAAAAAGGAATGATACTGTGAACAAGAAAGCACCTACAACTTGTAGTTTTTGAAACTGTCAATATTCGAGTCACATTTATCTCTAAAGCAGCTTATTTTTTTTTTTGTAAAAGGAAGAAACAAAAAGTTTTGTTTTATGTGTTATCATCAAAGATGAGGCAAATTTGTAACATAACTGTCTCAAAATACAGGTTTCAAAACAAAACATGGCACATGATGTCAAATTCGATATGGAATTCTCAGTAATGGTTTTGACATATTCAAAGGATTACACTGGTTTGCTGAAGCCATTCTACTAAGTAACTTGACTTACTATTGTCCCCAAGCTATTGTGCATGGTCTTACAGCAAAGATCTACAGAAACACCCAACTATCCAAAAGTTGCCAGATATTGTCTTGAAAACACCCATTTGACAATCATCTTAAAACACATTTTGAAAGCACCTCTAAAAGAACAAACTCTATTTGGTCATGTCAGTAACTACAACTCAGTAACAAAGATTCCTGGGGTAGCAGTGAGGTTCCAGAGGATAAGAGTAGTTCTTGAATTAAATGAAATTCCAAAAAACCACAGGAAGCAAGCCAGCTCTCTTCTCCAAGCCACCTTTCCTAACACATCCATAAATAACTTACCTTCACAAACATAAGCAACATCTTGTCACAGAGAGGCATCGCAATGCTTATAAAATTATCCCATGGAGAAAACATGACAGAACAAATTATATGTAACAGATTAGTCACATTACTAAATGTTCTTGGGGGGAACACTCTCAGCCACTGGGAGAACTAGAAGGAACAGTCCAGGTTCAACATTATCTTATTAAATAGAGTCTCATGATTTTTACAACATAACAATGAAAAAAAAAATGTTTTAGAAAAAAAATAATGAATAAAGAGTATCTATAGAGAATGTAAGTAAATGTAGCACAATGACAACCAGGAGAAGTAGGGAGCTGAGACGGAAGCTGAGTGGCAACGAATACCAAATTTCCCTAACTTACCTCAGTTACAGAGTTAAAAATAAACACTGTCAGTCCAGAAGACTGCAATGTGTCCTCTGTTATTAGTTTTTGCACACAAGTGTGACAGTTTGGAGACTATGCCAATGTCAACTCCTCAATTCCACAATTTCATTTGACTTGGAAAATAATCTTTACTATGGACTGAAGCATTCGTTCTCCAGTAGCAGCTTGACACTTAATGAGAGACCATGTCTGGAAAACCCTGACAGAGATCAGTGCCCAGATTTACTGAATGGCTTAACCCCAGGAAAACAATGGATTTACTACAAGGAAAGCCATTAGTTTTTCAGTGAGTTTCTTCATAGTAACTTGTTGGAGTGGGAGTCTGGGACATGCTGCACATGCAGTAATACAAAAACTGCCATTTTTCTTCCTGCCATTCCAAACCAAATGTCAAGACTCATTTTTAAAGATAATTCCTTTTGAGCCAAAGAATTTGTTTCGCCTCTAAAAGCAAAAGCCCAGCAAGAAGAAATGTGGAGAGACCAGACCCAAAAAATAACTTTTGGGCAACCTGCAGCTCTCTTGAGAGGACAGAGCAAAAAATCAGGGCTCAGCACAAGTCAGGACATCACAACCAAGCAGGTAAGTGTGGCCTCTGAGGGATGAATCCCAGCTGCAGGGAAGCCCAGAGTGCCAGCAGCCACATGCCAAGCCAAGAAAGGGACACGAAAACCATGTCTGACCACGCATAGCGCTCCATGGAGGACCACACTGGAAACAGTGGCTGGGAGCACGTGCTTCAGTTGTTGTCAGACAACAGCACAGCTGCTCTTGTAAAAGACACTCTTACAGTTATATTTTGGAAGAAGTACCTCATGAGGCATTTGCAGAAGGAAGAAGTTCTCTGAAACTCATTTTGACTTGTGCTTTCAACATCTCTCTACGAGTATCTACTTTCAAGCAAGATGAATTCTCCTTAATTTTCTCTATTCTCCTCAATCCAGCCTGTATCCCTCTAAGTGTGTCCCAAGGAGATGGGGGTTGTAAAAACAATTTGTTTTTGTTGCATTGATTAGCCAAAGCAAGAGGCACTGTTTAGTATTTTAGTATGATCTTGCTTTCTTCTTCTTTTCAGAGGAAGTTAAAACTGATGTGCTTATGCTCTTATGCTCTCAGTGTATTTCAAACTCCCATTTGAAAATGATTTTATGCAAATCAAGCTTCAGTGTCTGGAGTGGCGAGTCCAAGTGTTCTATTTTATCAATTTCAAAAGTCGGTGCTTTGTGCTTTACCACATATTAAGTAAATCTTTCTATATATCCCTTATAAAAATTTAAGTCATGCTCTTGAAAAGTACAAGTGCTAAGAAAAGAGGGGACACTTACAGGATAAGAAATTATTAGAGCTATGAGAGTTCAGTCAATCCTCATGCTCTCTTGGCTTTTTCAATTATGCCAGATTTGGAAGGAAGGGATTCAACCATTCCTCCAGCAGTCCATTCTGCATATAAGGCAGACATAGCAAGTCATCAATAACAAGAGGAAGATATTTTATATCTTCAACACATATGCTGATAGACCTGGAAAAGAACTATTTTTTGCTTAATATTTAACCTCCTATGCAACCACACATTGCTTACAAAAAATGTCCCAACCTTATTATCTGTGCTGTACAAACATGAAAAGCCTGATCAAGTCCATTGCATAGTCCTGACTTGGATGTTTCTTGTGAAAATTACAGCAATAATTATAAAAAATACATATCTAATAACCATGTTTTCCCCTTACCCTAATTTACGAAGTGCAGTTTCCCAGGCAACAGAGTCCAGGGAGTCTGTAGACCTCTGAATTTTTTTTCATTCAAAATATGAACCATTGTTAACTGAATTTACATCAGCTTCCACAGGTTTGCTTTTCTTAGTCACCTAGTGTGCACTGCTCACAAGTAATCTCTATACTGCAATAGACACTTTATATGTTCAAACCCAGTATAATAATTTGATTTTCCAAGGCAGTAGACGACTTTTTCTGGGTAAAAAAATGTATAAAAATGGGTGCACAAAGGTCTGTGATTCCTCTATCACTCCCCTCTTTCCTCACTGCTTTCCTAAGCACACACAGAAAAGACCTTCCACAAACCCAGATATGACATCAGCTTTTGAACCAAACTGTATAATATAATCTGTCCCATAATGTCAAAACTAACCTATAACACTAGTGAAAAAAAAAACCAGTCAACAAAATAGGTATTTCTCTCTTTAGAACCTCTATAAGTTTTGGCTATCCCTAAACATCACAAATATGCTGAAGAACAAATTTAGTTACTCTAAAAGTAGCACATTTAATTGAGAACGTGAAATGTCCAAAAGGAAAACATATCAATTCTGTTAATTTTGCCATCATTCCTGTAAAACATACCTGAGGAGAAAGCAGTCTGTGGCCTGTAAATATATGCACAAATGTGTCTCTACTTCCAAGCTGTCCTTTGTGGAGAGTCTGAGATGATAAACCAGGTCTACAGTGAGAAGTTTCACTGCTCTATGCCTGTTCCTCAGCTGAGCTAAATGTGCATCATAAAGTAAGAAGCTATGTAAGAGCCAGTTATGTCTTCCTATTTTGGGATTTTTTTTTTTAAACTCATTCAGAACCTATGCAAACTATGTCACTTCAAGCCTGATGCATGTCATAATCTGTTTTTTCTTACATTGGTCATGAATCTCCTTCACAGTCCTGCCAATGAGACAGTGCAAGAATCAGCATGTCAGGGACTCCTCACAGCAGTGAAATTCCCATTTGGCTCCGTAGGCTGCTGTCTGTCTCCATGAACTACACAGATGGAAGAAAAGTTCACAAATTGAAGACAACTTACCGAGATCTAAGAGTTCAATCAAACACTAAACACGGATTTCTCTTACAGATTGCTCACACATGCAGCCACTGACATCTCTATGGAAAACTGTCATATATATTGTCTATTTTAAAATAGGGATTTACAATAAAACAGAAATCCAGGAAAAGACAATATGAAACAGGTGGGGTATTTTTCTGATTTTCGTCTTTGCTATCATAAAAATCAGATTTATTTTTAATGCAATAAAATCTAATAAAGTCTGATACCTGGGGCCATATCTGCATTCACCATCACCCTCCCAGTGTAAACCCTTTATTTATATCCAGCCTAAAAATATATTAAGATTCCTGGACCTACAATAATCTGTGGGAAAATTTTGTGAATATCAAGACAAGACAGTGTGATTTCACTGGGTGTAAAGTTAGAGCATTATCAATTTTTTTAATGTAACATCTCTGACCAATGTCTAGATCATGTTCTTTTATTTTTCTAGATGTACAAGAATAACAGAATGAAAATTTTCCCATCTCACCAGCTTCCCCTCAAAGTCACTATCTTCATGTCTATACTGCAGCAGCCCTGTTTAGAAAGCAGGTATAATAGGGACATTGTCACATTTTACAAGTTGCTGCTCAACCTAACTGAAAAGCCCCTATGAGAGACGTTTTTAAGCAAGATAACTTGTATAACTTTTTTATATAGAGAAAAAGATCACTAATAAAAGGAAATAAAGTGTTTCCCTCACTCCTTTTTTACTAAACAATGGATTTTCCCCATTGTAACAGACACCTAAAACAATGGTTGCCAAAGGCTTAAAGGTAAAAGAGCAAATTAACTGTTCAAATCAGAAGTGTTAGCACACCAAAATAGAAAGAGTGCAAACTTCTGCTGTGCATCCTTTGTTTCTACCACCACAGATTTCCAGCTTTCCCACTTCCTCTTTTTTCTCACTTTTGGATTTTCACTGCTGGGAATTTTAAGTAGAGAATATGTTTTCCAACAACCATTTTCATTTTAGGAACATCTATTTGGTAAGTAAATTTTAAACTCAAATTATGATGTGAATTCAACTTTATTGTCAAGAAGTATTTCATAAAAGAGAAAACACAAAAGGGTTTGTGGATGAGCTCTTGATTCTGATAATGACTTCTTTTGGATTGCCAGGTAGCCCAGGAGTATAAAGTAATGTTGAAGTGAAAGGAGAGGCAATTCTACCTACCAGAGTGCAATTGCATATAATATACACTCTCTACAAAAGTAGGAACTGCTGACAAATATTAACCTTGGAGAAAATGGCAGAAAAGATGTGGAAAAGCAAGGCTTTTGGGAACTAATAAAGGAGTGGCAAGAGGCAAGGAAGGCCTCTTGGAAGGCCACTGAGGTTAAAGAGCTAATTAAAAACAAATGTAAATCAAAAACCAGTTTATGCAGTCAGAAGATCTCAGTATGGCCATAGTCTGCTGATCTGGGAATTGGAGGAAATGAATCAATGGGAAACATGAAGCAAATCCATGATATGAGCAGCTTGACTGCCATGTACACAAAAGCTCTTAACAGCCACAGAATTCAAAATTTAGCAATCATTTCTCTTTCCTTCCTACTAGCTGTGGTCACTTGATAAGAAGCAGTCTGTGGCCCTCAGCCATCCTCCAAGGAGGAGGTTAACAGCCCCATTAATTATGATGGGCTCTCTTTTAAGTGCCACTGAGATCAGTGTTACTTTCTGCAGGTGTGAGATCATGCCAGCAGCAGCCACCTCGCTGTGACACCGAGCTGTTAATGCACCACTCCTGTTTCAGCATGTTCACGCCCTGTGAACCAGCTCTAACATAGCAAGTACCATCATGATTCTCAGTGCACTCAGAGCAACTTCACAGGCATCAGTGTCCTGGGAATTTGGCAGGCAGGGAGGCAATCTGGTGTTTATACTGCATGGCACATGTATGAAACACTTCTCCACTGGTGATGAAGCTGAAGCAAAGAAGGTCCCAGCTGTTAAGCAAACAAGCATCAGCTGTCATATTCATCAACCCTCTGAATGTGCCTGCCCTTCCTTGGATGAATGTACTTGTGCACCTTCCCCAGGCACTCACAAACCCCAGCAGCCTCTCTGAGACATGACTTCATAACTTCACACTTTCTCCTCCTTCTGTTAAGCAGCTGACCACTCTTTTTCAGGGAAATACTGCCGATGAAACAAGGTAGAGAAACCAGAGGAAATGGTTTCATGATTTCAGGATGTGTACAGATACAATAGCACATGAAGCAGGGATGATCCTGACCTCACCACCATGGGTCTGCAATCTGTTACCCCCAAATTGCTCCTGCTTGTCAACCACTCAGCACAGATCGTGTGCTGTCTGCTTTCACTGTCTCATGCATTTCAGCAGTATAATCATGTAAATTGTAAGTCATATCTGACTGTGAGAAATAAAGGTTCTATCCATAAGTAAATGTTCTATGCATAATGATTCATGTTTCTGTTTAATTCTTCTGATTTAAGAAAGAAAACAAATTTTACAAATTCCTTCGAAAATTCTCTGAGTTGTATGTTAGTAGTTGTAATTTCAATTTAGGGTCCTAAAAAAAATACTGATTGAGCTATTTGGGACCTAAATGTATCTCTGAAAACTATCAAAATCACAATATATATTGGGCAAGTGCATAGAATATTTCTGATTGAAACCAGAATATTTCTCAGAACACTGAGAATTACTTGCCATATTGGTCAGTAGCTCTGGGGCCCTCTGTAGCTAAATGAGACATGAACAACTTAGTTGCTGCCTCCAACTCTCAATCAAATTCCTATTTCATTGACCAACATTAAGCAAAAGTGTTACAACAGGATTACTGAGGCAGAGCCCAGTGTTAAGGCAAGGTGTCTAAGGCCACAGGAGACACAGGAGAATAATAATAGAGCAGACAACTGAACTTGGCTCATCCATGTCCTAAGAATTAGACTTAGTCACAGCAGTGACTTTCTGTGAAGAAAGCATTGTAGCTCCAAGCCAGCAAATGAGACACCTCCACTATGGTAATGTGAATCAAACTCCCACATCTTTCCAAATAAGTGCACTGCTGGGACATAATCCAGGTTCATTTCCTCCATTTTTATGGAAGCAGAAAGGAAAGGTTAAAATTCAATTTCACAGCAAGGGAGAGAGAAAGAAATGTTTACCTTGAAGATTTTTAATGAGAAAACTTTTCAATAATCAGCATTGCTGAAGCTAATTCACAATAAGGAACTAAAAATTGCTAACTTTTCCAAGGCCACTTGGCTTTCTTCACACAAACAAGTATCCTGAAATACAAGATAAACTGAATTCTGAGCTTTCAGTTCACTTACTCTCAGCTGGTTACACGGTTCATACTACTACTCCTCTACATTTCACTGATGACACTTTGTGATGCTTTAAGCTGGCACATTACCAGATAATTTGAAGGGCACCTTTACACTTCATCACAGATTCCTTTTGTCCCTCCAAATATTCTCTGCTTCCCTAGCTCCCTAGTCTGTGTCTTACCCTTTAAAAAAGTTCACTTTTGGGGGAGTTTGCAAAGTAAAAATAACAAGCTACATCCTGCTAAGTCTTGGTGTCCCAGTCCTGACAGCCACTCCTGGCTCTGCTCACACCCGCTCTCCCTGCTGCTCCTGAGATCCTGTGAGTCATTGCTGGGAAACACAGCCTCTCTCTAACACCAGCTGCTCTCAAAATCAACAACAAACTGCAAATAATATTCTCTCTCTTTCATAGGATGGAACAATATTTTCTGGCCAGCCCCACCGCTATTTGGGTTTTTCCCTCATCTCTCTTAAGGCTTCAACTTGTGTCATTCCCTCTCCCTCATCCCTGAAAACACAATTAAACCTCATTGTCAACTACCAACAATAAAAGATCCATTTTACAGTTTCAAAATGCTAATTTTATAGTTGGGATAAATGAAAACAAAAAACCCCAACAACCTCATCACTTTCTCCTAAATCTATACACTTTCATGGATTTCACATTTTCTACATACCTTAGAAATGTATGTTCCCCATGTTTTGGTAGAAATAATTGCCTCTCCACTGACAACTTGTCAGGTGTCAGGATGATGCAATGTGAGAAGACAGAGATATAATCTTCCAGATTTATAACTGAAATACTCCTCACAGACCCTTAACTGGTGCAGTGGTACCGAGTGCCTATACAATGATAGTAAAAGTTATGTTATCTGAGGTAAAAGAGTCCCTGCACACACCTGAATATTCTCCTAATAACTTCAAAAGTTATCTATAGCATAAGAATTATAAAAAATAGCTATTTTTCACAGTGGTCTTTCCTATTTTACATATGAGTCTTCAGCTTCTTTGATCATTTATTTTACTATTTTGGTTTGGGTTTTTTTCTTTTTTTTCCACTATCTCTCTCCATCCTCATCAAGATTTCACTATGAACCTTTCACCATGATGTTATCAAGTACCTAAGTAGGCTGCTGAAAAGGGAAGGATTAAAAAAGTAAGTACATGTATATGTACACATATACCTGTGTATCTGACAGGTACTTCTTCCAACTGTATATGTGTAAGCAGATTATCCACCAAGCTCCCATATGCCTTTTGTAAAGAACTGATTGAGTTCTGAGTATTTAGATTTAGAACTAAATTCACACAGCTGATGTTTCCAACATGAAATATTTTGTTCATCTCAGAGGGACCTAGTTTGTTTTCAAGGGATAAGGAGCCAATAAAAAGCACAGATAAAAGCAAATGAAAAGAAACCTTCAGACCATAATTAGAGGCATGAGGTATTCTTTTTAGATTTGATACACACAGAGAAATCCTTGAGATTCTTTTCATATACTACTGCCTGCATAAGAGGAATAGCCAGAAGTCTGAGAATGATCAGCCAGGGAGTAAAGCAAAGCCTAAGCAGGGCCCTCTCTCCCAGTGTCAGTGCTACTCCTGGCCATGATGCTTCAGGAGGTGGCCTGACAGCAGCCCCCACGTGAAATCAGCTGCTGACAGAGGCCAGCAGAGGTGGCTGCTGTGCCCTGCCCAGCCAGGCCCTCCAACTCTGTTCTCAGGGGGATGTGCAGCCTCCCAGGCACTGATTTAGCAGGGTGCAACCAGCTGAGTGCACCCAAGGGACTGCAGGGTTTGCCAGGGAGCCTCTGCTGCTGCTCAGGACACAGCATCTGTCCCATGGAAATCCCTGTGGAGACAATGACACCAAGCTGGGCATGGCACGGACTGGGGTCTGCAACAGGGAGGCAAACTTCACAAAATTCAAAGCCTGTTACCAAGGAGCAGCAATGATTCAGATTCCATGGCTAGCTAGATCAGAAATGCCACAGGAGGTTAATCCCTGTTTCCAGAAGGCTGACAAATGAGTGCAAAGTGATTAGGCAATAATCACAGCAGATTTCTAAAATAAGATAATGAAACAGACTCTAAGACTGAGACATTCTGGAGACAAATCTAGAACCAATGCCCAGTTTAAAAAGCACACAGCACAGGAGGGGGGACACAAACGACATAGGGCTGGCAACAGCACTCAAGGAAGGTGCTAAAAACCTTAAAAACCCCAGCTAAGCCTCAGAAGAGGCTCAATCAGAGCTGCCCATTTTTAATGCTAGAAATTATGTACCAGCAACCTGGTTTCATTTCAGTTACTGAGGCACAGACTATGTAGCTGATCAAGAAAGTGAAGATTGTTTTTCCTGAGCACAGAGGTCCAAGAGACAGTGTACAAGAATTCAAGTGACCAACTAAAAAACAGGAATTTTAACATCTTTTCCTGTCTATATACAAAGTAGCAGAGCTGATAGAGTGCACCAGAAAAATGTAATTAAATTCATAACATTTTTCTCATAAAATACCCTGTCATTAAATATCAAAACCCCTTCTAAAACAAGGTCAATTCCATTTTATGTAAGAGCTAAAATAATTATTAGATTAAAATAAAAACCTTATAGTGTCTCAACCAAACTTTTTCATACTTATTAAGTACATAGAAAGACACCATCTATTTGGAAAAATGCCCATCCCATTGTTGTCAGATGATAGTAGAATATGGAGAAGAAATATGTATGTTCCATCTTTTGCTTTTTCCTATGTGCCTGATCCTGATCTCTGCTAGACAGAGATTTGTTCTGAAAAACATTGTCTTAAGCAAGACAGTTGGAATACATTTCCAGAAGTTTCCGGCCCCAGTGTTGACTAAGCAAGTCCCAAAAACTTCTGAGGATGAAGAAATACACCACAATCTCTCTCAGTGCTGTACACTCTCCTCACAAGGAAGCATTTTCTAATGTCTAGCTCTAACCCCCCAGGCTGTCCCTTGTTTCAGCAGCTGTAACTAGCAAGGTGTACATGCACTGACCACCTGCTGAAATTTCTCCATGCTTAGCCCAGTCCAGGCTCCTGCTGCTGGATCAGCATAAGCAATGAGTAGAGACTATGCTGCCTGCATTAAAGGTATGGCACACTCCCATTCTGCAGACTCTCAGCCTGCAGGATATCCACCACGTGGGTCTGGCAGAAGAGAGGTGCTTACAGAATCCTGCCCTTTGGCTTCTCTGGCAGGTGGAGTCAATGCAGCCCAGACTGAGCTTTGGGGGCTGTGGGGTTGCAGTTCTGAAGTGCAGCCCAGCATAGACACAGAGCACGGTGGTGATGAAGAGGGAAATACAGCCTTACCTTTCCAATAAAGCTGCACCTGCTAAGGCTTATCCTCAACAGGAAAATGAATCTTTCGTAACTCTCTAGCTACACCAGGATGTAAAACCTGTTTCTGTCACATAACACACTTAGTGTTGGGTTTATGTGGAAATGAGCCAAGAATGGGGCTACTTGCAGCCTTAGTTGAACACTGTATGAATGCAAACACTTGCTGGACCAGCTCCCAAGTGCCTCCTTCAATATCTCCACATCTCAAAATCATGATTTCCAATGCAGACTGCTCAGTTTCTCCATGTTATCTACTTCCTGTTATGCCAAATAGAACCTTTTCATATTAATTTTAGCAGATGCTTTAATTTATCCTTTATACTATATTTTATTAATGCTTATTGCATTGGCATCCAGGCAGATGGCCAACTTCAAAACCAAAGCTTTATGGAGGAATTACAAGAATAGTCAGGCAAATGGGTTCTTCACAGCTGGGAAGCTGTTACAGTATGGTATATTTATAGTATATAAAAGATACTTGTGAACAGAACAGATGGCAACTTAAGAAATTACCTGAATTCGTACATTGTCCTGAATTTCAGTAGGTCCTTCTGAATTTGACATTCAGCAGTTTTATTTTTTCAATCCCTTTACTTTCTTTTCTAACAGCACAAACTCAGGTTTTCTGAAAAGAGATACTTTCATAAACTTTAAAAAAAACCAACAACTTTTAGAAAGGTTAAGCAATAACTTGAAACTGTTAAGGAATCCAGCAGGTCAGCAGATTTCTTACAGTCAAAGTTATGAACAGCTGCAGTGTCTCCCACAGATGTGACACAACACTTTATGAACACATGGCTTCCTAAGCATACAGGTGTGACAAACATATCAGCTCATTACCTACATGTTTGTTTCATAAGCTATTTGGAAGTAAACTCTTAATTTAAATCTGCTTGAGTTTTGAAGTTCAAGTCCAGCTGGGAAACTCTGGAAAATGAGAGAGGCTTTTAAAGCAATTTCCTTGCCAACTGTACCTAAGGTACAGTTTACCCTTCCTTTCTGACGTGATTAAGAGGTTTCCACAGGAACTGAAAGCCTTTTGGGATGTGCATCATGATTTTTAGACACACATAGTTCTTAATACCAAATGATGTACTTTACACTGCAACACCTAAGTTTATCAACTGAAATCAAAGGACAGATTTCCAATACCCAGATGGGCATAAGGTCCTCATTTCCAGCTGATGTACAAGCAAAAGAATGTTGGTATTTAAAGCTGAAATTCTGCTTCACAACAATTAATCTATGACCTGGTGACCATTAACTGGAGTGCTCTGGTCTCTTTGCTTGGCACAGCCTCACTCACAGATTACTCAGTTAACTTTTTTTATAGCAGCTTTTCCTGTATTACAGAGCACAAAATGTACACTCAAGTTCAAAATTAACTTTGCACAAAAAAAAGGTTAAATGATTGAATAAAAATTATCTTGGTTACAAAAAACTTTCTAATCCATCATCTTTGGTGGATTCAGAAGTTAAAACTTACTGCTCAATATCCTAAGTGAGCCTTGGGCTTTTACACAAGCATAAATAGAGATCAGCATATCAGATGTTGCATAACATTTGTTTTTTCTGTTTTGTGTATAGTCACAATCCTTTGTATTAATAAACTAAAATATTCATTATAAATTTTCTCCAGAGGGACCTGTGAGTCTTTTCTGTGGAGCCACAGAATCTAATTAAATGTAAGAAAATATATTGTATTTATCTTTTGATTCTCAGATTGCTATAAATCAGCAGGCTTCCCTAACAGGACAGCTCTGAACTCCTCTAATTCAGCTCTTGCTTGTTGGGATCAACAACAGGTATGTTCAGCCTGTTGCATACTTCAATCAGCTGACCTGTACAAGGAAGCTACCATACAGATAATTTATACAAAATTAACTTTCACTAGGCCTGTTTTTCGGGTTGCTTGGTCATAAAATCCAACTATGCATTAGGATTTGAGGAAAAAACTATTACCCTTGTTGTCATAGAATTACTTGAATCTACTTTTCCACAATGACAAATCATGGTTTTCATGTACTGGGGAGCCAGGGCTGGGTTGTATGTCACATGCAGCAAGTTCTCCTTGAGCCATCTACCACTTCCCAAAAACTTTACAAGAAGCCTTGTGCTCATAGTCTCTCAAAGTAACATATTTGGCTCCCAGTTAAACAGGCATTCTACAAGACTTGACTATACTGCACTGAACTGAAAATATATTAAAGCAGTTGGACGCTTTTAGTCCCTGGAAAGTTTTCTTGATGTTTATATACATTAGACTTGTGGATCATTCTGGAAACATCTTTGTTGAAACAAACTGCTAAAGTAGCTAGTAAGTGTTAGCAGTCAAATCTGGTTTAAATATACAGCAGTTGAAATATAGGGTTTAATTATAAAACATCTCATATAGATGAGCAAGAATGCAAAGCAAACAGAGACAAAATATGTTTAAGTTTAGTGTATTTAAACTCTGATTTCAGATTTTTCCTTTATCTCAAAGATTAGCCTTCTAAATCCTGATGTTTTTAGAATTAACCAATTCTACTTTATAAAACAGGAAATTTCTATCTGGAAAAAACTGAAACCATTTCAATCCTTCTGCTTCCCTGGCTCGCTTAATGAGGCTGGCTTTGGTTCTCTTTGGGTTTTTTTAGCATCCATTAAAAAAAAAAAATCTCCTTAGCATTAATGAAAACTTAAAAAAAAGAAAAAAATCCACCCAACAAACAAATAAACCAACCTTGGAGGGAAAAAGGCAATAAAAAAAACAGATCGGAAAACAAAAGAAATCAAGAACAAACTCTACATCTCCTATTTCCACTGAAACCACTTTGGGCCAAATTCAACAAAGGACTGAAGGACTTGAAAGGCAATTGCTGCAGGGCTTGTCTTTTCAATGCCTGGAGATGATGTCAAGACAGCAGGTCCCAGGGTGGGCTGTGCAATGCTGTGCAGAGCAGGAGCAGAGCAGTTGTCTCACACAGGGGTTGCAGCAGCCAGGCTGCCAGGTGGGAGCCGTCAAAAAACAACTAATTGCTGGGAAACAACGGGATGAACTCTTTCAACCCCTCAGCTGATCTACCCAGCACCAGAACAGTAGCAACGAGCTTCTCTTCCAGATTTTGGAGCAGCGAAAGACCTGAGGTCTTGCTGTGTTCCTCACCTCAGGCAGCATCCTGCATCCCAGCCCTGCCACAGCACAGAGGGAGCCGGGTGGGGATGCACAGACAGCCTGAGGCACCGGCCTTGTGGGGCTGTGGCTCAGCCACCACAGTGTGCAGAGCCCCCTCCAGCCTTGTGGGGCTGTGGCTCAGCCAGCACAGTGTGCAGAGCCCCCTCCAGCCTTGTGGGGCTGTGGCTCAGCCA
>VZRX01004918.1:63102-105134 GCA_013398075.1 Notiomystis cincta | reverse complement strand
GTGTGGCAGGGTGTGGCAGGGTGTGGCAGGGTGTGGCAGGGTGTGGCAGGGTGTGGCAGGGTGTGGCAGGGTGTGGCAGAGCCCCTCCAGGGCTCAGGTGTAACCTGCAGCTTCCCCCACAGCCCGCCAGGACGCGGGCCCCTGGGCGTGCACAGGCACCGGGACGAGCGGCCCCGGCCGTGCTGCGGCTCAACAGCAGAGCTTAGGGAAGGGTAGGGGTTGCAAACAGGGGGCAGCTGGGGTCTCTACTCAAAGTGAGAATCCTGGAAACCCCTCTGCAGCTACTCCCTCATCTCCAAGTTCAATCCAAGGACTGGCAGCTCAGCGCTTTCCTAATACAGGTCTCAAAGTCCAGAGTCTAATTGCCTTTAGTCACCTTGGCAATATTTTTTACAAGGAGAGTACACTAAATATTTAGGCTCTATGCAGTAGTAAGTATTGCTCAAAGTGAGCAATGGTGGCAGAATCTATTCCAGGGGAAGGAGAAAAGAAAAAAAGAAGAGCAATTGCAAACACTGTGGAAAACTTAACATGGACATTTTTTAGCATCAGAAAATTCTGGAGGCTTCCAAATAAACTCATAATTCAGAAGCATTTGAGAGACAGCAGTGCATCAATAATAGATTTTTAGTAGGTTATATCCTTGGAAGAAAGTAGATGGTAGAGCAGACAAAATAAAGTTGTTGGTGGCCTAATACATTGCAAGTGGTTTGTCACCTACAACACTGCATTCTTTAAAGATATCTAACACACACATACAAAAAAAAATATCTCAAGTGAATTTATTGACCAAAGCCAGTTCCACAGAACCAATTAGTATCTTACACAGGCTGCCCTGCAAGGCTTATGAGGCCATCCATCACTTGTCCATTTAACTATTTAGCATTTGTTCCAGCTATTTGTCACACTGTCAGAATGGTAGCATTTCAAAATAGGAGTTTTGGTTGAAAGAAATCTAACTCAGATAGTGCAGGTATTTCTTTTCTAATAAGACTTACACAAGATTTATGTTTCTATTATTTTTAACCTTAAGCATCTCGTCTGGAAGGTGAGGTTAATTCTTTGTATTTTAAAGGTTCCACATTTAAATCATTTGTGTTAGATGAGAATTTAAAAATATTATTCAAAATGGAATTACTTCAAACTTCAACAATTCACAGTTCTGACATCATAGAGTACGTTATCTTACAGCTGCAGCGCTTACATTTTCATCCCTTTTGTCATCTAGTCATTTTCTTTCATGTTTATTTCTGGTGACTTTCTTAATTTCACTGCATCAAAAGAATCAAAAAAGTTACCTTTTCATTGAATGAGAGACAAAGTTCCGACATAACATTATAGCATGTCTACTCAGGAGGTATTTTAGATTTTTCAGGCTCTATATATCTAAAGGGAAAGAAAAAGAATTGCTGACGAGTTTCAATTACTCACCTCCAGATATTTATAAATATAAATTTAAATGCATGCATAAAAACTAAAACGCACAAGAAACACTTCAAGCTCTGCTATCTCTAAAAGAATATTTGATGTCTTTAACACAGGTAACTGGGAACCGTTTCAAAAGACTGGCACTTGCTTTTAAACACATCCAGAGCGTTTCACCTGAACAACATGCAGGAATTAGACTAACGCAGCTCCCACATTAAATGAAAGCAGCTACAGTGAGTATGTCAGGCAACCTGTTAACACCTTGTCAGAGAGCTCTGGCGGTTCCACCATGCGTGGTGGTGTGTCTGCACACCTGCTATTCTGCCATTTCACAGACTCCATCAGAATAAACAGGATCTATTCCAGAATAGATTTGTTTATTGTTTCAGAAGCAGGACTCGGATTTTTAATGGTGTGAACACACAGATCAGAGGTCTGCTTTCCTGATACCCCGTAGAGTTTCCTGATTTAGATTTCTTATAAAGCAGCTGCAGCAAAGCAACATGGGAATCAAATGCCATCTCTGCATCTGAATGCTGTTAAGTAGCTCCCATGGCATTTCTCCCTGACTCTCAGTGTGTGTCTGTCACTAAGCTCACTCCCAGAGATAAAACAGCAAATGTGAACTCCTGCGGGAAAGCACGTCAAGTAAAAACCTTTCTTGAAGCCTTGAGAATGCTCCAGCTCAGTCAATCTTTGGGCCTTCAATCAGCACACCCATCTCACCTTGTATACAGAAGGTTTTACAGTGCACCAGCATTAGGTAGGGATAACCAAATGTTTAATATATAGAGAGAAAAGTGAATATCTCTGTGTAAAAGGCTTAGCAAATAGATAAAACAGTAACTAGATAATACAGATTAGCACTGCCCAAAACAATCTCCACTCTGCTTTGCTGAGTAATCTTAGTGTTAAACAGGCTTGACAGATTTGAAGTATATATTTCATTTGTCTCTACCTATTTCTGTCTATAACTAAATGCCTCAGTCAATTATCTTGGTATCTGTTAAATATCACTGTTGTGTTAGTCTGCCTGTAGAGGATGCATCTACCTTAGATCTACCTCTGCCTCCACAATAAGTAGTATTTCCAGTTACACTCAGAATAACACAGCAATTCTTGCAAAACTGGAGAGGCAAAGGGGTGGAAGGAAAGAACCTGCAGGACAGACCATCAGTTCACAAGAGCCAAGGAGTCGGTTCCAGGCAGACACAGCCACAAGGCGCAGTTGGAAGAGAAGGTGCCCATGCCCATAGGAGTGCTGAGCCTGGCAAGCAAGAATGTCCAGCTGCAGGTCTTGGGTCTGTGGGACACCTATTTACTCCCCTTTGGAAGAGGTCTTACTTGTTTGCTTTCTTAAATGTATGTCCAACATTAAAAAACAAAATATACATGGAAAATTACTCCACTGTGTGGAGTGACAAGACAAAAAAACAACCGAAGGGAAAAAAAACCTGAAACCAAAACTTTGCTGTGTTAAACACAGGCCTGAGGGGAAAACTGCCCACATCCAGCAAACTGTCAGTTCATCTAACCTGTCTTTAGGGAGAGTATGAAAACCTACCAGTAATAGCACAAAGAAAGCCAGCAACCAATAAATACCATGGACTGACTTTGACATAGAGACCTTCTGCCAGAAACCTGAGGAAGTAAAAAATTAACCAGAAGACAGGATATTCTAATATTTACATACTGCTCTCCCCTCTACTCACGTCTCCTGCAAAAAAAAAAAAAAATTAAAAAAATTAAGAAGTCACAAAAATCCTCTGCAGCTTCTGATATTTTTTTCATTTCCTTTTGTAAAGGAAGTTCCAGGTCAGCTCCCAGAAGCTGCAGAGAGCTTTTGGGGGTTTAATAACCCAGAGTTAATAGCTATTCATTTGGCAGGTTTGGTACAGAAGGCGGGTCAGAATTAATTTCTTGCTTAACCAAGGCTGAAATTCACATTTAAAGTATAAAAAGATATAGCTGTTACTGAAGTCTCATTCAGCAAGAGACATTCAGAGTGAGACGATCGCAGCAAGAACTTGTACTGAATATAAAAAGCATCTGGGAAAAGGTACAGTCTCAAACAAAAAGATGAAAGTTGAAAGAGAAAAATAAGAAATAACCCAAATTCGTCATGAAGGGCCAAACCAGCCTCTGCCAGCCTGTGTGTAGCTGCTGTCAATGACATGAGAACTGACCTCTAACCCACAGCTACTCCATCAGCTGGCACTCTGGGCAGTTCAGTGCAGAACAGATTGGAATCACATAATCAGGTCAAAAAGGTTTCACAATGGCCCTAAATGTGGTCACTATGAGAAAGGGGGCTCACAGGTATAAAGATCAATTACTATTTAAGTAACATTCAGTGAGATACATTTATGCTTCCATCAAGATGGGAAGAGGAAAGTAAGCCTGAAGAAGCAGGATTTCAAAAGGAGTACAGCAGCAGTTTCCATTATAACCTTTCCAGAGAAAGAAAATGCATGAAATTAAATAAAAGATCATCTGTAAATAATCACATTAAGCATTAAAATTTCCTGAAAACAGAATCTGGAACTAGAAAAGTTTATATAAAGAAAGCAAAACAAAACTATTGCACACAATATGCCTTGTCCTAGGATGCCCTTCCACATTTTCTTCTTACTGTTCCATCTACCTCTTTCCATCTGGTTTTCTTGTCCCACTGGTAAATTTTTAAGGCCTTTAGGAGGAAGAGGACAGCTTTTTCACAGTGTGTATCATGCCAGATATAAAAAACAAAAGACAAGTGTCCAAAGTAGACATGTTGATTAGACACTTCCATTTAGAAAATGCAATTTTAGAAAGCATCCGGTACATGATAGAGACGTGCTGCTTTGAGTTTCAAATTCTCTAGGCATTTTCTTTATCTAATCCTTGCTGGGATTAAGTATTTTACCCCACTTAATATTCTTAGGGTGCACTTGCTACAAAGTTAGGCATGTATAAATAGTTTTTCTGTGGATTCAGGCAAAGATTTGTATTTTCACTCCTTTCAGATATGGAAAAGTAAGTAGAAAATCTGATTCTGAAGCCAACAGTGGTGTATTTACATACATCTTTCACATAAACAGGTCCACGAGTTTGGGTTCAGAGGAATGCCTAGAAAGGATCAAATGCAACAGCTTATTGCTCCTTACTGCAAGCATCAAGAAGTTAAGAATGTTCTGCTGTACCATGGAGATGGGGAGAGAAGCTCTGATAAAGGAAGTGCCAGGGGCCATGTCACCACACCTCTGTTTGCTTGCCCTGTTCTTCCTTGCACACTTGCTCTCTCCTCCCAAAATATCTATAGGTTATTGACTTCTAGAGGTAAGATGGAAGGCAAAATTCTGGGTGCAACTGTAAAAGTCACAAAACGGATGTTTTAGGCAGCAATAGAAACTGATAATGAGTTCACACTGTTTCCAAGGCTTGCTAAAGAGCTCTGCATAGTTTTGAAGTAGCTAGACTATATGAGAATGTGGCTAAAAGTCATGTTCATTTAGAAAGCAAAACACAGCACTAAAGGCATTTTTACTCTGGCTTAATTGCATCCCTACTCAGAACTGTATCAATTAAAAAAAACCAAACCAAACCAAAACAAAACCAAAACAACAAAACAAAGACCTAGTGCTGGCATCCCTTCAGAACAAACCCACCCTCTGTAAATGCCTACCTGGAAGCTTATCAATGGGAAAAGATTGTCCTGTACTTAGAGATCACTGGATGCCAACAAAGATATCAAAGCTGCCAAGCCCCATGTTACCATTTCTCTGATGTTCTTCTACTTTCAGGGCACCAGGTGCATTGTGGAATCTTTCTGACTCCACCTACTACTGAATTTTCTGAGCTTTAACGCCTGCCTTTACAACACAGGAGTGGGGAGTTTGTAAAATAGTCCTAGAATTCATAATATATTCTTCCATCAATAAAAATGTCACACACACGTATCCAGTCAACACAAAAAGAGACAATCAGATGAGTTCCTAATATATATATATCCAAAAATCAAGTGATATATATAAAAATCAAGTGAGATATATATACAAAAATCAAGATTGCCTTACCATTTGAAATAAAATTCCCATTAAATAAGTGGCATTATTCCAAATTCATCATAGCTTATCAGACAAGCAGATGGTTGCCCAACACAACATGGGATAAGGATTTTACTGAAGATGTATATTGTTCTCAAAGAAAAACTTGAGGAAAGTACAAAATATTATAAAATGCTTTTTCTTTTAAAGTAGTTTTTGCTTTTACAGCTAATCTGGCAGACAAAAGTGGATGAAGCCATGAGATAGGGCAGTTATATCTTTTATAATATCAGAAAAATTATTCTTGTCTCTTATGCTCTTCCTAGAAAACTCAAGAGGCAATCCAATTATAACAGCCAGCATAACGTGAGATTAGTTAAAATTTCAAAATAGCGTTGAAATTGTTGAAAGTGCTTAGACTTTTATTCGACAGTTCTTTAACTGAAAAGCAAACATGTTATTCAAAGAACGAGTCTTTTTTCATTTTTTTTTAAGAGATTAATCATCCTTGTTTCTCATTTAAAGTCTGGGGACATAGCCAATCTTTTCTCTGTGTTCTCAGAGGGAGATATTTCATTTTGAAAAGAAAAAACAAAATTGTTCTCATCTCCTTTGTACGTTGTCATGGTAGACAAGCCACCATAAGAAAAAAATTCCTGTTTCACATTTCTTTGGGTCACTTTTCAGCAATAACACCAATGCTAAAATTTTTCAGGAGTTAATACAGAATCTGATCTCTTGATGCTGTCTCTGTGGAAAATGTGACCTGAAAGACTGGTGTTTGTATGTTATTTGGGGAGAGAGAAGATATTGAAAAGAAATTATAAGCAAATGAGAAAAAAGTAAAACTATTTTATTACTCCTGCATTTTATGATTTCTTTTGTAATGCAACATCTCTATTTAAACTCATTGAAAATTTGGAAGCCTAGTATAAATCCAGGAATCTGCTAATAAAGTGTCATATCAAAGCTCCAGTTTTCCATGACTCCAAATTTAATAATTTCCTTTAATACCCTATGTAGTTAGAACCATTTTTGCCAATCTGATTCAGTACTAGCCTGAGAATTTCCCTTCAGGCCTCACTCAGAGCTCATGATTGATGCTGGTAGCAGTAAGTATTCTCCATGGATTCATGAAATAACATATTATACACATTTCATCTTTACATTTGATTAGTATTGTCTTTCTTTACATAAACCACTTGAATTTATAAGATAATTTTCCAAGTTAAGAGATGTGAGAAAAAAAAAAAAAAGAAAGAAAGAAGGAAAAAGAAAAAAAATTCTCATTGGATAAAAAGAATTCTGTGAATTGGGCAGGGATTTACCACTCATTTCAAGGGCTGCCTGACACATTTCATTTGTCTGTAGAAACAATGTAGGAACATAGGTTTAGAAAATAAATATATTATATTTTATATGCATTATTGTTATATATTTGTAAAAACTCTGGAGAGATTATTCTTGCTGGACATTTGTACAGAGCCCTGTGCAAAGCAGCGCTGATCAATGACCTGCATGGCCCCAGTTCACAGGTGTTTGCATTGTTTCTGTTTCCTTGTCTACAGAAGAAGCTCTGATCAAGAAGATGGTAGGATGATTTTCTTGGTAGCCAAGTTCTTTTTTTCTAATGTTAAGAACAGTTAGATGGCTAGGATGAAGAGAAGTGGAAAAACCTAACTAAATAAAATGTCACCTACAACCTAAGATATTCTGCTAGCATGGCAAGACCTTCTACCTTAAATGTAGTTTTTAACAGTTAAATCCACATGTACCATGCCCACATGCTGCAGAGTGCACCACCAAAACATTCTATTTAATAGCCTCTGCACTCAGGCTCTAGGAAGAATTTTGCAGGCTCCTTGACAGGAAAGAGACAATAATCCAATAGCTTCATCTCTTTGAACTGTGTGACTAGGGATTTGGGGAAAGTCCTTACTAGAGCTGAAAAACAAAGGACTAAGACTGCAAGTTAAAAATATTTTTACTGACAGCACTTCTCTCCAGCTAATGTCTTTTCCCAAAATATTATAAATTAACAGTACCTTTGTGCAAGTAGTGCTCAGAAACGATTCTCAAAATAATGAGTCTTTGGTCTTATGGCACAAATCTGTTTATTCTTTTTTGTCTTGCAGCTATGCCTTGGAAGCAGAGCTTACAATAAGGAATAGATTGGTGTGAGGAAGGAGAGGAAGCTAAGCAGCAGCCCCATGTGCACTTACAGCTCGCTCACCCAGAGGAGCCAAAGCAGCTCCGTTTGCCACCACGTTGTAGTGCTTGTGCCAGCTCCCCACAACTCGTTAGGCCACTTCATTAGCCTGCTTTGCATACTGGGACTGGGCAGAGCTGTCAGCCACAGGACAATTGCACTGCCATCCTATCAAATAACTCCTGCACTTCAATGCTGAGCTGGGCTGTCTCTACTGCCTCTGACCTGGGCAATCACCGAGCACTCACTCCCACCAGGGAGGGACCGTGGTGATCTCACCACCCTCCTCCAACTTCTGGCAGATGAGAGAGGAGGAGCAGAATGGGATTTCCTTTCAGTCTATTCCTGTGGCGTTTCCACTTCCCTGAAAAAAAAGGTTCCATAGCCTCCCCACAATTTAATGTAAGGCCCATAATAAAAGGACTCAGCAAAGTTTTTTACCTTAGAATTTTTCTCCTTGTTTCAAAAAAAAGTCATATGCATTAAACAAACAACATAGCAAAAACCAGGAAGCTACATGTCTACACAAGTACATTTTTCTAATGTAACACATGGATTCTGTCTGCACCTGGCTTTAATAATTTTAGCAAATATTACATTATACTTTAACTAGCAATGTTGAAGTTCAGCAACAGTTATTGAATTGCCAGTTCACTTTGGCATCTAGGGGCATGGATAGGAAATTATTTGGGAACACAAGGTCAACATCAGCTGACCAAGGCAACCATAACCTCTCTTACTCTCATAAAACATACTTGGCTTTGCAACCTCTCTTACTCTCATAAAACATACCTGGCTTTGCCAAGCTTGTCCTCTACCTATAAAAATACAGAGAATTCCCTAAAGAAAGGAGAACTAGCAGCACCATTTGGAGACCTGCAGTTAGTTTTCTCCCACTCCTGATAAGCACAAAACCAGCTAATTAACTTTTGAGGTCTGTCCCCACTGGTACAGGGAGCTGCAGTGCAGGTGAACCAGTAACTATTTCATTTCTGTAGAAAACAGATGAAGGGCCACATCAATATTATTTTATTTCCAAGTTCTTCTTGGTAAATGCTGAAACACCTTTCATCATGCAATATTTAAAACATAACCTAATCCTTATGAAATGTCACTAAGGCTGCTGGGAGACCTAAACTTTCTCATCAGGTAGTGTTCTGTTTATCTGCTTCTCCTTCCTCTTCACTTTTCTTTTATCTTTTATCTTCTTTTCTATTTCCCCCTCTCTTCATTCTTTGTTAAAATCTATCTTTCCTCACCAAGCCTACAGATGAAATTCAAAGATAGTTTGTTGCAGTCCTTTCTATTGGAAACCTTGTTAGGTTTGACTACCAGTGCAAAATGTTTCTACAAATATTCACTTTCTACGTGTATTTACATGAACACATACAGACCACTCAAAAATGCAGTGAGCAATTTGCCAAAACATTTTTTGTTTCTGCACTATTATAGGTACATTTCAAAAACTGAAAAATACCTTAGAAGAATTTATGGGATCATAAAATAGGAAAAAGCCATCACAAACTTAGGCATCACTGTACAAACCTTTAAGAAGTACAAATATTAATGTTAATATTTTAGCAGTAATTCCTCTGAGGCAAAAGGAACTTTAATTTGACATTACTAAAATGGAGGTTTTTACATTACACAGACCTCCAAAAGTTGTTGTCTAATAGCAAATGCTAGAGACTTACTTTCTCTTTGAATTTTCCCAGGTGTGGAACCAGCAATGACGCTGTATATCTCAGTCTCATTCCTCTCCCCACATCCTGGCAGGCTCCACATCATTTGAGGTAATGTTTTTCCAAGAAGCCTATGTCAGCTATCATAGCTTCCCCCTTCTCCTCAAAGCAATGCTCCAGTCAAGGAAAGACAAGAAAATAAATTGTCCCCTTAAACAGAATCTCTCTTCCCCCTTTGGCCATATAAAGGATGCAATCCATCTTTGTCTGCCAGAAAACTAAAAAGCAAATCTGCTTTTCTATGCAGACCCCAGAGTTTTGGAACAAGCTGGCTGATAAAATGCACGTGGTTCACTGCCAGCTTCTCCTTCAAGATCCCAAAAGTTTAAAAGTGCTTGGCACTACTCTGTTTTCCAGGATTTGCTTAAGTACAGAGAGGAAAAAAATATTCCCTAAAAAAACCCAAACAAACAAACAAACAAATACTACTGGCTTTCTGTGCTGCTTAAAAAGGCTTTACCTAGCATAATCTAATCCAAACTTCTTTGATGCACCTCCTCCCTGCCAGCATCCTTTTCTTTCCATTAATTTCCTCTGACTGTGTTTGAGAATCTATGCCAAGCACACATACCAATTCATGCGTGAAAGTTTTAAAACAGCTTTCCATTGATTTTTAGCCATTCCTCCTTATTACAAAAGTCATCACACATAGCCAGGAGTCAAAGAAATAGTAAATTCATATTGAGAACTACACAAGTAAGACATCAAGTTTTCTATTAAGCAGCAGTTTAGCATCTTGGAGCAAGCAGGTGTTCTGCACCGCATAATCCTAACTTGTTCCTACCGAGACATGCAGGGAAAGGCTCACAGCCAGCAGGGACATCCAGACATAAGCACAAACAAAAAATTAATTTTTTGGCTCTGGGCAAGAAGAAATAGTTGCTGCTTTTGTTGATAAGTTCTCCTAGGAAGCATGTCTCCAAAGAAAATTAAACCATGAAAATAAAAGCCTGATATTCTCCTATTTGGCTGATTCCTGTGCTGACTTTATTTGCCCCTATTTCTGACAGAATTCTACAGCAATTTTAAAAGTCAGTTCATTGAATAATTAGAATTATTTGCTCAGCACCATCCCATCAGGCTTCATTTCCCTTTCACCACCACCCTTTCCAGATTATTTCTCTAGACAGCCCCCTGCCAGTAACCTCAGCCTCAATGCTAAAATATCTGGGACATCTGAGCTTGCACCTCTTCTTGAGAGACACTTGACTAACAAAATGAATGTTCAATTAGGAAGCACTGATTCCTGAAATGCATTTTTTCAACAAACTTCTAACTCCTCATGGAAAATCTGCTTGGTTTTCCAAAGGATCATAGAGCAGAACCTGAATTTCTGGTCTTTCAGGGTCTGTGACATGCCACTGCCTTGTCAAGAGAATCATCACTCACTCCCCTCTTCCCCAGCTATCTGTCTTACTTCCCCCATACTCACTGCTGGGCACTCAAATATCAAAGTCCAAGACTCAACTTGCTCAAAATTTGCAAAGGAAAAATGTAAATATTTTCAAAGATAATAGTATGAGCTCTCCATATCAAAATCACTTTCCCCTCAACAGAATAGGTATTTTTTCATAGCTAAAATCTTCAACTTTTTAGCAGCTCTAGGCTCAGTTCAGCATGATTGGTACCCCAGGGCAATGGTTTTCACAATGTAGTCCACCAAGCACTCAGGGTCTGGGGATATCTGTAAGGATAACTTGAAAAGAAAACATTAAAAATTCAAGCTGATTGTCAGTGGGGCTTTAACTCACTATACAGAGATCTGTATCTTCAGTAGAAAAGGTTAAGAGGTACACAGATCAAAAAAGGTTGAAAATGACAAGCCTATAGAGTAAAATACAAGGAGGCTGAAGTGACTTGATAATTTTAGAGCAAAGTCTAAATATATCATTCTAGCTGCAAATGCAATGAACTTGCCTCTCCTTTTCCCTCAGTGAGCTACACAAACATCTGCCCTAGAGCAAAGGGATGCCTGCAGTCCATATTCCACTAACAATGCCCATAAGGACTTGGGCTGGGGAGCAGTGCCATGGAAATACCTTGATCTGATGGGGTTACCCCATCCCTCAGCATACCTATGGTTTTCCACTCTCTTGCTGCTTTTGTCTAGAAAGAGAAATTACATGAGACAAACTGAAATCACTGTTTTCTCTCTTTCAGGACTGTTAATGCCATCAGCAAGGTCTCGACAGGCCATTCTCCCTAATTGTGTTTGTTCTGCTAATTAATACATCAAGAGAGGAAGCTCACCCTACTATTTCATGCCCCCTGAGCCTCACACCCTCAGATATACCTCTGCCTCTTCCTGGAAACAAAATACTTATAGCCCAGGTGCGCACTACTTCTCTCCAGTTAACTTTATCCCAAGTGTGTATTCCTGTGTAATAAACTATACACAGAGATAAAGAAAAAAAAAAAAGTGAACTGGGGGAAAAATTCTATTGCATCATTATAATGAAAAATGCCTTCCTCATTAACAACTCTCATTAAGGCACCCTCTGCCCACTTCACTGCTGTGTTTATCTCCTTCCCCTGATGGTAAGAATGCTGAATCATGACAAGTCATGAGGGCTCAAGCCCAGGCCCAGGCTGTCATCCTGATTTAAGTGACAGGATTGTAATATCTGGCCCACAACTGACACTTTAATGGCACTGACAGTCAAGCAGCATTTGGGGACCAGTGTGTAGTTTATAGGGACAGCAGCATTAGGTATGGATTTTAATAAATCCATTAGAGATAAGAAAGAAACTTTGCCTACAAATAAAAATGGAATATTTTGGAATAATTTAAAGGAAAACAAAGAAGCCTACAAAGAATCAGAATCTACAAGTTATGTGTATAGTTGAAATAAATATCACAGAAGTTGATAGAATGTATCACAAGTATTACCCCCCCTCCCCCCCATAATATTATTGTTCTGTATAATCCAGACAAGGCTCTTTTTTGATAATACAGGACTGGTAGCACAGAATCTGTGGAGGAAACATTCTGCTGGATTGTTGTTTTACGTCACTGCACTCAATAATGAAACCTTAAATTGCAATAAATATTGAAGTGAATTTTGAGCATATAAAGAAGTCAGTCTGCAGCAAGAACTGTAAGGCATTCCTCTTAACATGAAGATATAAGAGAGATTTAAAAAATACTTTCCCCCTGCACACACTTACCTGGAAATAGTGAAGTATTTAGGGGTTTATTACTTTTTTAAAGTTGTTTTAAGTGCTAATTTTATATATATATATATAAAAGTCTGATTTCTAAAGTGTTTTGCAACCACTCGCCTTCAGTGTCCTCTTTAATACCTGAAGAAAACAGTAACAAGAGCCACTGGAGAATTGGGCTATATAGGATTGAGCCACACAGAGATTTGGCACCATCACCTCCCTGGGTCATCACCTTCCTTCTAGTGACTGGCATATCTGCTCCAACACAGCCCTGCTCACCTCCTTGCTGGCCCCTTCCCTCGCCCAGCCCTCCCCACAGCAAAGCCCAGGACTCTGCTTTGTCCGACACTCGCGTTCCTCGGGAGCGCCAACGCATTTTCATGAGGAGAGGACAAAGAGGTGAGAGAATATGTCAGTCAGCACCAGAAATAATGCAGTCCCAGCTGCACTGCTGATGAAGGAAGAATATTATTTATGTGACTTCTGCATCAATACTTTCATTTTCAGCTTGTAATTTTGTGGGGGAAATAAAAGAAATGCAGAAGGGTTTGGACATCTCTGGCCGTTATACGCACCAAGTTTTCTCACTGTTCCAGTCATCCAATTTTCCAGTGCTTGACAGATTGAAAATAAAAACAAACAAACACAATTTCTCAAAAACAATAAAACATACAGAAAACAAACATATGTAATGTATTATCAAATCAGAAATATACTTCACACTCTTCATATTAGCATCTCATCTTTATATTTTTAAGTGTTCAAGAAAAACTGCAGGGAATTCTCTCGGTACAAAAATCTTTTTTCTTCTGAACCCAAGGTATATATTATGCACTGTATTCCCTGCTAGTCAAATCAGACAAAGGAGCATTCCCAAGACCACAGGAAGCAACAGCAGAGTTTTTCTGAGGGGAATATTTCAGTCAAAAAGAGAGAAAATGAGAGCTGTAGAGAAGAGATCCCTTCCCACATCCTTTACTTTTACATACCAATAGACACAAGAGACAAAAAATGCTCTGAGAAACTGGATGCTGCCAACAAAATGACATCTACAAAATTTCTCTCCCTCTTCTGTGACTATGCAGTTCTACAAAAAGGACATTCTGTAAACCAGCAATGGACAGAAAAGAGTTTTACGCTTAAAACCCAAGTTAGGCCTTTCAAATTTTAGTGTTATCAAGAGAAATGACTGAAAACATCTCTCTGCATACACAAGAAGATTTAATTCTTATGTGGCACAGCAATCAGCTCAGTGAGCATCAACTTGCCATGACAATGCCACTTGTTCTGCCTCACTGTTGTATTCATTGCCAGCTAGAAGCTTGTTGTGTTTTGTGGAATGGCTTTGTCCTAGGCTAACTCACTGTACTGTGAACCACCTTCATTTTTCAATCAATGTTATCAAATTAGGAAGCAACTCAGGGAAGAGAAGGAAACACATTGTTATATTTACTGCATGTTTCCTGTGTTGTTGCTTGTCTATGTTATTTTGAGCATTACCTATTTTAAAAAGTTGTATGATATATAGAAGACAGCAGGTAGAGTGATTGACTGAGAGTCAGATGTTAAATTGCCACAGAGCTGTGGAAAGGATAAAAATACTTCTCTACCTCAATTCATTTCATAGAAAAAAATCCTCTCAGATCTTGCATCCTTATCATGTTTACACTAAAAGGTTTCAAAGTGAGAAGAAAGAATAAAGGGTAGTGTTTAAAAATAAAAATACACATTTTCACAGCTTTGTTTTCTTCTTATTTTTCTAAAGAGTATAATATTGAAGGAGAAAAATCCTGCTTGCTCTCAGTTAGGTTTACTAAATCAGTCATGAAGGCAACTGATCTAAAATGCATCAGCTGTCACCTGCTCAGTCTGAGTTTGACAGTTCAATACCTCCTCATCTTCTGAGAATGGCAGTGCTGAGACCTGAGTAAACCATGTCTGTATGCAAACTGTCACTTATTTTGTGGCATATCATTAGGCCTGAGCTCCACGGCTGCAGTGACAACAGGGAACACTATAACCAGTCATCATCAGAGTTCAAATTAATGTATGGGTCCTCACATTTGGCAAGAGGTGAGGCAAGCCCCACGAGCAGTGGCCAGTTGATGAACTGTGTAATTAAAGCAAGACAACCTTACCCCTGCAGAAAATGTAAATGTGTATCATAAATTCGAGTTATATTTCAACACATCTATATTTTCCCCTTCAGCATTTCTTTAGACCAAATAAGCCATGTAAGTGCCAGTATACCCTAGTTAGACTCAGGTAGCAAAATAAAATATTATTCAGGGCCTTGAAAGGACAGTCTAAGGCACATTCTCAAGCAGTGGTAGTCAGGGTGATGCTCACAGTGGTTACAAAAGTTGCAGGTAATTATTCCTGCAGCCCAGGTCTAGCCCAGCAGCCCATGTTACTCTAGAATAGAGCCAGCCTGACCATGGCACAGCCCAGCAGTGCAGGGGCCCACACAGCCCAGGGCAGCCAGCAACATCCCCCCTAAACTCTTATGCACCTTCAGAGCCATTTAACACCTAAAAAACTGCTCTAAATAAATATAAAAGGGGCTAAAAATCATCAATATTATTACTCAGACTCCTTCTCATTTTTTGTATTCCTTACAACATGAACTATGTTTGTGCACTTCAGCATAATTTGTCTGATTTGCAGTACCCAATAAATCTCACATATCCTCTGCATGACTTTATTCAGTTAAAACCTCTCAACTTATTTTAAGTTGCCAAATTTAAAGGTGCTAAAGATCCAATTCTCCACTACTATCAAAGTGTCTATAATTTTTCACTAACCTATCAAGGGGCAGACTTGGTAGTCTTAGAGATATTTGCCAACCAAATCAGGTGTCAGATATAAATAAATTCTCTGAACACACTAATTTTACAGGGTTTTTAGTTAAAGTAATCATGGAAAGCAACATGACAGCAAGACTTTATCAAACAGAAAAGTTACTAGACATATTCTAGTTCTGGGAAAACCTGGACTGGGGACCAGTATCTCTATTGGCATTTCCTCAATACTCAAGAATCACCAGTGAAGTATGGGCTATTCAACAGGACCATTACATTTAGCTATAGGATGTAGATTAATCTTCTTATTTATCTTTTTGTCATGATCATAAAACCCATTAGACAATGTCAAAAGTTATACAGCCTTTGCCATTGTGGAAAACAGCCATCCTAGTATTGAGAATGTCCAGCCTGAAGGCAGTTTGATCTCCTATCTTTATAAATATTGCTGGTGCTTCTCTAGCATCCACACTGAGGTTTTCACAAAGGAAGTGGGCATCTCATGAATTTATCCTGGGCAGCAAATAATTTCAAAGAAAACACTGTATATTTCTAGAATAAATTTCAAATAAACTTTCATTGTCTTTATCGTGAGGGAAGCCATATTTGTAGAACGGTTTTCCTTTACACTGCATCACTTGGCACACATCTGGTAAAATTTTGCTGTGAAAATACTGCCGTTCTTCCAGTCTACATGGAGGGATTTGAAATACTTATGTCAGGGTCCACTAAAACTTCAAATTAAGCAAGTTTTGCATATTTAATGTTCCCTTTCCACGGTGGAAGCATTTTGATAGAAAGTGACATGCTTAAAATGATATTTAGCCTTTGCATTCCTACAGCCTTTTGAAGGAGAAATTTTGAGCATCACTCAAACTGACTAGTTGTGTGAGTTAATAAAAGTCACAGGTAACAAAGCCTCCTTATGTCACCATGATGAAGAGAACTGCAATAAAGGTCAGATTTTATGAAATTACTTCTTTTACATAAGAAGTTTCAAGGTACTTACATCCATCTCAGTAGAAGCAGCATGTTGCAGAGACCTGACAGAACAGTAAAAAGTGTTGTACTCTTCACAGAGCCCGCTGCAGAAGATAAAACATTACATATTATCTGAGAAGAGTTCTCACTAATATTTTTTATGTCCACTAGTCTTTTGATTTGTACATAAACAGCCCTCAAGGTCTCTTGCAGAAGCTAGACTTCAGCTAAGCAATCTTATGGTTAAAAACCCTATGCATTTCTTGGCAATGATTCATGCATGATTCTTATTGTAATTTTAAAAAAAATCATCAGAAGTAAAAATAGAAGTACTTAAAACCCCAAGCCTTATCTCCATGAAATGAACCTATGTTTTAGAGCCCTTTATGATCTAAAGTTACCGCAAGGACAAAATGTGCATGGTCTTGAACATTGCCTAAACATTTGAATGCCATGATTGTATTCAACCCCACTTGCCAAACATCTTTATTACCTCATGGATGAATAAACAAGCAGGCTGTAGTTCCACAGCTTTCTCAATTTTGCCTTTGTATGGTGAATTGCGATAGGAAACATTTCTTTTAAGCTCAGAAATTCTGTAGTGGCTACAACTTGATCCAAACAACTCCTACTCATTAGGATGTCCTCACATAATTCATTTGGAGTACCACTTCATGCCACCATTTGGGAATTACGAGGTCACTCCTAACTGAAAAAATATTTCATCTCGTGTCATCTCACTGCCATATTTCTCTACTGTAGCCTTCTCCACTGGCCAATCAATAACAACAGCAGACTCAGAGGCCAGCACTTGAGCAGATATTTGAGCTTTGCTAAATCTCCATCCCTTACGGGTTGGGTCGTTTTCCGTCAAAGGCAATACAAGGAACTGGAGTGTGCCAACACCGCGCTTCCAGCAGGGGCCACTCCGAGCCCCTCCCAACCCTACATCTCATTTTTACTGGATTTCTGGCTGCATCACCCCACACGTGATACTTTCCCCACCACACAGGCCGTGCAAGTTGAGCAACAAACAAAGAAAGGCAGTGGAAAATACTTCTGAAGGGAAAAGGAATATTGACATGCGTGTCTAAAAAGAGCTGGGCTAAGATAAACCAGGATAATCTTTTAAATTGGGTTTTATTTGCAATTAAGTAGGCTGGGAAAACATAAACTGGTTAGAAGCACATGTAGGTAAGTGTTTGTACTTTGGAAGTGTTTTTATCCCATTCCTAGGGGAAATAACTGCCAAGGCAATTGCTCTCTGAGCACTACAATATCCATCTCTGGTCGAGTTACTGCCCTTTGGCTGTTAGCTGTACTCGACTTATGTACTCATACACTGATACACCTTCTCTCTTTCTTTGTTTTTTCCCTCAAACAAGAAACATGTTTTTTTTTATAGTATAGTAAGACAATTGATGAAGTCTACAAAGTACTAAACCTACCTTTAATAATAACTACGAAATGAGCCAAATGTGCAAGCTTACAATCTCTTTCCTCTATTAAAATATTCTTCTCAACATTTGGGAGTGTGAAAGAAGAAAACATCTGACAAACTACAATAAATCTTGTTTTATACTAGCATAAGGAGACTTAGATATGTTTTACATTAAAGCCATAGCAGTTATTAAAAGACTAATGATTTCTTAATAGCTGGCTTACTATAAAGCAAATCAGAGGTCTGTTTAACATATTGCTTGCAGACTTAGTAGTCCTAAATTATTTTAACATTTTTTACTGGCCTTGATGAGCCCTATTTACCACATGATACTGCTGTATGGTTGTAATGTATGTATAGCTGTTGATAATTCATAATTCTTTTATTAAACTATATTTAGTAATGCACCATTTTTACAGAACTCAAACACCTCTCAGATGCCACTAAGACTGTCTTAATTTTCTCCACATTTTATCTGCTCTTCTGCTTCCTAGTACTATGCTAGGTCCTTTTGTGTTTGCTCAGATCTCCTTCAAATGAACAAATCCTTTTCTGACATTAAAATGCTAGTTTCCTTATCTCCTTCTCAAAGATTATTGAAAACAACAGGCCTAGAACACAACTTCACCTTTTGCTTTCTTTAACAGGTACAAGAATCACAAATGCAACCACTGTTTAGAGAAAAGAGACACCATCAGTTTCAAAAACAGAAAAAAAAGAGAAAAAAAATCACAGCCACCGAATCTTATCAGGCCTAAAGTACAGTGTCTTTTTGTCACAGCTGTTTTGGAAAGCTTGTGATGACTGGGCATAGGCAGCTTTTATTTTTGTGAACATGTACCAGAGCTGAGTAGTTTAGGTCACTGAAGTAAGACTGTTCCAGGCATGTCACAGCTTCACTTAATTTTCAGAAACAAACAGCTTTGGAAATTATCACACCATCTATAGAATGGAAAGATAATTACAAGGTACTGAAAACAAGTTAAATGCAGTAGCTTAAAAGTTTGTAACAAGGAATCTTTTTTCTTATGCCTCAGCTGATTAGAAAATTACCACTTGCAGCAGCTGTACAATTGTGACAGATATCATCTCCATGGTGTCCAGACACAGAGAAATGCAAAACATGTTCAGCTGAATCTCTGTCATATGAGAGTTTCTACTGCAAAGTCTGTGTAATATTTTCAGAGCTGCCAGATCTTCAACAGAAGGAATCCCATACTATGAAAAATAGGTGCACATACAGAGTTATCAACACTTGGCACTGGCAGTGCAATGGGTGGAGTGTTCTTTGCTATGAAGGGACATCACATCTCCCAGCTCTTCACACCAGTCCTTTCTGGAGGCTGGGAGGTGGAGCTGCTATGGGAAAAGCCATGTATCACCCCAGAGCCACAGAGCCCAGCTACAGCTCTGCTTCTCAGGAGCAGGACTGCTGTCTTCCCCTCTTTTTATTTCATACCAGATTTATCAAGCTACTGCATTGTACTGATGATGCTGCTTCTATCTCTTTTTTATGTCAATACCTTATTTCATTTCTGTTTGTTTTTCCTGGGATTTATTAGTGGCCAGACACTTACTAAACACTTCTCATTTTGCAGATGCTTTAGTGAATTTATTCTACTTTGGTTCAAAGAGCCTACTCAAAGTTTTAGGAATAATGAGTAAGTAAATTGTAGCATGTGCATTCATGTACTTTAAAAGGCAGTTTAAAAATACAGATTAGAAAACATGTTTAGAAGATAGCTTTCAGTTTTGTAGGAGAATTTAATACTGGAAAAGATTTTAGAGGGGAATAGGCCTTAAGAAAAAAAAACAAAAAAGGGAATGATGTACACAGTAGCAACATAACATTCTTCAATAGCCTGATAGGTTTTATTCAGAGCAATGCTCCTCTCATTGAGAACTCTACAGGGACATTTTTGACTGCATTGTGAATATCTCTGCACTCTCTCAGCTGAATGCAAATGTTTATGTTGTTATTAGTGCCAATAACAAAATTTCACCATAGAACTACTAACAAATGGATCTATTTCTTTCTAATTATGTGCTGTCATTTTCTGTTTTGTCTTTAATTTTTCATAAAAGAAACATCAGGGTGTTTATCTGAAGTTTTTTCTCTACAGATTGCTCAGTGGATCTAGATTTCAACCTTCACAAAACAATTGTTTGGAATACCAATTGCCTTGCTCTTCAAATAATTCTTGAACAATTGCAGGTGCTATTTACAGACATGTAGCCAATTGTAAAATTTTGATTTGAATTAGACTTTGAAACCAGCTTATTAAATAATTAATAACAAATCAAGAGATGCTCGAGAACTTTCTGATGGAAAACATAACTGTGATTTTAAGTCCTTCCCCAAGCAAGCAAGCAAGTGCTAATTGGAGCCGTGGTTCAGGTTGCTGTGTGGGAGTGGACACGAGTCCATGTGAGACCCTACCAGCAAGGGATGAGGAGCAACAGCTTGCATGTTTCTCATCAGCTGTCATTCTATTTACACAGAGCAGGAAGACATGGGGAACTTTTGCACAAAAAAAAAAAACCAGAACAGGAAAGCCAGAGATCCACTGCCAACCTCTGTGCTCTCAGCCCAAGAGGAACAGCACAACTTTGTTTTAATGAGCCGTTAAAATGTCAGAAGTCCTTAAAACTACAATTAATTGGAACCAATTGCAGTACTAGGATCAGTTGCATCTTTGTCCAGATCCATCTTCTCCCAAACTTCATGTAATAAATGAAGACTATGCCTCCAATGTTTTCGTTCATCCATCACCATGTCAAAGATTATTACAGCATTACAAAACAACAGAAAAGCTTAATTTCAAGGAAAATTTATGGTGAGTGAAACACTTTTTAAACTTGACTAGATGAGAGTAACTAAATAAATCTGATGTTTGCTCAAACAAAAATTTTTGCAAAAAACTCGAGGTTTAAAATGTCACTGCTGAAGCACTCAAGTATAATTACCAGTGTAGGAAGGAGTAAACACTGGTTAATAAAACCAGAATCAGATACATGAGTTAGATAAAAAGACTGCCATACAGACTAGCCAGCTATCATTATAATTTAGTTCTCTATAGTGTGACCTTCAATACTGTCCAAACTAATTCTATATGTCTACAATGTCTTAAATGCTCTGCAATTTAAAAGCAATAAACTTAAAATAACCTGCGGCTTAAGAGCAGTAGTCTGGGGGAAAAACAATCTGAAAGCCAATACTGAATCAAGCAGGGTCACTGTCCCTTAAAGACAGGAAAACTGCAACAATAAAAGTATTTTTTTTTATCTTTAGCTGATGTTACTGATTTATCTTTTCCTGCTTTAATACTAAACTAAAATGAACTATCAGCACGATGATGAACTGGTGCCAAATACAGAGAAGCCTCTGAAGCAGGCACCTCTGCTCTCAGAGCACAGAGAATACTCACCCCACTGTCACAGCTCAGCATCCCCACGAGTTTTAGCCCACTCTCATATGGAACTTGGTCATTCACACACCCTGCCTGCACCCTCCCTTTGCTCCAGCAAGTTACAGGCAAAGCTGTGCCAGTGCTAGTATTTTCTGTAATTTCCTCTAAGAGAAATGGACCCTTCCAAAGGCAAGGGGCATGGCAAGATCAGGGAGAGGCCCCATCACACAGGACAACCACAGCACCACTGAGACCTTTGCAGTGGGGGATGAGCACCTGGCATGGACCAGCTGTGCCACCAGACACTTGTCAGTCACTGCATGAGCTGCCAACCAGCTACATGCCATTGAGGCAGGTAGCATAATGCAGTGACAGTAAAGAGCAATTTGTACCTGAATTAATTAATATGTGTTATCAGCTATTATCCTAATCGAGAGGCATTTAACCTTATTTAAATTATGACAAATATACAGATCATAACAAGGAAAAAGAAGCTTTAGGAAACAATGAGGGGAAAAAAGAAAGAATACAACAACTGCACAGGATGTCCAAGTGCAGCATCACATTCAATGCATATTCATCTGTGTTAGATTTAATCTGCAGCCTCACTTTAAGTTTAATAATTTGTCAACTATTTGCCAGAATTGAACAATGTCTCAGTCAGGATCTTGAATCTCTACAGACTGAGTAACTACAAAAATATCTTTGTGCAGGGACCAAGCAAATATTACATCATCTTTGCAATCAATGAATCTATATAGCTTAATGTTTTATTGTAGGGGGTCTTAAATCTAACTGCAAATGCTCTTGAGCAGGAAATCTCTGAGGGCTGAGGAACAGAGAACAAGACTTCAGCCCACCAGGGTTTTCCTTGTAAGCTCTCTATGCTGCAGATTTTTAAAGTTCTCTATAGTATAAAATGAAAGGCAGAAAAGGTGAGTGGGAGAAGTCTGTTAGAGAGCTCGAGAACCACCTTATTTATTTTTCTTCTGTACTGTTGAGACACTGACCTGCTTCAGGCAACACAGTGCAATGGTGAGGTTGAAGAGGCTGGTGTAAGGGATGTTCCATCTAGAACAACATCATTTTGAAAAGAAAAATTCATATTTTTAAGACTGATTTATTTGCAATTACTTGTTAGATTGTCAGCGAGCTTTGAAGTGTGATGATCCATATATTAAAACTTTAAGATCTCAATATATTAAATGATAATGGATCCAAAGGTACAATAATGTACTATTGAAGAGATAACTACACATTTATAATGGGCAGTAATGGGAATTATGGCCTATGATATGGACTATTAGGCCTATTCTGAAATTTATAGAACAGATTTTAACAAAGAACACAAGGGGTTCATGCCACATTCAGCTTCCACAAGGGAGCAAGACAACACAGTGGATATAAATGACAATCATCATCATCATCCTCACAGCTGTCCTCCTTTTTCCAGCACCCACAACAGCCCCTTCTGAGGTTGTGAATGTGAGCAGATAAGAACAAAAGGCAGCAGTGCCCAAGATCATTGCTCCCAAACCTTCCTATGAGTTATTAAATGATGATCCATCATATAACACACTTCACTCAAATATAATTCCACTTAGAGAAATATCCTGTGAATCATGATTCACTGCTTTCCAGGAAAAACATTTTCCTCAAAACTTCTGTACTTGGAAAGTAATGTTCTGTACTTACACCATAGGTAAATTTGCCAAATCTCCATTTCAAGAGGTCACAACATTTAATAAAGCTTGCCTTACTTTTCCTTCTGGAAGGTAGTAATAAAGCAATGGAATGTTTCAAACACATGAAATAATATTCAACCCTCATTGCAGAACTGACCTCAATGTGTAAGAGGAATTTAAGCCCCACTTTATTGCATCTCTAAAAGGGGAAAAACAGACAAATAAAAGAAAATCTAGACATTTCATATTAATGTTGTCTGTCATTCATAGAAATTGCCTGTATTTATCTGGTTTGCTTCCTGTGAACTCAAGAAAACACGAAATTCATAGAAAAGATCATAGAGCGACACAAGCTTTTTTTTTTTTTTTTCAACTATAGAGAAAACAGCCACATAGTGAAGAACAAAAAAAAAAAAAAATCTTATTTATGAAAAATGCCTATACTAAACAAGGTTAACTGTTAGGACAAACTGAAAATAGTAAATGGTATAAGACAATTGCTGCATGTGTTTCATGCACATAATATATTCATTAGTGAGACAATAAAGACAGCCTGATTTTAAAACTTGAATTATTTCTACATCTCTTTTTGTAAAGAAAGGATCAATGGCAGTTTTCTACTATCTTAGAATTAACCACACTGCTATATAAATCCTCTGTATTTTAAGAACACCAAAAGTGCAATTTCAGAAAAGCTAAATAACGTATGAAATTGAAAAATGTCATTCTTTTAATATCTCCCCTCGTGAAAAGAAAAAAATTGCAATTACAACTATGATAACCAATTGTAGCCTTCTTTTAAAGCATTACAGAAGTTGTCATTGTTTAGTTAAGCAATTCAGATTCAGAAAACGTGACCTACCATATCCTGAGGGAGAGACCTATCGTGGCAGCAAGCAATACATCTCTACACACTTGTAATTCAGAGGCACTGAAGCAAAAACTGTCAAAACATTACTGAAGTCGACAAGGATGTATGGTTCATTAGTCTAGGAACTGATGTGTTATGGACTTCTTTGTGATCAGCCTGATAATTTAAATCAAGTTACAAGTTTATATAAACCTACTAGAACTCTGTGATTAAATTTCAGATCATGCCTTCAACAACAGCACTCATAATTGCAGAGATTTATCACAAGGCTATAACGAGCCCCCTATCATGCCAACTTAATCAATAATCAGTTTATAAGATATCATTACTTCAACAGAAAATCTGTGGCTCTTTTTCTTGCATTGACTTTGAGGACCAAACTGCAGCATAACATCAGTAAGCCAGTCTTGTTCATTAACACAGAATTAGATTGCAAAGCCTTCAATATTCCAAGCTGTTGCATGGACAGAGCAGAGTGAGCTGCAGGAGCAGCAGATCTATCTGCCCCCTTACCCCCCTCATCTGTGCTGCTCTAAGCCTGTCCAAGAGGTCTGATGTTCACAGAGGTGTGCACCAGACAGTACTGCAGCACACTACCTGAGCATGAAGTTTCTTCATTTCCCCCAGCTTTACATCCCTGAGAATGATATTTAAAATATGCAGCCACTCCCCACATACTCCCAGTCTACAGCCCATCCTGTTGTTCAAACAGGACAAAGACTGGCACAATTGGAATGAAAAGGAGAGATTGCAGAGTTGGACTTGCAATCAGTGTCTCCATGTTTCATTCATTGTAACAGGTCACTGCAAAATAAACCAAATTCAAGTCTAATGGCATTGTTTGCACATGGTGTGATTCTTGGGACTCTTCTGTGGAGGACCTTGTGAGTTTTTCCAACTCAGGACATCCTACAGTTCTGGGGTTTCAAATGTTAAGACTTTGCTTAAGAGACAATCTTATTTTTTCAGTGATGCCATATGCTGGTACCTGTTTTTACAACATGAGCTTTCTATCCAGAGAAAAGAAAAATAACCTGGAGATGATAACGGTGCTCAAGGACTGTAAATGATCAGTGCTACCACACATAAACAGATAGTTCGTAAAACACCCTTGATCATCAGGATAAAGCTGCAGTAGTCCTGTAGTTAACTGCTTGATTATCATTTGATATTATTTTTTTCTGAATATCAAGAATTACTCTAATAACATTGCATTCCATATTTTGGGCACATAATTTCAAAGTTTGGTTTATGAAGTTTGGACACTCTAGAGAAAGTGCTCATTTCTGCCATTCTGCAGTCCTGAGACATAAAGAGGAAGTGCTAAGTATTGAACCTGTAAAGCTTTGCCCAGTTCATGTCCTTCTCATGATACACCAGAGTCCATTTTATTCATGAGTTTTTGATTTTATGCAGATTTTTATTCACTTATGGAAATTATTGCATGTAATGTGAAGATATGAAGAAAGGTTAACCCAAAAATATGTTTACTTTTCAAAGGATTTTTTCCAAGTAATTTATAATGAAGTACTGCATAAAGTCACAGTAAATTCAGCTATTTTACGTTTGTGTGATTTCTCCAAGCCATCATTAATTTAAACATTTATGTCCAAAAGTGCCAGAACAAACATTTCACAGGCCCTGCCATTCTGTCTTGCTCTGTAATTTAATCCTCTTTATCAGAAACCCAATTTCTGCAGATCAGGGTGTGCCTAATGAAAACATGCATGGCAGGCACGTGCTACTTCTGCTGCAGAACTGCAGTTTCCTCCCCTTTCCTTCATACATGCAAAGCTTCTGCAAGCTTTTTGTCAACAAATTCAGAGCCTGATAAACCTGACAAACCCACAGGTTTAAACACCTCAACTGAACTGCAGAGAGGGGAAGAACCTGAGCTCCCTCAGTGGGCTGGGTGGCTGCTGAGCTCTGCAGGCAGGGGAAGGGGACAGAGCAGGGACACCCTGCAGTCAAGCAATTAAGAACTGGCATCACACTCCAACCTTTCAGAAAAAAAACTTGCTTCAGGACATATACTTGTCAGACTACAACTCCAAAGGGCTATCAGTGCATAAACACAACATGTCCCAAGTTCCAAAAGGTTTTTCTCTACTCCATGCAATGCCAAACTATCAATAAATAAAACCCAAAAACTCCCATTACAAGAAAAGCAAAAATTATCTTTCTACTCAACAAAAAAAAAGTGCTGTAAAATACTGCACTTAGGACAGGCATAATGTGAAAAGCTCAGGGGACAATGTTGCTTTTCCAGGTGCAAGGTCCATTAGCTACAGCTCAGACACTGCTGATATCTGAGAGCTTGTCAGATTGTCCCAAAAATGCCCTGGGAACAAATTGGATATTGTCTGGAATGTCTCATTTGCTGAGGGATGAAACTGTCTCCCTCTAACAGCACCACTTCACAGTATTACTGCACAAATTGCAAAAAGGGTGTTTCCCTGCAGGCCATGATCAGAAATCACTGATGCAGAAGGACTTCCAGAAGACTCTGGAGAAAGCAAGAATGTAAAACACCTGCTTTCTCTGAAGGGTTTCCCTCTATTTACAGCACTTGCATTTCTGGCTGTTTCTAGGAAATTATTTACTATTCCTGATCAGCATTAATGCCAGCATTTGCCTACTTTCAGAGATGCTATTTTGAATGTCAGTTACTGTGGAAAACAGAGACGTACACACACAACATGAGACTACTTGAGATTTGTTTTGAGAGGTATCATCATTTCAGAAGACAACCAAAAATAGCTTGACTTCTTTAAAGTTGTGTTTAAAGCCTGTGTACTCATATTGCTCTTTGATGTCAATCCCTAGAAGTAATACACAAGTAAATGCTAAAGTACAACAATAAAAGGGTTCATGGCATGCCTAAACCTTTTCCATGACAGTAACAAGGCTACAATGATACAGACTCAAGCAAAATGCATCCCTGCACTGAATCACAGCAGTACAAGGAAGGGAATATTTAATGACTGAGCTTGAAAAAAAACCCAAAATACATTTCTTTATGAGAATTTCCATATCCTCCAATGGATTGAAGTTTTAAACTTGGAAATTCTTGAGAAAATCTCTTGGAACACGCAGCTGCAAGCTTTTATATCAGATTTCTTTCTGAGCTCGGGGTTAAAATGAAATAAGCTTTCAAAGAAGAAAAGCTTAAGTTTCTTGTCTCTCTCAAAATCAGATAACACAATAAATGGTGACAGAAAGCTTGTCTTGGTCCCCCAGATGATGTGTGATTTCTTGCATGAACTCCTGTTTTTCAGAAAGAGTCGGGATCATGGCAATGCCGTGAACTTGCACAATTTTAGTTACTGATTTTGAAGCAAAAATTTCAAATTAATCAAACTTTAACTTTTCACATGAATACTGGTGGATAAACACTAAAGGAGCCTATATTATATTATTAAACAGGTCACATTGCACGCTATCTTAATAATTAAACAACATCACTTTCTTGATGGAGAGAATTCGTGGCTGAAATTTAAATGTAGGTACTCCAAACAGAAATATGCATGAGTAAACATTTGCTGTAATTAACTGAAGACCACAAAATCACCACCAAAGATTTTCTTTTCATATAATTTTTCTGCAGCTTAGATAAAAACTGCAAATTTTCTCATTGATCAAAGCAGAATACTGGAGAAATAATATCTTAACAAGAAGCAATGCATAACTTGGGGTTTAAACTATAGGTTACCACTTTTTCTTTTTACCCAGGTCTCTTCTCCTCTTTCTGCCTTCCCCCTCACAGAATAATGCTTTTAAAAGAAGATGGAGATGACAGGTTTTAGAAGGCTCCATTTGAAAGTAGATGGGATTTTTGGCTCAAAATCTCTTTCAGAATTCTTATGATTTCCTGCTAATTTCATTATTTGCATTATCTGTTGCATTAACCTCAATTTAGTGACTGTCTATACACCAATTAAAGTTACCAACCTGTCTGCTATATATTATGACAAAGAAGTTTACAGGAATCTTATTTTTCTCACCAGCAAGCAGACTCTCACTTGGAATAAATAACACATCCAAATTAGTATAATTTACTGCCTTTATGAAGTCATTATAATTTTCATTCAAAAAGAAAGGAAAAAAATCTTAGTAATATAATGAAAACAAATAGATTTCCAATTCTAATCTTCTCTAGCACTTGGTCTTGGTGGGTTGGATTCCTAGAGATACCTCAAAGATTGAATAAATAGTTTGTGCCCCAATACACAAGTTGGAATACTGGCATTGAGAGAGACCTTACTTTGCCCCTCCTATGTCTAACTTCAGTTAGTTAGTTCAGGCAGTTTCATTCCTAACCATGGTGCTGCCTTGTTTGTCTGATAGCTCCAATACTCACTGAGCACAGGTGTTTGTGGGAAGCTGAGTGATGGTGTCTAAGCCACAGGTGAATGCTGCAATCACTCATCTATTTATAGGAAAGGGCCCTCAGACAAGCCTCACTTACTCTTTCTATGCTTATGTAGGAGCCAGTCCCAGGGCAAGCAGCAGGAGAAGGATCGTTCTTAGTCAGACAGCTCGCAGGTGCCCTGGCTTTACCAGCACAGAAACCACTCAGAGCTTAGGAAAGCAGAAACTCAAACTTCAAAAGAACATTCATTTTGAAAACTGAGAAATATCCTAGTCTGGGTATAAGCTAAGCTGAGGCAAAAGTCTACCTAAAGTGCCTGACAGGTGCCTGAATCCTGTGAGGGATGAAGGTTTACACCTTGGCCACAGGATAAATGTATGCTATTTCCACTTGATGGATACAGCTAAATACAGCAGAGTTGCAATGATCATTCACACAGTGAAACAGAACATGAACTGAACAAGAGGAGCTGTGAATTTTAAGTCACTTTTCAAGAACACATTTAGCATCAGAAATGTTTATTTGCAACAATAGGACATACAACAAAAAGCTGCTTTTTCCAGGCTGAAGATCAAAGTAACTGAGGCTCCCCAGAGCCCTGACATGGGGCAAAAATGTGAGGAAGAGTTGCAAGGGTTTGCACTAAGTTGTCGTGAGGTTTTAAATCAAACTTGTTTTGACAGGGGAAAGGTCAGGACACCATTTCTCACCTGCCTCTCACCAACACTCCCAACACCAACAGAGAGCTAGTTCACAGTCCTGGAAAGTGTGCCCAGGAGCACTCGTCCTGCTACTGAGCCACAGAGGTCAGGCCTTTGCCCTGGATGCAGCAATGCCCACTGCCACATCAGGACAGAACACGCCTGCAGACCCAGCAGTTTTCCTTCCACACTAACCCAGCACAACAAAGAGTGCCTAAGTCTTGGTACTTGTTAGGAGGAAAGCACACACTGGATGTGAAGCCAAGACACTTTGATTACAAGAGTTGGAATCTTCAGGGCGTGGTCAAAGGGTTCAGCCCAGTTCAGCAGTTGCAGAAAAGAAACATGCAATTATACAAGAGCCTATTATTAAATAATACAGTATATTACAGTTAAAGCTGGTACAGGCACATGTCCTAGTGTTCTTTTCTTCCTCTGACAGAGAAAGGAGTGGACTGCTGCTTGGGCACCTAACACCAACAGCCCCTACCTGGCAGGGGGAAATGAGTCAATGCCACCCATACCCCAATTCCTTCACTGCAAGGAGCATGATATCGACAGTGATTTCTCCAGGATGTCTTTAAGGCCATTTTTATGTGTCTTCTAATATTCTTTTAACATTACTCTTCCTGTAGTGATTCAGACTTACCGTATATAGAAGATTTTGCATACAAGCTACTTGTTCTTTCCTCTCTTTCCTGTCCCAATATGATTTTTATCCACCTCCTAAGTCTGCATTTCTCTGACCATTGGTGAATAATTTAAAGCTGGGAGGTCTCTGGTGCCCACTTGTGTGCCATCTCTCATCATCCCATGCCTGTACTCCTCCATGGGGCATCCTGTGTCCTCACCTTCAAGGCATGGCTGTTCCACCAGGCTGTTTCTCTACACTCTACCCCTCTGTTAAAATTACTAATATTTTGTTCTATGCAAAATTACTATTTGCTATTGCTCTCCGTCTGAAAACACTGTTGTTGTACGATACAGATATTACAAATACTTAGGCTACTATCAGAGTTGCTCTTACAGCAAATTCAAGCATAAAAAAGGTTCAAGACATGTCACAACAAGCTGATTCAAAGCATTGTTCAAAGACAATGAGGTACTTTTATGAACCACTTCAGAGACACTTAGTTTGTCATTTACAAAATTAAAAAAAAAACAAATCACAAAACAAATAAACACCACCAAAAAAAAACCCAACAAACCATCCCAAGTAATAAATTACTTAGTACATATAATTAATAATTAAGTAGTAATACTTAGTACTGAGGGCTTTAGAATGTAATTTATATTACATGGGGAAAAAAGCTGGAAATGTGGTTTCCCTTGTAAAAAGACCTCTTGTGCAAAAAGAACTGCAAATCATAGTGTGTAAAGGAAACACTTGCACTGAAAAATATAGCTTTTAATATCTTAGTTTCCTGAAATGATTATTTAAAATTTCAGAATTTTTGTCTTGATAACAGTATTTCTAAAAACCAATTACAGCTAAATTATATAGATATATGTAGTGCATATAGATCCACTTCAGAGTTTCAGGTGCATTCATTCATTCATTCATTTAACCCTCTTCATCAGGGAAAGAGAACAGAGCAAAAATGAAGGAATGTGTCTGTAACTAACCTAAGAAGGCTTGAGAGCTGTTAGAGTTGTGTGTGCAAATTTAAAACTGCTTGTTGCTTTTTACTAACAGGTGCTTACTACTTAGGGCTGTAGTGCAGTATATGAAAGGGTAATGAGCTATTCAGTGTCTATTCTGAGCTATTTGTGTCTAGTTAATGCATTTCAAATGCAATTGACAAATTATTATCTCCAACTTTTCTCATTAACAGCATTAAAAAAGGAAATTGCTGTTCCAGTATTGTAACCTTATTATTTATTATACCAAACTCCTCTTATAACATATAAGTTGATCTAAGTTTTATTCCAATAAATCAAAGTGAAAGAAAGAAAACAAACTTCTTTCCTTCTATTTATGATCTTCCATTTCTGCCTATTTCTTAAGATAGATAATGAAAATTAGTAAATTTAATTCCACTGTTTATATTCAGGGTCTCAATATTGCAGTGTTCGTTTATCAGTTGTAAAAGTTAAGTGTGTAGTTTAAAAGAGTCAGAAGTAATAAAAAATAAAATGACAACATGGAACACTTGTGTTTGCCTTGTTGATTTCAATAATAACTTTTGGTATTAAAGGCCATGTTTTAAAACAATCTTTTTTAACTAAACTCTTTCCAGAAAACAAGAGAAAAATACAGCCTCTAGATTACTAAATATCACTATGGCACTCTGACTATCAAACTGTCCCATGTCATGACAGGTAACCAAAACCAGGTCAGGTTTTGTTCCATTTCTAATCCTTGAGCATCTCAAACAGCAGGACAAGATCAGGTCCCTTCTCTCACTCAAACTCCTGCTTCTACCAAGGATCACAGACAAGATTCTTTAGGATCCTTCTTTAGGACATACATTTGAACATGGCTGTTTCTGCTGACCAGCTGCTCAACTCAAAGTTTGGCAAAATGAGGGTTTGGACATCCCTTCACACACTGGGTATTTCCAGCTTCATGTGAGTCAAGGCTGCTCACTCTCAGGGCACAAACAGAATTAGAAGACTGGCACCTTAGCAGTGCACTACCAACAGTCCTACTGGTATTTGTATACAGCAAAGCCTGGGTTAGTAGGGACACTTTTAAGACTCACTCATATTTTATAGTACTGATATAAAGCAAATCCCAGCCTGCACTTCTAGTGGAGAAATTAACTTTAGGTTTCTCCTGAGTTGACAGCAAAGTACATCTCAACACTTATGGTCCTGACTACTACTTCAGAGCCATGAACTTCCACATTTGATGATATCATTAACACCCTCAGTTGTTTACTGGCAATAACCAACTAAAGAGCCTAGATAATCCACAGGTCAGTTGGATAACTACTCCTTATAAATATAAACATGCCACTATCATTGTGGAAACTACCGTAATTAAACAAATCCAAAGCAATTGCACTCATCACCTACACTTAAGATAATTTATTCAGAGTATGTATAATGTGAATAATTTCACAGAGGAGAAAAAAATAACCTACAGCTCACCAAAGTACAACTGTGAATTGATTTTAAATTAAAGATGTGAATTAGATGCTATGCAGCTAAATTAAAAATACTGGTTTCAGAGGAGTTGATATCCTCTACAGAAATATGTCACATATACAAAAACATTTGTTAGATGAAAGGTAAACAATATTATGGGACATGTACTTTTCCTCATGTTCTTTAGGTAAAAGAAGAGATTGGCATTTAAGAACCTAGGTGCATATTTCTTTTACCTACCTATCAAAGATATTCACAGAAGGTCAAAAGTACTACTTGCATTTCTGACTGTTGATCAAAAAGTTTTAGCTTGCCCTGCAACGGTGCACAACAACTGGAAGAATCCTGTGCCTTTGATAAGTGAACCTTCTTATTAATAAAATATAATTCCTTAACCTGGAAATGTTCATCTTCCAATCCTGCAGATCAGCAAATGCAATATGACGGAGCTACTGAAGTAATTCCTGCGAATTCCAAGTCAAGCATACGGAGACAGGGATGCAAACACACCCTCACCTCTGTAGATAAAACACACAGAAAACACTTTGCCACTGTGATCCCTATATTCTTTGTCCTAAGAAGGAACTGTGTGCTCTGTTAGGTGTTTCAGTTCAAGAAGCAAAACTGTTGTTTATCCCTCGTTTCCCAAAGTCACTGAAATGCCTTTTTGTGGCACCAGACAGACAAATTGGAATAGCAGACACAAAAGTGTTTAAGCAAGCCCAATAAGCAGCATAATTTCAAACTTCCCCTGTGCCACAGATGCTACTTTGTTAAGTGATAGTTGAGTATGTCTGCTTTAAAATGCTTGAACCAGCACAAGTGCCACTTCATTCCTATGTGATGTTTTCATTTGGCTGGACAGGTGCTCTTGCAGCAGAATGTCCAAAAAAAGAACATCTAAAATATGTATTCACCAACATCTGTCTTGCTTTGACTTAAAGAAGCTACTTGAGTATGCATTTAAGTCTGAGCAAAAAGTTTTCCATTCACTTTGACCTTCTAAAGAAGCTTTATGAGGCTATATGCCAAAATCCACTTTCATACAAAAGTAACCTTGACTACCCACTATGTGGGCATTGGCACTTGAGTTGAGAACGGGAGCACAGGAAAAACCAAAACTCATAACAAAAAGAAACCTCTCAAGCATCTCTAAAAATATAGAACTTAACATATTTTCCAACAGACACATTTTGCAAGCTTTCTAAAAAGGAGGTATAACCAATATGTTGAATATATTCCTTTTTCAGTTATAGATATAGAGTCATAAAGATGCATTTTACTCCTAGGCTATGTCACCAATTAACACCAATTGCTTAATTTGAGAAAATCAATTTGAATTTTGATTAGCAAAATTTTTGTGGATTTTTTTTCTTTCCCATCTATCTACAGCTTAACTTGTGAAGCAATGTTTCACATTAGATGTAAAAGATATTGTTGGTGTCGTAGTAGAAACTTGCTTGCTTATCTGTCAAATTTTTCTGTACAACAATATCCAGCCCCAAATGGTTTACAAATAACACACATAAATATTCCATCACCAGTAAGATGAAGAAAAAGATCTGCACATGGAAACACAAAAGCACATTCAGAAAACATGAAAGAAAAATGAGGAAAGGTTGTTTGAAACTGAAGAGGAAGTTATTGCCATAGAGTTCTGGATACTAAAATGACACAGTTTTTGTAATTGGAAATTTGGGATTATAGAACTTGGGTTTGCTTTACACCTTAGAAAATATATTAGAAAATATCATAAGGAATGTATGCATTTGTACATTCTACTGTGCATGTTCCTGGAAGACTTCACCTGTATATCCATATAATGTGACAGACCCACAGGCTTAAAGAGAAAAGCACAGCCTAGTCCTATTTTGTGTCTTCAGTCTGGCAGCATCAAAGCACTTGATGGTATTGTAACATCTTTACATGACTGGTAGTGCCAAGTTGATTAATCAAAAATCTAGAATTCTCTAGAAGTCACAAGAATTTTTTTCTCCAGAGTAAATTTCTTTCTCTATGCCAAGTGAAACTAAAGAGTATTTATCAAAAGCCATGGTTTCTTTGGAGTTTTGTTCAGTTGTTTTATTAAGGCAAGGAAAATGGTACTGCTATTTTCTAACACAGGATGAATTTTTACATTGTATTTATTCATAAACCTAAATATTGACATAAGAGAGAGGTGTTGTATCTGAGTATCAGTGTGAGGCAACTCTTCAGGAAAATTGTTAAAACAAAGAAGAGATTTTGCCATGAAATTCCCAGTGGAAATACAATTAGTACCACAATTTACTTAAAGTTCTACAAAACTACAACATCATCATAACACAATGGAAGGAGCATCATAAAGCAGAAAAAGAAATTCATGCCAAATTGATAATACTAAATTTAAGTTGAAAAAATTAATCAGCTATAATAATCTTTCTCAATCCATTAATGTGATGTTCAGGAAGTTTTTAGTGGTAGGATATTGTAAAGCTAAATTGCTGATGCTACCAACCATTGGATAAAGAAATGCAAATGTTAGGAGCCTGGACTCAAGGATGCTTGCTGAAAGATACAACTTTGGTTCCATTATTTGATTATTCATCCGACTTTACAGTGGAAAATGAGGCTCAATATATCTGTGAACTTGCTACCTTTTTAGCAGCAAAAGTTAAGACTTTTCTCAGAGTGCAACACCAAAATTCAGCCCTAGAGTTAGGAAAGGGATGCAAAAATTACAGAAATGGTGTTGTACAGTGATAACCGACTTCAGTCCGTAATGACCAAGATAAGGAGGAAAACAAAAATTCAGAAATTTGAGATGTGCATAGAAAATAAGTGGTATTAAATGAGAAAAAACATGAGGTAGAACATCTAATGGGAAGCCAGGCATAATTCATGCAAAAAAAATATAGGTGATTTTACTGGAAGATTTTAAGAAATAATGAATAGAAAACAGACATGTTCACAATAAAATAGGACACTGACAAAGGTCTGCATAAAATTGTGTGGTTTTTTTTTTTTTAAATCACAGAATTATGCATAACTGAAAATAGACTTTTAAAGTCTACATATATGAAAACAACCCCAAAAAGCCAGGAAATTTTTGCATTATTGCACTTGTAACTTGGAAAATTTAAATTAGTTTAGGCAGAGCACTAAAATCTGCACATTATTGTAAAAGTCTATTTTGGAAGAAGAATCAGAAAATCTAAGCAGTCTTTATCCCTCACTAAATGTTAAATAAATTATTCAAACCATACTATCAATGCTACAGGATTAAAAAAAAAAAATCTACCTAAACAAGTACTTCACTTCTTCACTTTAAAAAATCAGTTTTACCTTCTACCAAAAAAAAAATTAGCAAGTATTCATACATAGTATATAGATTAATTTTTAATACTGCTGTAGATGTTTGAATATTTAAAGAGAACATTTTCATTAATGACTACAACAATGAAACGATTTCTTTTGGACCAATCCTTGAACATCTCATCCTGTTACTTGATCCCTCAATCTCCAATTTGAATAAAAATAGATATTACATAAAGGGCTTTCTCATTAAAATGCTTTTCTGACATGCTCATATGCATTATCATCAATTCCCTGAGCCAGTATGTTATCATGGGAAAGAAAGTCAATGGCTTTTGTAAAATAAACAAGGTTATATTTGTTGCTGGTTTCACTTCCGTGGCTCATTTTAATAATTTTTGTCATCAGCATTGCTTTTGGGATCAGTGTATTTTTTGAGAGCCTTGTTGACATCCACAATTAGGTTTGTTATGAGTAGGGCAGGCACTTCTTCACGCTAGACTTTTTTATACCAGTCAGAAAACTCCCTTTGTGACTTACATGGCTCAGGCTCTCAAAGGACGTGGAATTTGCAGGTATTTATATAATAGATACACATCTTAATGCAAAATGTCCATAGTGGAATCACCATATATCCTGGTGTTTTCCTCAAGACCTTAAAATTTCCAAAGGAATAGGCTCAGGACACTGCAAGTAATCCCACAGAATAATAAAATCCATTAGGTTCAAAAAGACCTCTTGAGGTCCTCCAGTCCAGCCATCAACCTAACACTGCCAAGTCCACCACTAAACTATGTCCTTAAATGCAAATAACTCCATTTTTCTCACAGTTTTCCATGAAAGGGATTTAAAAAAAAAATTGAATGAAAGCCACTCAGAGTCTTCCAGTGACTCCAATGCCCATATGAGACACTTGATGTTTTCACATACACTACACAGTTCCTTTCTCTTTCTTTTAATAGTCATTTATGAGCAAAACCAAACAATTCCTGTAGCAATCCTAACCAAGTAAACATTTTAAATTGAAAAGCAATACTCTTAGGATTATAATGTGATAGGCCATTCATCTGAAAAACAGATATAAATTCTTCTCTGAAGCAAACTAGCATTGTATTATAAATTTAAAGACCTCATTCTAGATTTGTTATAAAGTCTTCATAGCAATGGGATTAGTGGATGCTATTAAAAACAGGAGCTCCTTTCCTGTCCTTTTTCCACTCCAGGACAGATGCTTTTTGGAAATGCTTGGATTGCAGAATTTGAACCCATTTATCCCTCTCCTGAAAGCTGTTGTGCAAGGCCGGGGCAAGTCTTCCTATTGCTCGACCGACATTCCAACTCTCTAGAAGTCTTCTGACTACATCAATATTTCAATCAGCAACTGGGCATGAGCCATTTGATAATTTGGTGGTGAGCAGCTTCCCACCCCTTTGTTCTCCTAATGGCCATTGAGCTCTTATTAGGAACGCATTTGCTACCAGGAGATGGAACAGGTCCTGGGGAATATGGACTTTACAAGAGAAAGGACTTTTAAAGGTCTCCTATAAAGGCATAATAAATGAGACCTGTTAGATATTATCTATAATGCACCACCATATACAGTGTGCCAATACCCTCTAGTGGATACACTTGCCTGTGTTTATGTCACCTTTCCTTAGCTAGCATACAGAGTCCCAGAGAGTCCTATAAGCCTTCCTATAAAAGATTCTCCTGGCTCATGTGGCAAATTAGGGCAGTTTTAGACCAAAGATCTCCTTAAGTGGTGTTCTGCACTCTTTTGAGCATGCAGGTTTAGTTAATGTGGTCCCTACAACAGCTTTTCCCTCTCCCAAAAGACATAACTTGATTAAAATACTGGCAGAGTTTTATGAAGCACTGTGTGCATTCATGTGGGGTAATAAATAGATATAACTGAAGGCAGCTTGACACTTGCGTATTTATTCCTTTCTGTTTACCAGCCTAATGATATCTTCTGTTACCATAAAATGATTTATACAACTTTGTCAAGCTCAGAACGTGTTGAAGAGGAGTTCGCGTGAGCCAGACAGGGGGTGAGACAGAAGCTTCCATTATCAGCAGAAAGGCAGAGTTAAAATTGATTGCCATACATAGAGAGCTTTCTGAATTGGTAATGTTTTTTTCATCTGCAAGACAAAGTCCTTGTGAATAAATGGATATCCCTACAGCTTATCTGTAATCATTTGCTATCAAACAGCAGCGAGGAAAACAACCCCATCTTACTGGCTGGCAAGTGGGTTCCTACTTGTCAGCTAATGTTGTAAAGTAGAGATTCTATGTGGCATTTCCTGGAACTGTTGTCTATATTTCTAAATTAAGCAAATGTTTCTGCATAAAGGCAAGAGACTGTACTCAGCCTAAAGAATTTATGGGTTTCAGCCCAAAATTCAAGTTCAAGGTTTTAGAAGGGCAAGTAAACTGCATGCATGTGTGTTAAGGACCAAGAGGAAAGATCTTTGGTGTCCAGTGTTCCAGGAAACTTAAAAAATAATTCTGCATTAAAAATATCGCTTGCAAGTTTTTATTTGTATGAAAATATTGCTGAAATAAAGGGTGGTGTTGTACTTGAAAACGTTACTAGAAGAGTGGTGCCGCTGTATTTGATGTTTTGCAAAAGCATGATTAAAAAAGCAGCCATGCTCACATATAACACACATCTAAGGGACATCCACACGTCCACTAGCATTTTCTGGCAAAATGCATAGATGAAAATGTTCTCTATTACACTAAGAGATCTTCATAAAACACCTCAATTTCTTAAGGAAATAGATCTTATGCTAACATCGTATAAAACCATAGTTGCACACAGTGTTGTAACCAATTATTCATATTGCATCAGCTTTTCTGCAGCAACTAAAACCCAGAAGCCTTTTCCTGGTTACTTTATAGCCTAACTGGGCTGAGTTCAGATAAAGATTTGGTTATCACAGCGTGGGGAGGGAATTAGAGCATCGAACAGTAAAATTAAATACCACATTGTATACCCTGGATCTTGTTAGACTTAATCAAATAAGCTGCAATTTGGAATTGTGCATGTTGTTCTTCTATAAGGGGCTAACACCCTGCACAGACAAAGACAATTCTTGGTGATTCAAACTGAAATCAGAGAATTTTCTATCTCAGGGTTCAAGTCAAGCCAAAAGAATCTGAGTAGGTCCTGGAGGGAGAGCCAAGGAAAAAAAATGTGCTAAGGACTTGACTTCTGCTGTGCTTCAGAACAGACGTGCTTTAGCACTTTTGATAGAAATTGTTAATAAATGGCTTTTTTACTCTTTAACCACTATCACAGAGAAATAGATGGGGAGTCTGCAAAATGTTCTAATTAATCAGTATGAATAAGGCAAAATTAAAAAGATTTACAATTTCAGAAGTTATAGTATCCTGGATTGGGGTTTTGTTTTCTTGATTATAATTGTTTCCCAATCAGATATGTGGCCAGAACTGAAGTAGGAGAGAATGCAAAACAAGCAGCAGCAAACAAATTTTCAGGACAAACAGCTGTCTATTCCACAAGACAACACAAAAATTGAAGGCTGAACAGAACTGACCTCAATCAATGCTGTGATTTAATCTGGTGTTTCAATGATCAAAACTAATTGGTTTAAAAATTACCCATAATTAAAGGGCCAAATTCCCAAAAGAATATTTTCATTTTATCTCCTTGGAAATAAGCAGTGTTCAGACCTACCCTCCATAGGAATAATCTGTCAAACACGTAATAGAATGACATTTAAGCAGGCTTCACAACATGAGAGAAAAGTAAAGACATAGATGAACAGGGATGAAGTAGCATGGGATATTTAATTCATCTATTACACTTAAACAGCACTGTTCTGTTTTAGTGCTTGTTTCTCTAACAATTCTACAGCCTCAATTTTCAGAGTTCAGGTATATAAATTTTAAAGAAAAGGCACCCTTAAGTGTTTATCATACGTGCAATAGGGTGAAGAAAAACATATTTCTATGAGATTAATTTTCTCCGCTAAAGGATTGTATTAATAATATATACTAGGATCTAGTGTAAGTCATGAGGAAGGATGCTATGTGATTTAAAACAAGGTCAGTCTCTGTCCATCTATTACAAGCAGACCACAGCTCGCTATTTTTCACACAAGTTCTTCTCTGGCCAAGAAATTTCTCTTTGCCACGCTTTCTCCGAGGAAGCAGGGAAATAAACTCATTGTACACATGTTTAATTGGGTGCTCAAATACAGAAGAGAAAGTGGCATGGCTCCACTGCAGGAGGAACAAGAAAAGTACTAAGCACTGAGCTATTCCTCTTCCAGGTTGCTGCTTCAAGTGAGACCCAAGAACAAGAGCTCCTACCTTGGCCTGATAGCTGCTTCATGGCCCATTTTTAGCCTCCACTCTATTTTCACTAGAACAGATAACAAAGAAACACTAATAACAGCCTTATTTGGCAGTATCTGGATCAACTTGAGCCAGAAATCAAAAGCAGCTTGACTCCTTAGAGTTTCTCCCTACATTGCTGTGATATTTTCTTCTGGCTCTTGCCAGGAGCTCCACAGCACCCCAAGTAACCCCAGGGGAGAGCTGAGCCCTCACAGCTCTGTCTGCCGCTGCCCAGGGAGCAAACACAAGGCTCTCCATTTAGGAATGTTTAGAAACATTCAAAACTCACTCAAAATTCATTCAGAGATGACAAAAAAAGAAAAGTTTGCCACAACCATGTGTTGGATTCTTAATTTTGCCTTTTAGCACGGCCTTACAGGAGGCAGGAGAGGGAAAGATGAGCAAAGGCAAGGCCAGGAGTTTGAAGGTCAATTCAAAAGACTTTTCTCCCAATAAAGTCAGTCATGACAGCACACAGACACTCTCAACCATACATCCCAGGTCCAGACACACTGCTTTGCATCCATGAATATGGACATAACAGGAAAAAAAATAAAAGAAAAGAAAGAAAAAGAAGGAAAAAAATCTTTTCCTCCTACATCCTGGCGGCAGACCAAAAATCAATACCAGTTGCCTAAGTAAAATCTCACCCTGACAGGGCCTCCCTGCTGGCTACGCAGCAATACTAATGGTCTTGTAGTGGTCTTTAGACAACACAGGGATGTCAATATAATTTTGTTCCACTTTTCTTGCTTGCCAGCTCCCATCTGCAACCAATTCATAACCTCGGTTACTCATACCTTTGCACAAATGGACTGACTCTCCACCTACACATTTAGCTGTCCCTTTCCTCACACCAGTGCATCTCTGATCACTGTGACAGCCTCTGCAGTGTGTCCCTCCAAATATGCTTTGCCTTTAATATTTCACTAAAATGCCAATGAAAACTGCTTTTGCCTCCTGGGAGGACAAAAATCTTCTTTTCTTCTTCTTCAAGCACAGTAGACAAAGCCTATTCCCATCAGCCTAAACAAATAAGCAACGGAATCACAAAATCAGGGACATATATTGAAGGCTTTTCAAATCTTAACCTCAGAAGGCTTCAGAGATATTAGTTAACTCCTTAGGGAAAATATTCCACTTCATAGGAAAAAAAGTTATATGCATTTAGCAAAAGTGTTGAAAACAGAGTGTGTACCTTTTGGTGAACAAGAACACGAAATTTTCTAAAGCCTTATACCTAAAATATTTACATTTTCTAAACAGACAACTGACTGTAGAGAAGCACAAACACAGCCAGGTATAAAATGGAGGATGTATAACTGGATATTAAACACACCTGAGAGGAAGGATGACCACCCTTCCATCAGCACAGCAGTCCTGTCCTTTAGGAGCTCCGGGCTCCAGGAGACATGGGGCCCAGCCCAGGCTCTGCACCCCAAAGCTGCCAGGGCAGCCCCAGCAGGGCAGAGCCAGCTCAGCACCTCCCGTGGGCACAGCGGCCAAGGAGCTGCTGGCTCCCCTGGAACCACCTCAGTGAATGCAGACAGGCCTGCAAAAGAAACCAGTCTGGAATATATAACTCATGGGCTTCACAAGGCCACTGTGAGAGTCAAACGGGGGGGAAACTGTAATTCCCAGTGGCCTGCACTGGGTTTCACAGGGTGCCCAAGGCCAGGGCACCGCTGCAGCCGGGGCTGCCCTGCCTCAGGCCAGGCTCCACAGGCAGGTTCCTACAGCTGCCTCTTCCAGGCTGAGCAAAGCGGTACCAAAACTCCTGGTAACACAAGGGTCACACCATGACTGTACAAACTTGTCTTTAAACACAGAAGAGCCTCACCTCAGAGCACAGCTCCAGCAAAGCCCAGAGGGTCTGTCACTAAATCCAGCGCCACGGCGCCCCAGGCCCTGCTCCTCCTGCCTCAGCCTGGCGGGCGAAGGCACGCTGTGCCACAGAGCGTTTGGTACAGCACAGACCCACACCACAACAACACAGCCTCTGCTCTTTAAATCACAGCACAGCATGCAAAGCAAAGAACGGTTAACAGATGAGAGTTAAAGCTAAGAGACAAGATTTGAAGGTACACAGCCATAAGGATATGCAAGACCCACAATGGTCCATGGCAGAGAAGTCCTGTAGCAGCCACACTGATGATTTAGAATAACAGTCTCAGCTCCTCACCCCCACTCCTCAGTCTTCTCTTCCCTCCCTACCTCTGTGCAATCCCTGATCTCCAGCTATTCCAGCTGCTCACAAGAACAGTAAGCCAACACCTTGCATTCCAGAAATCACTCTCAAGGATGGAAATCTGACATGGGTCCAGCTGCACTCAATGGATGAAGGAGTTATTTCCTGTACTCTGCAATCTCTGTTAACTACTGTTTGTGTCCAGATGAAGTATTCCAGATTTAAAAAAAAAAAAAAAAAAAAAAAAGAAAATCA
>VZRX01004918.1:0-63077 GCA_013398075.1 Notiomystis cincta | reverse complement strand
AGTCCTTGTTGGTACAGAAAAAATAATTACAAATTAAAAAAAAAAAAAAAAAAAAAAAAAAAAAAAAAAAACCTCCAGATTACAGGTATTGGTTTCAAAGACATCATTATGTAGAAACCAAGTAGATTGATAAGAAAGACTCTTCCCCCACACACTCCCTACAAGTCATTTTTTTCTGTACTACTTAAATTTGAATAAAATTGAATATTTCTTATAAGAATTAATATATTGTTTGTTGAAGGGTGAGGATTTGACCCGTTGTACCCAGAAATCTTCACCAGTTGCTTGTACATTCAGGCACAGTATAGAAGAGTGGTTCACATTTTTTCCAAAACCACTTAAGGAGTTTTATTGCTTTATATGCTTCCTACAAGGCATTTTACCAAAAAAATGTATTGACAATTTCAGAATGCCATTGCTACATAAAGATACAGATTTTTTAAAAAGCATTTTAAGAAATCAAGGAAAATGAAAATTAGCATGTAAATGTCTTATGTGAAATAGAAGCATTGGGAAAGATTAACACCTTGCAGGAAGAAGTGAGAGGCAAACACACTAGAAGAGATGAGAAAGCTTTCAAGAAGATCACAAAAAGAACTAGAAATACTGGGAATCATGTACAGGAGCCAGGGAAAAAAATATGGAGGAGATGATATGAGAAGAGAATTGGGGAAAATATGGAGGAGATGAGAATTCTTATTGCATGGCTGGAAATGGCAGATATGCATCACTCAAATGAAAATGACACAAATAAAATTCAATATTAAATATATTTCTTTTGTCAGTATGCACCATCTTATTTTGCTACTTTATATTATTCATTGGGTACATTCAAATTCCCTGCTCTTAAAAATATGTGTTGTAGGCCCCCTAGTAAAACTGATGATAAAGACATATGTATACAGTACTGCTTTTAGCATATCAGCATAAAATTACACAATTTAAAATTTTATTTCTAGTACAAAGGTTACTTATCTTTAAATAAAATACTTCTAAGCAATTAGTAAATATTCCACTATATTACTTTAAGGCGATAGAATTAAAAAAGTTCATTACTTTCAAGCTTGATATAACACACACTGAATTAACACAAAGATAAATCCAAAATATCTCACATTTGGCTAATTATGAACCAACATTAGTTTGCCTCATCATAGCCAAAATATTTGGGCCAAATCCAAGGCGAGTACAAGTTAGTCAAGACTGTTTACTCCAGCCTACAGAGCTCACAGCTCACATCTTGGCTTATGCCCTGACCTGGGACTTGCACTAACAGTGAGCCCTATCAACAATTGATAAGATGAGCTTCCTACTAAAATCTCTCGTGTCAGCATTTAGGATTAACTTATTGACAGAAAAAAGAAAAAAAAACAAAAAAGAGAGAGAGAGAGAAAAGGCACAAGGAAGCAACATCATCAATAAAGCAGAGCTAAGAGCTAAGGGAAAAATAAGAAAAAGAGAATAATCACATTGCTTCATAAAAATCAGAAACTTCCAGAGAAAACCAAAACTTTTTACACTGCATTTTCACTAGTGTGCTTACAGATGTAAATTATTTGTGAAGTTTGAAAACTATTATTTCACATGTTAATAATCCAGGTATGATTCACACTGAAAATAGGGACATTTCTTTGTGGAAATAGTATTAACTTCTCACTGGGATGAATTTGCTCAAAATTTGTTATTTTGCCTAGGGCAAAGACATCACATTGAATTCACATGGTAAGTGTTAGAATTGCAACCTCTGTCAGATTTGGACAAATTCTTTTCAGAAACCAATTTCTAAAACATTTGGAAGCCAGCTTTCACAGAACTACGGATAACCAAAACATACAATGTTCAAATATGTCATAGTATAGCCAGCTTCATGACTGGAAAAGGCAACTTTTCCAGAATGTTTAGACAAAAAATGAAGGGCATTAGGAGCTCCTCCTTACACTCAGCCCAAGACCAACATGTGAAGCACACGTTCTTCAGTTCAGCTGTTGTTTTATTTCTTTCTTTCCTCACACACAGAGATACAAAATCAGAGAGCTGGAAAAGTATTTATACTGTCCATTTGCACTAGAGGCAATCCTTCAGGAAAATGGGGTGTTTTGTTAGATCAGAACACAGCAGCAGGTACAAGGTCTAATTCACTCTACTGGCACCTGGCCTGTCTCAGAGGCAGCAAGGTACCACCTCCTCCCAAATCAAAGCCTAGAACTTGCCAGTAATAAGTAGAAAAAGGAGCCATGCATGCAGTTACAAGCTCTGTGTTCCTTAAGAGTGTTACTGAGGTGTCTCTGCTTCATGTCTCAACATGCATTACCTGGTTTTGAATAGCTGTTGGTAGGAACAGATGGGACTTCCCCATTCTAATATTTAGTCATATTTTAATTTACTTATATTTGCAACTGCTAAGTGAGATTGGCAGATGCAATGAGTCACAATCCCACTACCTTTACAATAAAATTGTTAATCAAAAATTATTAGTCCCAATGGAAAGCAGTGGTCATTGGCATTAAGATACTACTTCTTAGTGTACTGTATTCTTAAATTGTTTTAAATAAGAAACTGAAAGTTTGAAAATTTCCCATCACTTCCACTATTTATATTATGCCCTTGTAACTCCTCACAAAAAAAATAAAACACCAAAAAACATTCATAGAATAATCACACATTATTCTGGTCTTTATTGTCTATTATGTCAATTTAGTTTTCAGTTGGTACAGTCCCAGATCCAATGTCCTAGTGTATGAAGCTCCCAGCCTTCTCACTGAATAAGTCAGAAGGCTCCAATTCAGTGATTTCAATCAAAACAGAATGAAAGAACATGAAATTTTTATTACAACTTGATCCCTGACAATTTTTATTTTAAAATTATTCCATTGAAAAGACAGACTACTATGATTTTTAAGTCTTAAAAGCAGTCCAAAATGAAAAGCAACTGTGGGAATTGCTCTTTCAGCTTTGTTCCATATACAAACACACACAGAGATTTATGCAATAACGCAGGATAAGATGCAAAGAAGAAGAAAGAAAAGCAGAACAGCCAAAATTAAGCAAAGTCTTAACTTCAAAAGCTTCAAGGAAATGTTTTCTTTTCAAGCGAATTTTAACAGGGGAGTGTGGGGGACAATGTATGTGCACAGCAAAACATCAGCTATGTGGCCAACAACCAAGATGATGCTTTCAGCAGGGTCAGATGTTACATTTACCCCAGAAGCAGTTAGGATCTGGTGGGATTTGGGATCATACTTCAAGCTCACTCACAAGTCCTTTTCCACGAGAGGAGAAAAGCAGCCTGTACGCCTTGCATAAGGTCCCAGCACAGCTCTTGCCTTGACAGCTGACAGAGCAGAGCAGTTGCATAAGTGGAGAAAAAAGAGGCATGAGAACATGGACTTGCCTACACAAACCCAACAGGGTATCAAGTCACCATAACCCTGGCTGAGGGACCACAGCAAGAGCAGTACACAGGCTTTTCTGCCTCTGAAGGAAATTATCCAATACTCCTTCTTTTAACATTGTAAGGAAGATTCACACTTTCTATTAGAAAGCACTGTCTTGCTCTTTTCCTGGATGTCAGCCACCACTGAGATTCAAATCAGCTATTGCAGAGGTAAAAAAAAACAACATCTTGCAAAGAATCATTAGAGGTAATTTCCTCAGTTTTCATATTAAAAGATACTTTACTATATCAGGAGTGACTGTGTGGTGCCTGACCATCAGAAAAACATTACATATGACAGAGAATCTAGAGCTGATTTTTTTTTTTTAAAAAGAGGTAGTTTTTCTATCTCCTCCTTCCTCTGTACCTAACCTTTAGCAAACTAAAACTAGGAGGAGAATGGGTTAAGGCTAAATGGAGCTGCAGCTTCAGAACTCCAGGGCCATGAGGAAGTTTGCAGTAACAGTGGAAATCACCAAGGCAAGACCATCTGCCTCCCTCAGGAGGACAGCTGATGTGCTGGGGCAGCTGTGAGCACCAGGAAACACTGCACTTATTAACCTGTCTTGGAACAGTTAAGACCAAATAAAACAAATCAGACACTTGTTTTTCTAACTGTGGTACAGCAACAACAACCAAAGGTAACAACCTGCCTGCCCTGGCTCCTTTTCTCCTATGATAAAAAGAACAAAGAGAATTAGGAATTAGCTCAAACCCTGTGATGATTTGAACTGTCATGACTCGTGGTCCAGTCTTACTCCTTTTGCTCAGCAGTGGCTGTGCCCCCAATCAGAGCAGAAGGCATCTGCCCCATGCCTTGCTCCCACACCACTGCCAGGCATTGTCCTGCTGCTGGGCACTGGCAAAGGCTTTGATAGACAATAAATTTTCCTGGATTTCCTTCACAAACTGTTTCACATCAAAGAAACTGCTGGGGTGTGAATCTCTAAGGTTCAGAGTTCGCTCAATTTGGATGAGCCCTGAAGCATTCACAATTTTATTCAAGTCACCCTGCCCAGGATCTCATAGCAGGAGCAGACTTCCTTAGGGGATTTCTGTTTCAAGAGTATTGGGATATGCTCCTATCCTTAAAAACAAAGCCATTAAACATTTCAGGCATTTAAAATACTCCTAAAAACTCTGTGTGGCCAATTGTCAAAACTTGTGCTAGGTAAGGGGAGGTCCTAGTTAGAGATTTCTCAAACCACTTTTAGTTATTGAAGTTTCAAGGTTATATTTTTTTCTGTACTTTGTTAAAAGCGGATTTCCCAATTTCTGGCTAATATTCCAGAATTAGAATTTCCTGAATACATCTGCTTCCATTAGAAAGAAGGCTTAGAGATTGGGGGTTTTTTCTGGAGTAACAAAACAAAAAGCTCACTGGCTCAAGAAAAGACTGATTAGTCTCCTAACTCTTAGGCTTCATGCCCCAAAACAAAACAAAATTACTTTAAGAATTTTGAGTCTCCCTCTTCCATTCTCTCTCCATCTTTATTCTTAAGGATGCCTTCTTCCTGTCCTTTAGAGGCCACACTACTTTCATTTCACAGAGAAAATGAGCCTTTATTATACACAAATATCCAACCACAAAGTGTTTTGCATGAGCTCAGGCAGCACTGCAGCAACTACACTTTATTTCACTGGGTCTCCCAGATTGTTTGCAAGAAGTAAATTCAGGCTAATGTTAATTTTCACAACTGCATAATCACTTGCATTTCCTCAGGCACAGATTCTCTTTATTAAATGTGTGTTAGCTCTGCCAGTCTCTAAGTGTGACCTGGAATAGCTGTGTTCTTACAATATCACACTGCCCATGCTTATGGCAACAAACACACCAAACAGCACCTGCCATAGAAACCTTCTTAAACAAAAACAAGACAAAAAACTCAGGACCTAAATCTGAACTTTTGTCCCCCTTAAAATCTCTCTATTACCCCTTGTTTAAATTCCACATATAATATCAATAACTATTTGCCTGTTTCACAGATTTATAAAGTTCCTGTAGATTTATAATAAACAAAATATATTAAAATTAAACACTTCAAGAAGCCAGGATTAGAAACATTTAATTCCTGGTCAGAAAACAATTGAGGTACAGTCACTAGGATTGTTATTCCTACTCTTGATCTCTTTATTCACAGAATCATCAATTATGCTGACTTGGAAGGGATTCATCAGTCTGACCTCTGGCCCTGCAAGGACACCCCAACAATCACACCCTGTGCCTGAGAGCATTGCTCAAACACACTTCTTAAACCCTGACAGCCTTGGTGCTGTGACCATTGTCCCAGGGAGCCTGTGCCAGTGCCAAACTGTCCTCTGGGTGAAGAGCCTTTTCCTGATATCTGACCTAAACTTCCCCCAGCTCAGGTCCACACCACTTCCTTGAGTCCTGCACGGGTCACAAGAGTGAAGAGACCAGCATTTGTTCTTCCACTTCCCCTCATGAGAATGTTGACAATGGCACACATCAGCTCCTGTGGAATCCCAGTTTGTCCCACACTCATGATAGATCACAACTCCAAGATACAGTACAGCAATTCATGCAGAGATGAAAACTACAGGCTATTTCAGGAAATGCTGGCTGTGCTTGCTTTGTGGGCTACAAAAAAAAGAACCTAGAAAAACCCCAAACCAACCAAAAAAACGCCTCTCTGAAACAACAACAGAAGCACAGGAGTATTGTTTTCCTAAAAACATGATTTTTTTGTTTTTTAAAATATTTTGACAGATGATTCTCAAAAATATTTATAGCACAGCTTGAAGAAAACAATATAGACATCATCTCATTACACACACATTGCAAAAAACAGTCTTTTACTAGAAAGAGTTCACAAACCAAAACAATGAGATGGATAGGAGGAGAGAAGGAGGGCTATTATCCCCACAGGTACAAGTAGCTACGAGATCCCTACAGAGATACACAGAGACTGAGTGATATGCTCTAAGGCATGAAAAGGATGTGACAGAGATAAAAACCAAGCCTTTATTTCCTCCCCTGCTCTTCCCCCACCAGTCTTAGCCACAAGAACATCCATATTCTCACAACAAGGTTGGGCACCATCTTATGGCTTCCCAAGTACAGGCATGCACAGACACATTTAGAGAACTTGAAAAATTAATTTCTACTTGCCTTATCATACAAGGCAGTGTTTGACAACCACAGCAAGATCTGAAAGCACTCAGATGTTTGCAAGATGAGACCCACTCAGTATTCTCAGACAGATCCATACCCTACCACTGTATTACCATGAGAAGCCTTGTGATAATTTAGATAGGAAAGGAAGCCTGAAACCCACAAACAGGTAAGAGAGAAAAGAAACCATATTTATAGTCAGAACTTCAGAGGAGATAGAGGGGAGAAATACACATAGGAAGTTTTGTTGCCATTTTGCTCATGAAAAACAAGGAAAGAGAAGGGTTATTTCTACTTCCCCCAAATCAGCTGTGCAAGATCCCTTACCCATAGATAATTTTAGCCAACTCAGAAACCTCAGATTGTTTGCCTGATATTCCCAATATCTCTGCTGTTCACAGGTGCAGGTCTAATTCAAGCCAAAGCCAATTTCAAGTTTCTTTGTAGCTTAACTCTACCAAGCAGCACAGCTGTAGCAATGGCCTCATTATGTATATTACCTACTGATTTCACACTTGAATCCATTTTAATGTCCTCCATGAGCCTCCCTATTAGCTTAATAATGAAAAGTGTATCAAAGAGTATGTTGCTAAGTTGAGTGAAAAATTCAAAGCACTCCCAGTGAGATGGAGCTGCTGAAACCATGAAATAACAGTGGTCACCAAATTCTGCTCTCATTGTGATACTGCTAGTTATCATCTTTGGGACTAAAACCTGAATACCTGAGACAGGCAGAAGGGGACAAGTTTTTGTGTCTTGACAGGTTTGCCACTGAATGTAAAAGTCAAAAAATTAATTTAGGCAATTAGGTGGCTGAACATCATTTGTCTCAGCTGTTTTGTACTTGATCCTAAAATCTGATAAGGGCTTATTGTACATTAATTTAAACAACTCATCTATGAATAAGGGAGAGAAGTATCTAGAGATTACAGCATAGTCCCTGGGCTATAACTACTGTAGCTACAAAGCAAAATTTCATTACAGCATTCTTTGCTTGACATGCAAAGAACCTCTACTTCATTATCACCTTTAACAATAGCTGTACTTTTCTTTTAATTTTTATTCTATTTAATTAAAAAGCAGTAGTCCAAATTTCTGTCAAAAGAAAAAGAAATCAAGTCAGTGTGTGGAGAAAAGTTAAAATTTCTGTACCAAAGTGCAAAAATGGGTGGATAGAGCAGTTTCTCACTAGAGTTCTAGTGAGTAGAGTACCCCATTTGAAAGAATTAATACCATCAGTTAAGTAAGATATTTTTAAGCAGGAAAAGGAAATATTTAGTTGTCAGCATCCTAACAGTACAAACTGAAGTGTAATCGTTGGGACCACCCATGTGTTACTTGTCACTAATAAATGACAATAAATGATAACAAATGATGACATTTACATAACCTGTATATTCCTTTCTGATGTGCCAACAGAGAAAGAATTTTAGTTAAACATCATGATTTGTATTTATATTACTTAAATTAAAACAAACAAACAAAAAATCTGCAACAACTCACCAGAACCACTAAGCTGCATTCAGATTAAATTGTCTGTGTAGCTTATGGAGATGGCTGGCACCTGTTTGTGGTGAAAACTCAGACTGCCCAATTTTAAGATAACAGACAATTAGTAGGAAAAAAAGTACACATATAGAGATAAGCAAGCCACTGGCATGGAGCACTGAAGAAAGGCACAGCATATTTTAATACAGTTTTAGGGAACACATCCCTGGCTGGGGAAAATATCATATCTGACAATTTGCCACAGAATTCTCATTACTTACACAAATTAGTTGGTCAAAGTTGGTGAGAGAAACCCAACTAAAGCACTGAGAACACACTTAATCTCTTACCATAACAAATGGGACAGCTCCCAGCTGAAACAATATCATTCCACTTTCCTTACTGAGGAAGAAGTATCTCTGAGTTTCTTCTAGGAAAAATGAAAACGGACTGAAATATTTCAATATGTAATATACAGGAGCAGAAAAAAATTTTGAGGACAAAAAGTTACATTTTTATTAAAGCTGATGATATTTCCCAACTACTTGTTGCTTACAGAACTCTATTATCATGTCTCCCCACTTCCCAGGAACTTCCCAGCCTCAAGAAGGAACTGGAGAGATTACTTTGCAAACAATAAGAAATTTTTGTATCAGCTCAGAGAGAAACAGCTATCCCTGTACTGCCAATAACAGTTTATTCTCTTTCTTAAGTACCTGAGTTCCTTTTGGGTATGGCTGTGAGAGAAGCTTCACTTCAGTGCTCTCCAAAGATCCAAAACCCAGAAGACGACAGAATAATTTTGAATAAAAATATTTATGGCCTTATTCCGTCCATCCTCTTGATTTGTGTATTTTAGTTGTTGATATTGCTGGTTTCAGCTACCCTAAAATGATGAATACCTCTGTGATCCACACAGAGCCCAAACCACCACAACAAGGCATGACAGATATGGCCCATATGTGCCCATGTAAAAAGCAAGGGGAATATATTAAGGTGGGTGTAATTATTTTGTCAAAAACTGAATTTAACTCAAAATCAGTGTTTTCCAAGTGAAGACAATGGGACAGGAGAAAAGAATTTTATCATAGTCTAGGTACAGAAACATGAACTCTAGATCTAGTAAGAAAAGAAAGATCCATTTTCCACACTGCTTGGTATTGGTTAGAAGAATACAGATGAGAATGCTTTTGTGGATAAGACCAACATACACAATTTCAGATTTTAAAGGATTTGAAAATAGTTTTAAATACATGCAAACACATAAGACCATGGTGACATTGCCCAATAAGTAGCTAATAGATTCATAAATTTTTTCCTGTAAAGCAACAGGAAAAATATAAAATTGCATCTTCTTAAGAAGAAAAACATTTAAGGCCCAATTCCCATAGTCATGAGGAGGCTTGTAAATATTTTTACATACTTTAATAGCATCCAATTATAATTTTGTGCTAATTGCTTTAATCAGCCCAACCTGAAGTGTTATAGTATTTTTCCATAATTAAGCAATACCACATGACAAGCAGTGCTTTTCAGAGCTATTATAGTACTTTCTAATGCTATAATAAACAAAGATCATGCATCTTAATTATAACCAATAAAAATTCCATACACATTTAATTATATGCTACAGTGAAATTCCCATAACTTTAAAAAAAAAAGCTCTGCTATGATTATTAAGATGTTGCTAATATGAGCTCACACTAATGGGCTGTGCCCACTATTAATGTCACTGCAAATAGTTTACATCAGGAATCTGTATCTCCAATTTAAATGTTAATGGAGTGAGTCTTTTTCCTTTATGGTGCAGGAAAAGGATAAAGCTACTGAAGTCAATGAGATTATGTGAAACTGCTAACTAGCATATTACTGGCTCTATCTCCAAATGCATAGTATGGAATATAATCAGTTCTCTCAAACCTGTATCCCTATGTCCTGTCAAAACAGAGAAAAAATCCCTAATACCAGTGCACATTGCATTTGAATCAGATCAAAATTATGGCTCTTTGATGGGAATGAGGCTAATAAAAGTTCATAGACCTCTCAACTTGGGTAAATCATGGATTGCCTTTGGGCCAAAGGTCACCAAGGCGTGTTGCAGTGCAGCAGGTGGAAGGTGAGCCATGGACTCATCCCTACTGCAGGTCCCACAGCAGGAGCTGCTTGTGTGGAGGAACTGCAGTGATGTACAAGCACTGAAGCATCAGAGTTCACTCCAGATGCCACTAGTGGGTATCTCCCCCAGCACAAAGCTGTAAGTTTGGATAGGGATCACTCATTTATTTCAAGATATTATTTCAAGAAAAAAAAGCCATTTCTGAAATTTACTCTCCGTGTGTATATGACATGACACTCACTAGATAAATGCCCTTGATGTTCACAGATTACACATCAACTGCACTATTTTTGAGACAGATCAGACTATTCTCTCACACTTGATAATGTGATACTAGATGGTATCAAAGCAACAATTCAGCTGGCACATAAACAACCATGTAAAAAAAGTCTGTCTATAAAATAATGCCTACAAAAGTTATTTGTATTATTATGAATATTGCTAAGATCTGAATAATCATTTAGAACACATTTAGATAAAAATTGGGATAGTTTTGCATTAAAACAATGCTTAGCTGACCAGAGAACAGCTGCTCTATTTCAGGTACTTCCTATTCTATTTCGACTCTGCACTTTCACAAGTCAGATAAACCAGGCTCAATTCTATTTTCCTTCTTGGCCTCAGTGAAACTCAGACATTGGCATGTCCTCTTGAAGCCTATTACCAGCTCCCACAGCCTAAATCACCTCATAATAAATCCATGATGAGAATACCATGGGACAAATCTCACAAGAAAAGGTAATGATATTCTGCCCTTCCCCAGCCCCAATTGTTGTACCCCCAATTTACAGCCACTGTCATCATGCATCTGTAGGAGTCTCTACTTCCAAGAAGTGCCAATAGTCTAAAGCAGGAATCTCAAGAGAGGTATTTGTGCTGTGTTTTCTGCATTTCTCTTCCAGAATTTCTTTCTTCCTCTCATTTTCTCTTTGCCTCTTACCAACAGTTTCAGAACGAGCCTTAAAGTGGCAAATAACAGGCATTAATTAGGCCCACTGGTGTGCTGTTCTGCACCAGGAATACTTCCTTGCCACAAAGAGCTTATAGACCATTATCTCCCTTTTTTTATCCTCCACTGTGCTTTTTTTCTTACTGCCTCCTGCCCGCCTTTTTCTTTCTTACTATTCAAATTTTAACATAGAGGTTTTGCAATACCCTTTTATTAGAACTGCAAGAGCTTAGAAAAATATCCGTATGAAATTAATTATTCTTTTATTTAAGGCATCTCAAGACCAAGGAAAGCATTATTAGAAGTCATGGGAGACATACCTGAGTCCCAATCAGCAAAGTTAAGACCAAAGTTCTGGCCTTGAATTTCAATGTTGAGTAAGGAGAATCAGGTTACATGCTTCAACAACATAACTGGAAAGTGTAATAACTCGGTGACTTCTTTGCTAGTCAGCCTTAATGCCCTGGGGAGATTATGGTATTTAAAAGAAGATCTTAGACTACTTCATATTCAGGCCACTTCTGAGAGCAGATCTCCTTTCCTGGCCAGCACTGCTCTCAGACTCTCACCCACAGCCAGCATGTTCCCTCATGTGACCATCCTACTGCAGTATCAAAGTAGGACAGTTCTAAGGAGAGAAGAGATAATGAATTCTACTGTGCTTGCCTATGTCTATGAAATTGTAATATTTACTTTTTCCTCACTGCTGAGGCTTACAAGTCCCATATCTTCCTCTCTCTTAGAAGCAACTTCAAACTTCCCTGGTCATTTTGAGATTCAAGGTTGGCCTCTGCAGCCTCACTTCCCTTCTTTCCATTTCAGAAGAGTAAAATGTCAAATTTCCTGCAAAAAGGGAGCAGAAAAGAAAGACATTGCAATGAAGGGCAGGCTAGTGCTTGATATCTTTATTTCTATTGGCAAGAGGAAAAAGAATTATTTCTCAAGGTTCTGTAAGTCCTTAAAACAACTAGAAAAGCACAGTTGTCAGAAGATTAATGGTTTCTTCCCTAATCCCTTTATAACAGGTGGATCACCATGGACTATTGGTGATCCATGAACCACAGCTGGCCAGTCTCATTTTAGACTATCAGGGATTAAAACTATCAGATTGTCACCTCCTGATAGACTAGGACTTGCTAAAAAGAATGAATTCTCCATGGTATTATTTAAGTGCCACTAACCTGATCTAAGGCTTTCTGGAAAAAGAGTTTTTCCCACTTTACTATATTCAGTCATTGTGTCACCATTTAAACTGCAAATGCCAAATTTTGCCCCTACAAGCTTACATGTAGTTTTGATTTTCTTCAGTGTGCATTTTCTCCAAGTGCACATCTACCAAAGTGGAGTGATAGTGTTACTGCTCTGAGAAAAACAGATTAATGACAGGCACTGAATGCACTAATTGAACACTTCTCTGGTCCCAACACCAAGTGATTAAGAATACAAGGTACCTTAAGAGAGAACAGAAAATAGATCATTTTCTTCCTCAGAACCTAAATTGCAACTAATGTTTCTGCTCACACTAAAACATTGAGTACATCCCTCTTCTTTAAAGGATTTGAATTCAGAAATCATCTTTACTACGTGGAGATCACTTCAAACAATTTTAAGCTGGTGTTTTGTTTTTTTGGAGGGCATCATAAGCAGGTTGGCAGTTTCTGTTCTCAGCCAGGGATTTTCCAGAGAGCAAAACACACCATTTTTTCTCTGGTTCCTTAATATTGACATTGCCTGTGATGTGGGCAATCATCTTATTTGCTCCAACCTAATTTCTCTTTTACGATTCCAGTTCCAGACCCAGACAATCTAGACATCCAAAATCTGTTCACAGTAAATTGAGATTCAAAGAATAATCTGCAGGTGTTAAGAGCAGTTAAGGAAAAAACAAGACTGTGTCATATACATGCCATTCCTGGAATATATTAATAGTGTAGGAACAGGTGAGAATTTTATGACAGGCCAAGAAAGACCTTGCTTTCCGTCCTCCCTCATTTGGATATCTTACTTTGAATTGCAATTAGACTATGTAGTAATTAAATTATTTGTTAGCATTAGGAAGGAAGCTTGGTAGAATTTGTACCAGATGAAGATTTTACAATGAAGGCCGTTTTGGACATCCTATTGCTGGTCTCCAGTACTCCTTTATTTGAGTATCTGTCAGCAGACTTGTTATAAACTTTTAGAGTTTGTAGCTGTCATTTCAATTGCTTTGGGATGAAATGTGACCTGTTTCCATCCGAGCGGAAGCCTTTCAGGCTGTCTGTGTGAAACAGACCAGAAATAGAAGTGTGCTCTTCATTGTAGATGCAGCTTCTCACACCAATCCCAATTTAAACCAGAAATAGCACAAACAAATCTAAAAGGTGAAGACTTCAAATCAGGATTAGGAGTCAATTGTCAATCAGCTGCTGAGCTAATGTTCTCCAGTACAGAAGAGAGTGGGAACACATCAACCATTTTTGGAAGCCCTGTTCAGACATGCATCCAGAACAGTACCAGCCCTGGCTTTGGAAGCAAGTTCATTCTGGCAGGGCTTGCCTGGCTTCCAACAGCAGTGCTTGACTCATCAGGACCATCCCAATCACAAATCCCTGGCAGGGCCTGCCCCAGTCCTACTCTGCAACCTCCTGGGCACAGCTTGCCCCAGCTTCTGTTGTTTGAAGTGAGTTTCAAGAGCCACAGCTCCTTTCTTGCATCCTTCCACACTGCCTAAACATCTGAAATAGCACCTTCTGGCACAGGGAATGGTTTTTTTCTACTGGAGCAAAATAACATGTAAACATGCTTTTTAAAAGCTTAGATTTTATTGTCCAGTTAGGCAAATAATTACAGTTTTTATTACACAACAATTAAAAAATATTTTTAATTTTAATATGTTCTCCAGAATTTGCCTACTCTTTGTATAGTATCATAAAGTACCTTTATGGTACCATAAATATAGCAATAATCAAAAATTTGTAGCAATAACTGATTAATCTTAGATTAGGATTTTTATTAGACTAGAAGATGGTCCAAACTTCTGAGCTACATCTTCACATGATTGTTATGTGACAATTTGCTGCAAATTTTTGATTCTTGGTAAGCCTGCATTCAATGTTCAAATTCCAATTCTTTCTAAAATCTCTAGTCTGTTTATAGGCATCTACACAGGAACTAATCAGAGACATTGCATAAGAAGTAGAATTACAGCAGCAGGCTATTCACATAACTCAATTCATTCCTGTTTAGGCTAAGAGGATTCATCACAGCCCCTGTTGACACAAGGAACGCCAAAGTGTTAAAAACCACAATCTCCAATTTTACATTTATGGATCATTAGGCAGTCAACAAAGAAGATTTCTTTGCAACAATCTCCTTTTCTTACTCTCAACACTTCAGCCTTTGGTGAGAAACAGAGCATATTGGACCAACCTTACCCTATGTTCCCTTTTCATCATTCAGCAAATTATGGCTTACAGGCTTCTGCACAGTCTGTTTGTGCCACTTACTCATACAAGCAGTAACACTTTTCAGTGTGAATGCCGTGCCAGGAGCCCATAAAATGAGACATTTAAACAGGGAAAGATGAATAAAAGCCACTACCATAGTATTTTAATGTGACCTAGAAACTGGGAATTGAAACAGTGCTGACAGTGGGAACTCAAGATTTTGCAATCAGAGGGTTTGTAATAGGCCCTGAATGCCAGGGAAAGAGCAACTGGCTATTTTGTAGGAGAGAAGTAGTTACAGAACATTTTTGCAGAGAGAAAAAGTGGAAACCACAATGAAGGAAAAACTCTAGAAAGCTACAGCCCAAACTTTTTTTAGATGGGTGTCATAACCAGAATAGATTTCAACAAATCCATTAGGGTCTGGCAATGAGAGCTAATTCTGTGCTGGAGATAAAGTAGCACAGGTTATTTGAACATTTCTAACACTGGTGTTACTTCATTGTATATAAAATATAGCTGAGCTTGATCATTTAATATTTTCATATACTGATATGCAAATAGGTACTCTCTGCTTCTGATTTTGAAAAAGGGACTTACCAGAGTAAGAATGGTCTCTCTCAGTCTCAGCCATTGCCTGCCACAAGAATTTAGAAGTATTTTAAATGAACAACCTTTAAATCGCTTTTGTGTGTATTTAATTTTTTTAATTGGTAGGGCCAAGACTTTCCAGAAATAAATAAAAAAATAAATCATGAATGCAGAATATAAAATGTTCAAACCTGAAAAGAGTAATATCTCAAATTCTTCCAGAGGAAAAATAAATGACCAAAGAACCACAACACTGCTGTCCCACCAATGTACCTTAAAAAGCTCCCCCAGCACCACAGTAAAGCCCAGCATGGATAATTCCTTTTTGGTGCCTCTTCCTGGCCCAAGCAATATCAGCTAAAGGGAGTCCAGCAGCCAGGCCAGAAACACACCACATGAAACTGTTTAAGGACCACATCACACAATGCTTTGGGAATGGTTTCCACACTGAGCTTAGTGTCAGGCACTAGGCAGTGCTGCTTTAGGATGGCTGGGGGGAAAAGTGTTTGAACATGTCACATCTTTGGGAAATATCAGGACTTGGACTTACCACTAAGAGCTTAGACTGTTCTGGTTGAGTAGGCAGTGATTTTATAACACAAATGTAGGTGAACAGGTTGGATATATTTTTTTTTCAGAAATTAATTTTATCAAATGCAGCTTCAATCCTTCCCATGGAGAGCAAATAAAAGCAATGTTTAGCTACCAGCACTAAATTCTTGATCAATCTGTAGTAGCAGTTTCTTTTAGGAGAACTGAACAATGAATACATTGAAGAAGTTGAATTCAGCTCTTGGACAAAGCAACAATTTGCAAAGAAAAAGAAATTTTTGAAGTGATGAGTTCACTAAGTTATTTACCACTTAATAAAAAACTAGAGTCTTTTCTAACCCCAAAAGCACTTCATAATGGCAATGAACAGATTTGCAATCCATCTTTGATTTAGGCAGAAATTTCATTGCAACCATCTGAGGCATCTGTCTCTTAAAACATATTCTGGGTGTCTGTCATGTATTGCACATCTGATGACTTCTATCAGGAGGATCTGAACAATTCTGGTGACAACTCAGGGGATTGCTTTTTTGGTCATTAAGAGACTTCTCATTCCAGAAACTCAAAAGGCAGACATTTTCTGGGTAAGTCATCTCTTCTGTTCAAGAGACTCTTTTCTTTTCAGTGTAATAGCATCCTGCTCTCCCACACTCGACCTTGGAAACATTATCCAAGCAAAACAAACCAACAAAACCACAAACACACACACCAAAAAAAAACCACCAGCAGCACAAGAAGGAGCACAAGAAACTTCTGCCTTAGTTTCATCTCCTAATCCATCATCAACTAGTTGAAGAACTAGGGTCAGTTGTTCTCTATCACCATGAAAGAGTTCAATTTCACAGTACTAAAACTCACCACTTCATAGCAACAGCTTTGATGACACACCAGGGTAAAGCCTTTATAACATAAAGCGTGGATATCAGGAATAAATACTCTTCTGAGGTCAAGGGAATTGGATTGCATAGAAAAATAAGACCTCAAAAGCAGTATAATAGAGGTATTCAGGGTGATGGAAGTGCTCAATAAAATAGAGCTTTAGATATTTTTGCACTGATGAAATAAAAAATTTAAAGGATCACTCACAACTTAAGAAAAGAGGAATGGCAAAACATAAGCAGATTAGGCTAGGTAGGTAAAATATAATATAGCACTTGTTTTTTTCATAAGAAATATAACCTTATACACACAACTATCTAAAGAGAGACTTCAGATGATTTTCTGAATGGCTCAGCTAGCCAGTATTACAGTTTCTCATGGTAGAATTCTATGGGTTTAAAGGATAGCAAAGCTGCTGTTCCTGCAGTTAGAAATCCATCAGGGAGGATGCGACCCTCCTCTAACAACAGAGTTATCACACCTCCATCAGGCAGCACATTAATTTGGCATGCTTAAATCTATCATTATCTTTTCTGATTAATATCAAAATTGGTGCTTGCTGATCACTTAAGTAAAGGGGCTTTTGTGTGGTGGAAAGGGCTGACAAAGATCTGGTGTTAAGGCACAAAGAAACAGAGAGACAAACAGGGAGTCCCATTTTCAAGAGAATACCCTTTCAAGACATTATCCCCCAGGGCCACTGTAACAGAATGCTGTATTTAAATCAGCAGGTCATGCACCAGAAGATGGTTTAACTGCTAATTAACACTAGATGATATGCTGAAAATTACATGCTAATTAATTCTCTGTAGATCTAAGTGCCCTTCCTTCTATATCATTTTCAGTGAACATATTAACATGGGGAATAGAATGGCATTAATTACAGATTCACATGACAAACATGTGAAGCTATATTAAATAGTTGATGGAGGTTAACTAAAAAGAAAGACATGGGTCAAAGTTGTAGACCACAGGCCACAGTATCATAAGGATACCCCACATTAAAAAGAAGAGGGCATATATTACCCATTCAATCTTCCTGTCAGTTTGAGTTGCTCTCTTGTATTAGATTTTCTTGCAGGAAGATCACTGTTCTGAAAATGGGATTCATCTGTGCAGAATACAATCTCACAAAATGAAGGCAAGTAAATGGAAAGTAAATAATCTTGTTCTTTTAGAAAGTGACAGTGATTACGGGTTTGTTTTTTTTTTATAATATAACCATTAACAATCCTCAAATCACAACAATTTGAAAATGACAGAGAAATCAGGTGTGTAGGTTACAGAGGCAGCTAAAGAATCACTATTTCAAATACTGGTTGTGCAATAGTCCCACTCTAGAATAAAAGAAACCTTTAAAGTCAAATACATATGACAACAACATCCAGAGTTACTAATTTAGCACCTTTTAATTTAAGTTCTGGAGCTACCCCAAACCAAGTAAAATCCAGTCACTACAAACAAAGATCAAGCAATCAAATGCAAGACATTGCCCATGCTTCAAGGCTCTCAAATTCCAAGCACTGACTATAGGCCAGCCCAATTTAGGGGTTGAAAAATTATACAGAAAAAGTAGCTATAATGCTAAAATTTCATTTCCTGTTTGTCAGATAATGGTACACCTACATGCATGGCTATTTCTGTAGTTCAAAATCTTGAGATTTTTCCCTTCCAGTACCTTCCAACAAAAGCACTGGTAACTCATCATTAGAGAAACATTGGTTATCAAGGCCTTGTCATAAATTCTTTCTTTGACCCAGTCCTCATAGAGATACATAGATAGATATATAAATAGCAATTTTTTCCCCACAGAAAGTCGTCTCTTCAGTGAACATTTTGTCTCTGAATTAAAAAAATAAACAAAAAACAACCAACACAATAAAGAAAAACAAAACACACAAAAAACCCCCATCACTCCCCCCTCCAAAAAAAGTACAAATATTCTTAAAAATTAAAAAAATTAAAATTCTAACTCCATAATATACATTTATCTATTGGAATTAACAATTCTTCCCTTATTCATCAGCATGAATAAAATCATTTGGGGCACCTGTGTTAAAAGTAATATTCATATCTAGATAAGAGATACAGAAGAGAAGAACATTAAGGGGCTTTTATTTTATTAGCACAATAGGTCACAGTGAATAGGGAATCAGGGAATTTGGTGCAAGGAGGCTAATGACCAAAACCTGTGCCCCAGAGAACTAAACTTTTATTTGTTCATGGTCTCCAGGGAAAACAGCTGACATCTAGTAATCTTAGAAATCCCACACTAAAAAAAAAAACTTGTCCACATGTGCAGATTTTTCACCATCCAAAATGACCAGGACCATCTTTCATGAGAGACACAGATGCACAGCTTCAAATATACTTTTCTGCCTATCACAAAGTAGTACCAAAATTTTACTGTATGTTTAAATTTTTCTTGTTACCAGATGCCATTAATAAATATTTAACTCTCCTATATGACATAAGATACAAAATCCAGAAAAAGAATACAGCCAAAATTTTTTTACTTTGCTAGACACAACCACAGAACACATGCAAAGCATTTCCAGGTGGATCAACAGAAAGCAGAAATAAAGACTTACCACAGCTTCTTGAAGCTTTATACTTCTCTGACCAAAGGAAACATCCAATATTGAAAAACTTTTTACGAAGATTTTAGCCATGCCTGCCACAATCAACTCTTAGAGCTGGCAACAAATCACTAAACAGTTTGGTAACATACTGAATACATAGAAGATGAGATAAACTGGGTGGTGGGATGGGATATGAAGCAGATGAGAAATTGGATTCAGGTGAATCCAGTTTAGGCTGGCCATCAGTCCCTGATTCAGCTCTAACCACTGCACCTGGTCTCACTTGAGAAATCCTTGCTGCATTTCATTTCACATTTTCCAAGATGTTCAGAACAAAAAGAAAAAATATATTGTAGGTAGTACCTAAGTGTCCATAAGCCCCTTTGGTCAGGACAATAACTTTTATAGAGATTCCTTACCTTGGAAGGGTGATGCTCTAAAGCACTGATGGACTTTGAATAGAGCTTGAAAGTTTGTAATGACAGCCCCTGCACAGCTGGGTGAGCTGACAGGTGTGTTGAGTAAGCTGAAAAGTTTTTTAAAATAGTTGAGTAACTGCAGCCAGGTGGAACTTGTCATTAGCAGAGCAAAGTTACTGCACTGACAGCTACATGTCTCACCTGTTTGTTCCAAACAGTGTGGCTTCTGCTGATGGATTACATTTACTAAAGATTTGAAACCATTCTTAGAATGGATGAGTGAAAACAATTGTTGCCAGGTGCGTGTTTTATATGCCTCCCCTTTTCCATCACATCTTTTGCCTCAAGGGTCCTCATGCATTAGGCCCAAGCTCTATTCACAAAGACTTTCACAACAGCTCTGTATTTATAGACACAAAAGGAATTTGAACTCTGCTTCCTTGCACACTGAAGCTTGCATCACATCTGCTGCCATCAGACAGTCAGGTATTGTCTAACCACCTATCCTGTGCAAGACAAGCAGAGAACACTTAGCAGAAACTGATGAGGTTCTCACTGACTCCCCCAAGAAGCAGAGGGTTTTGAACCCTGCACAATTTACCTTCCAATGAGGAGACAACACAAGACATCCTCTATTCCCTCCCCAGAGCTGCTAGGATGGAGTCACTGTTTTTGCCCTTAGGGCTTTCTAACAATCAGGCTGCAAGATTTTTTAAGCATGAGTAACTTTAGTAGTATCTATTGTTTCTTGAACAGACTTTATTCTCTAAGAAGCACCTATTGAGATTCTTAAGTGGGATTTCTATGGCTTTTTTTGCCAGGATTTAAGTTATCAACCATTAACACAAACATAATAAATCATAGCTGATCACACAGGGGAGCTGTCAGAGCCCTCTTGGCCCCAACTGCTCTGAGAGGAGCCCTGTAGACCATCATATATGGTATTTCTTAGATAGATGGTATCTGAATTTAAAAATGCAAGACTTTTCAATATTGTTTACACTTTTAAAGCTTGAATTCCTTACAGGAACAGAGATCACCAAAAAAATGAACATCTACAAACATCTTCTGAACCAATTAAGGAGGGGTAGGTTAGCCTTGAAAAGGTAACATCATTCCACTGGGGGGGGATATGAGGTATGCAGTTTCTTCTATATGAAATATCATCTGAAGTCCCTTCACCTTAACTTCTTCCTTCCTTCCTTGCAGTCTGTGAGAATACATCTACAGGGAAATTAGCTCCAAAGACTGTTGTAACAAATACCTGCCAAGTACATAGTAGCAGTAGAATTTATATTACTTAAATATTAAGAGGATTAAGTTATGGAAAACCAAAAACTACTCCACATCTTGCACTTGTACACTACTAAGCCAAGGACCAGCATGTTTTCTTTATCTGATGAAAATTATCTAAATGTCAAATAAGCAGGATGGTTTAACCACAGCACACTAAGGGATTAACACACACACTACCTTTTTAACTGTAAGTAATTTCTGTTCACCACAAAGCAAGCACCAAGGGAAGCTAGAACTCCCATGAGACACTTACACATGTATTTTTATTTAAAGATATGTATTTATGTTGATTCTCAAATACTTACTGTTATCTTCTTCAATAAATTAGAGAAGCACTCAAGTTTCTGTTAGTGTCTTAGCCCTGCAGTGCTACAAGTTGTTCAGATCACGAAATTTTCTCAAGAAATTCTGTAAAAAACATTAAAAGAATGTTAAAAGAATGTGTTAGTTTCTTAACTTGAAAGCTGAAAAAAAAATTTTAGATACATATGAATGAGTATTAACTAAAACATGCAAGAATATATTAACTGCTCAGCTGAATACTAAAAATTCAAGTTGCTCAGTCTACTCTGAATAGGATAATGATGGTATATAAAATGAAGTTGAGCCATCACAATTACAGTTGTATCCAGGGGGTTTATTTTGCCAAAATTAGAGTCAGCATCTAGGAAACATAGCTTGTTCCAATGAAGAAAAACAGATTAAGTTCACATTTCTTTCTGAAGTTTAAGATGTAGGAAAAACTCAGAAGCACTCACAGAACCAGCACTTCACACCCTTAGCTTTGGGAACAGGCACTCCCATGGGGCAGGGCTCATTCTGCTGCCTTTCCAGTGCCATGCCAGGAGCTGGGGGACACAGACAGGGGTTTGTGACTCCTTGGCTCACAAAAAAAGTCTGAAAACTTGCAGAAATATCAAAGCTATCAGTGTAACACAGGATGAAGCTTTTGTGCTCTTTAACTGAACAGACCTCTCAGCATGAACAGCAGGAGTTCTGCTCACCTAAGGGCTAAAGAATTTGGCTTGGAATACATAACATTTAAAGTTCCTTTAAAAAAAAGACACACAAGAATTTATGCTGCAGTGCTGAATTAGACACTACTTATACACCAGCAATTATTTCAGGGTATTTTTCTACCTCTCCCTCCATTTTTATCCTGGAGCACGGAGACATATTTCCAGTGCAGGATAACACAAAAATAAGTGCCATAATCTCACTGGTGTCTATTCTTTGCAGGAAAGCCAGGAGCACGGCTGTCACTAAGCTGTTTATTCAGGCCAAGTGCCCAGGGCCCTGCAGCAGCCCCCAGGGGTTTCTCTGGGCACCGTTGCAGCCCAGCAGAGTCTGTCTGCCCTGGACAGCGTTTGATCTCACTGCTGAGTTTCTCTCCATCTCTACTACAACTTCTAAAACTTTGATTCCTCTAGGAATCAAATTTAATCTGTTTCAGTATATTTTATGCTCCTCTGATTTATTCAAAGCTGAATAAAAGCATTTCACTACTTAGGTTTCCTATTTTACGTTGGGAACTATATTATTAGTAGCCCCATTCAGGAACTAGATTAACTTGAGTCAAGCAGATTAAAAACCCAAGCTACACCTGTGGTATTCAGCTTGCTCTTTAATCTTATCCACTAAATTAAAAAAAGCTCTAGATAAAAATGAGACAGGTTAACCTATCACTTGTCTCATAGAAGGGTCTTTAGGGTAAAAAAAGAAGACTCGGTTTTCCTGCAAGTGTGGGAAATTTTCCCCTTCTTTGCTGAAAAATACCACCTCTGTACCAACCTATTCCATTTCATTGAACAAAACAAAGCATCCTTGGGGGCTGTACATGCAAGAAAATGGTTTTACTATATTGCCAAATACAAAGAAAAACTCTACATTCCTTATGATTTAGTCATACTCATGTACTACATGAAAAATTTTTATCCTATAACCAACAGATTTATTATTTGATACTCTGTCATTTGAGATTACTCCTTTTTTAATAATAATCTGATCACATGCTGGTGTTATGTAAGATTTTTGTTTTTCATATAAACTAAAATTGAGTAAGGGGTGAAAATAATAATTATAGAGAGATATATAGATATAGATGAATGGTTTTAATATAACATGCATATTTGTATATAAACATACATGAGATGACCAGTTAGTAAATATTTTATTTTACTCTCTATAGGGTAGAATAAACCTAGATGAGCTCAGACAGATTGAACAATAAAATGAACATGACAAAATGGGTTTTGAGTCAGGAAACAGAACAGTAAAACAATTTCCTGAGTTATTTAAATGCTTTCATTTAAGAAATGTCATTACATACTTGAATTACACTGGAATATAATTATATAAACACCACAAATAACAATGTTTTACCTAGAAAAACAGAATTTAAGGGAGGAGAACTATTTCCTGAAATATTTCTTCATTTTAAGATCAGGTTCTGGTTGTTATGAGAAATAAATCTAAAGAAATGTTCTAAATTTATTTTAGGAGTCTGTGTCCTTTACATATATACACATACTTATATTAAAGTATCTGATATGTGAATAGCTCCCTATATTTAGTTCCATGCAGGTTTAAGATGCAACCATTACACAAAAGCCCTCCCTCTGAATTATTTTGGTGACCTTAATCTTAATTTTAGCTTCACAATTTAGCATCACTGAGAATGCTTATGAAAAGACTTCTTGTAAGCAATTAATTCTAATATTTTCATAGGCTAAGTCAGAGGAGTGTATTTTGCTGTTCAAGCATTCTCAATTTTGGTATTGTAGGTCCTACAAATTCATCACAAAGATCTGCCTGGTATGCCCAACTGAAAGGAAAGATCACAGAACAGCATTACCAAGAAATTGAGACTAGATGAACAATCTGAAAAATAGTGTTTACTTAAGAATTTCAAAGTTAAGTGATTTTTGATAGCCTGAGAGTGGCCAGATGAAAAAATAATTGTAAAACATGTATTTTAGAATTTTATCTTTTAGAGATTGTAATATTGAAGTATTTGTAATTAAGCACAAGCTTACACATATTATTGATCTTACAATACTGATTTTAGGGATTGCTGTAAAAATAACCATGAATAGAATTTGTGCCTTATTCAGTCCCAAAATCTGAAAGACAATTGTGGCTCTTCTTTCTCCCTTGTTCATCAACCCAAATAGCCCTGATTCAAAGCAGGTGAACATATTATGAGTCAAGGTTACTGTCCTGCTCATAGAGACAGTATATTGCTAAAAGGACTTTAAACTGTATTCTTTCACTCTGTGAGACTGAAATTATTTCACTCTCATATAGGTATTTCTTCATCAATTATTCCATAATCCTGTAGGTTATTACCAAGCAGCTCACCTTTTCAAAATAATTTTTGTCTTCAACTTATCATTTGAGAAAACTGATTGCAAGTAACTTTCTCCCCAGATGAATATGGCACATGGAGACAGATCCACTCCTCCTCTCTCTCCTCCCACAGTCCTTGCTGATAAGTTGGGTTTGAAATGCTACTGAAGTATTTTAAATGCTGTTAATCTAGCAAAAGTTTTTGAGAGCTTTACTCCTTATGCAGACATGAAATACGGACATTAAAAGAAATGAAAAGAAAGGCAAGTTAGGCTACCCTAATCCCTCAGGATAGGGAGAACTGCTCTAAAGATAAATAAACCAAGTACAAGGGGAAGTGAGGTGATGTATAATACCATTTGAGGAAAACAATTAAGGCAATAATATTCTTTCCCAAGCAATGGCATAGACTCTTAGCCATCAATAGGAAGTGCTTTTCCTTCAGAGTACATTTATTTATATCCCAGAACGAAAGTGATGCACACAGAGACAGATCAGAAAATTCTGACCTGACTGGTATGAACAGAAATGTTATGTGCTATTGTTTTAGACTCAGATTGTGCTCATTTTAAAATACAGTTTGTCCTTAAAAAAACCTAAAACAGTCCACATAATCAATAAATGTTTGATCACCTAAATATGTAATTTTTGAAAACTCAAGATGTGGATTTTGGAGGTAATTTGTATAGCCCCAACACTCAACAACAAACTTGTTGCTGAAGCATGTCCCAAAATCTGTCTTGTAAGGGGGAAGTGCCCATGCAAGGCCCCTGCACACACACTAAGAAATCTGCTCACTTGAACCAGTAAGCAGAAGGAGAACCTAAATCATACAGAAAGACTTGGAAGAAAGAACTTACACACATAATGCACTTTTTATTAATTCTGTACCACATAAGTGTCAAGAATGGCATGTCAGAAGGAGTTAGGACCCAGCCTAAAAAACTGTAGAATATTCCAGGCACTGCAGAGAAAAGGTAAAGTCATAGGAGTACAAAGAAACTAAAGCAAATTTTTGTGTTTGAGGTTACTGCAGAACGGAGATGTGGATTCAGAAGAAAAATATTTCTTCTCTCTGAATGGTCTGTTAAAGTAATATGACATGTTTCTTTAGTAACAGGACTAGAAGTTACAAAATTCTTTATGGGTAGAGACTGTGTTCAGTAAATGGCTGTGGAACACCACAGGATTTTATTATTTAGAGTGGTTAAGGACAGTGGGTTTTGTTTCTACGACTCACACAACCCTGATTTAGTACAGACTGTCCACAAGTTCCCCAGAGGTTTGTATGTCAGCCACACTGAGGCAACTACACATGGAACCACAGAGCAATGGGGTGGGAGGGCTGGGAAGCCACATAAAGAGGGGATAAAGGTGGTGAAACATCTCATCAGCCTCAGGAGGTTACAGACAAGACTCCTCAGAAAACTTGTTTAACTTGCAAGTACAATAAGGCCTCATGTCACTGAGCACTGCAGAGCTGATTTTAGCAGAGCATATTGACAATTCCAGCTTTTGGTTAAATGGCTGCAAACATCCAGGTTTTCTGAGGGTTTTCTTCATGAGGAAAGGAGAAGACAGCTAAAATGACACCAGCAGTGTGTGGCCCCACAACTAAAATTCAGGCACCCATAGAAAAGTCTCTGTTATCTGCTATTGTTATATATTTCTCCCTACCTAAAGGAGTGAGCCAGGTTTATTTATTTGTCCAGACTAACACCATTTAGGGCTATAACATAATCTCTCTTCTCTAGAGGAAACAAGCTCAAGGCTAACACTGCCTTGTAGTTCAGACAAAACAAATGACCCCATATTTGACTTGTCAAGATAAGATGGATTTAAAAAAAAAAAAAACAACAACCTTTTTTTTGTCTTCCTGTTTTCTTTAGTTCATAGAATGGTACATGAGAATCCAGTTAAATTAGACAAAAAGGAAGCAAAAAGAACAAAAGGATTTTTTTAAAAAAATACTTCTGGGCACATTTTGATTTTTACACATTTTGATTTTTGTTACCAGACTCTGATGACCAGAGGTATAACCAGACTGTCTAAAAATGGCGGACACATCATATAGTGAATTAAAGTGTTGGCAGATTTGTAAAACTTCCACTTCAGGCAGAGAGCCTAAGAAAAATATTTTTGCAGGTGCCTACACTACCTCTTCTCTGTAAATATCCACCTTTCAGCTACATTCAGGAATTGCAAAAATACAGTATGCAATGTCATGCAAAAATGCCTGTGCACTTCACAGATAGGGCATGTAATGCGTACACAAAGAGGGGTCACCCTTAGCTGGCACTCACACTACTCATGCTGGTTGTAGAAAATAAGGCATTCTCACAGAGCCAACAACAGCAGAATATGCTCACTTCTATTTCAACCATGGTAATAGCATTAATATTATCCACGCCTTCTACAAAAGCTCTTGGCTTCAAGGCTTGTCCCTCTCTAGTGGTGGGTGCCCAGGTAAAAAGGTTGCAGCTTTGTACTGCTTTTAACATGAGGCTTATGGAAGATGGTAAAATAAGTGCTTCTCTAAGTCCCTTTTAGCCACTGCTTACTCTAAATAAAAAGCAGAATATTTTCAGTCAACAGGCTCAGCTCACCCCGCTGTCAGGCACTGCAGTTTGCAGGATTGTGGTGTTGCTGTTGGCTGTGGATGGAATCTGCCTAAGGTTCTCCATATGACACAGTTTTTTGAGATGACATCTTCTAGAGGTTCACTGTTAGGAGTCAGGTTATATCCACATCATTACTGTGGAAATGATGGTGAGGGACCACACAAGGAGAAGTTCTCATAGTCATAAGCAAATAATGGAATGGATAAAAAAAACACCTAAGAGGAGGAGCACCAATTCAGCACTCTCTTTAGGCTGTTCCAGAAGAGCACTTACTTTTCACAATGACATTCTCAGACAAGCATAAGTATCAGTAAAAGTGTAACTATGGCATCATCAACTTGCCCAAGACCATACCCTTTGATTATATAATGATGCCCTGTTACCTTCATTTTACATTTACCTCAGATCTGCTTCCTTCACAAAATTCTGTCTTGAGCTGGCTGGGCTAGTGTAGGGCACTGATGGAATCTCACCCACTAACAATTATAACAGTTGTAACTCCTTCCTAATGTTAAACTGAAATTTAAACATTTTTAAGGGTAAGGTCCATTATGTTAGCAAACTTGAACAGAGTAACTCAATGTACTAATTTCAAATACCTGCCATTCTAAAGATGATCTGATACTCTGGCTGTCTTTTGTTCTCCTAGCTGCAAAGTTCATTCTGACCTTCTCTACCTCTGCTTGTCTCTGTCTCCAGAACAGCTCCTTTACTATTCAACTGCCTGTAGTGTTTATCCTTCCCTGAGGAAGGAGTTAAAGGGGAAAGGAGGAAAACAGCTACAATTAAATTGCTCTTAAGTTGTTCCTGCCTCTTGGCAACTGCAGGTTGTAATTCAGCAGTTTACAACTCTCCCTTCTCACTTTAGAAAGAATGAATAATGTAGAGACTTACATTCATATTTGCAGTAGAAGGGGAATGCTGGGAGTTACAAATTGCTGCTGAAGACAATCACATTCAAGGGGACAAAGGCTTCAAAGTTAAATCTCTTAAAGAGGGCTCTAAGAGAAGAAATGCCAAAAAAAAAAAAAAAAGAGAGAAAAGTATCAAGTCTGTAAAGGCTTGAAGAAACTATTAATTCCAGTATGGTCGGTTTCAAAGCAGTTTGTACATCCATCTAAAGGCATAAGAAAGGAAGCTTACCTTGCAAAATTGCAAGAAAATGTTTAAGAAATATGTATAAAGAATTTCTTTCCAGTAGCAATCTTGTAAAACTTCCAGCTTGTGACTTGCACCACTGCCTAATTCTGTTCCCTTATTAGCCTGAGGTTGCATGAGTCTCTAGCAAACACTTGCCCAGTAGTGTATTTTGCACGTTGTATTCTCTTGACAATCAAACAAAAGTAAAGCAACTCAGCAAGCAAAGTTGAACACACAGCTGTCTTCAGGTCTAGAGGCTGGGCAGTCTGATGTGTGAGGTTTAGAACCACAGACTTTCAGACTGGCTGAACCAGGCACCTCTGGAGGAGATTGTCTCGTCCAACCCTGCGGTCAGAGCAGGGCTATTTATAGCTAGTTGCTCAGAGCCAGGTCTCATCAGGTTTTGAATTTTCTCTAAGGAAAGAGACTTCACAAGCTCTGTTGAAAATGTGTTTCATCATTTCTGCTGTAAAATGTTTTTTCCCTACATTTAATTGGAACATCCCATATTTCAGTGGCACCCATCTCCTCTTGTCATATTCTCTTGTCCTGTTGAGCCCAGAATTGGACACAGCAACCAGATGTGTTTCACCACTGCTGATTTGAGGGGAAAGATCATGTTCCTGGACCTGGTGGCAATGTTCTCACTCACAAGGACACCAAGGTCTTCCAGACCTTGCAGAGGTTCTTTTCAGCTGGCTACCCCCAGCAGCTACTGCCACACAGGATTACCCCTACCCAGGTGCAGCACTTTGCTCTGCTTTGCTGAACTTCATGAGACTTCTGCGAGCTCCTCTGTGGGTCCCTCTGTGAGTGACTGTACCTGGTGTATCCAAAGCTCCTCCCAGTCTTGTATCAACTGCAAAGCTTCACAGGGTGCACTCTCAGCCACTGGCCACTTCAGGAAGGGGGTTAAGCAGCTGTTGACTCAGTATCCTGAAGGCTGGCCTTATCAAGACTTTGGTCAAAAAGGTGCTGAGCACCTTGGCCTGTCCACGTCCTTTTCAGACCCCCATGTGCCTCCAGCACAAGCTGCATTTGCCTCAAGCATTTACCTGTTGTGATTTACAGTGTTACCTCCACCCATCTCCATCCCAGTACTGCAAAATGGAACACTTTTTCCCAGTTTGGGAGTGCCACCTTCTTAAGCAGTGGCCTACGAACTACATCACACATCCACTCCTGTGCCTTTGCTCTTCAGGTCCTTACTTCCAGCTGAGAAGGAAGGTGTAAAGTGTGAGCATTCCCTCACTGCATCTAAATCTGTCAGAGCTAATCTGTCAGAAGCCTGACTTGCATTTATAAAATGCCCAGCTCCTGAGTGCCTCCAATACAGGCAGCTCCTTTCCGAAGGCCAGTGGGTGGAATATTGTACCAAACAGGTACAAAATGTATGCTTACTGGGCTAGAATTAACTGGTAACAGAAAGCAACCAATAAGAGGGAGTCTATTCTCATTTTTCCTTTAATACAGTTTTCTCCCTACTGTTTCACCACTCACTGTGCAAACACGGAGCAAATTTCAATTCTTTATCCATTGCCTGATAAGGTTTCAGTACTACAAGACTGTGCATGACAGTGAGGTGAGTGACATGCTGTCACTCAGCACACTGCTTAGGATGTGGCATGTTACAGAAAGGCAGTGACATATCACAAAGCAGATGTGTGACATGACAGTCACTCAGACAGACATGCAAGTTACTCCAAGACCCTCAAGTCTTTGCTTGTTTGCTCTCAGTTCCTACTCACATTGGACAAATGCTTGTGCCAAGTGCAAAATGTTTTTTAAAAACTGCTTGGAATACATAATTACACAATAAATTTTCAGGATAATTTATCTGGTTTAATTTTTTAGCACAATTATAAGCACTGTTTAGAGAGCACAGTCTCCACCTCCAATGATACGGTCAGTATGCACACTACTGACAGAGTTCTCACTTTTGCTCATCCTGCCCGAATAAATACAGAGGAAAGCAGGAATTCACAGTCCTCCTTACCTCCTTGACAGGATCTAACATGTGGAGGATATTTAGAAACAAAGAATTGGTAATTGTGAGCAGTCACAGAAAATGCCCATTACCACAGGTCCCCATGTCTTCTCCCCAGGGTCCTTCCTTCCTCAGCATAGCAAAGGTGTTGCAGGGAAGTGGGCATGAAAGTGGCCTTTGGTTGGGGAAGACTAGAAAAGGTGAAGGATTTGCTTGGCACATTCAAATACCTGCTCAAATCTGGGAGTTTAAGCACAATAGCAGCAGGGAGAAACAGCACTGATGTCAAATCCCATGTCTAGGGAAGCAAGATGCCTGCAGCAAACAAACAACAGCTCAGAATTATTTCTCCAGGTCTAATTCAAAGACCCAGAGGCAACAAGGGGAGTGCCCTCCACAGCTCACTTGCTGCAGATTTTTCAAATCAATTTGCAAAGAAAGATTATGACATAGTTGTTGTATTAAAAAAAAAAAACCATGGAGTAATGTTGTTAAAGCACACAATGGATAGAAATAGTAATTAAACAGCAAATAAAACCATTTGCACCTCCCATAAATTGATGCTTCAGTTTATGTTGACAAAATGCAAAAAGAGAAAAATAATCTCTGTTCAATAAGTTTGAACAGTGAAAACTAAACAAATAGTGCAAATAATGACAAATACAAAAGATTAAAATTTTTTTGATCTCTAAATCCCATAAGATGTTATTAGAAACAAAAGTGAAACAATGAAGCCTGAAATAAATGCAGCTTGGTTTTCTGTGGATTTGTATCTCATGATTTAAGCTCTAATTTGAGCTTTTCTTCTGGTATGGGAATTTATAACCTCTCACAAAACATCAGCTTTCACTGCTGTCTTTCCTTTAGTCAAAATGCTTATGGGGTCTATTTTTCCAAAGCTACTGAGAACTCAATTATCCTTGAGACTACTTCCCTTTTGTCAAATTTGGTTGACACCAGTCAGTGGGTTTGAAAGTTATTAGACAAGACATTTAGACAGTCATAGACAAACAAATGCAAAAATATTATTGCTATAAAAAACAGGATAAAAGTATTTCCCAAAAAACTATTTTATCTTTTTATGTTCAGTTTCATGCACAGGAAAATTTATGACAGCTGGATCCTTATAATAAGGAAATCCTAAGAAACAAGTTGGATTGTTGTTTAAGACTCAAGAGTCTCAGAGGAAAGGATAATAATACACAATTTCCAAGTAGCTGAACGTGTTTTGGCAAACAATGACCCTTGCAAATCTTCACAAAATAACACCAAATACCACTCATGCTAACGAAAATCAACATCTCACTAAAATAAATGGAAAGTGAAGGTAGCAGGCAGAGCTCACAAGATTAAACAAGGACCACAGGGCTCAGCCTGGCAGTATCTAAACTGATCTCCACTTTCAAGACACTGGTAATCTGTTCAACTCACTAACTTATTGTTTCCACCTATTTGGGTCAGATAAAATAACATGCAATTTTGGATTAAACGTAAAAGTGCAGATAAGCTGCCCTATTTTTATTTATCCCTTTACTTTTTACATCTATACAACCTTGCAGTACCCAGAGTTTACATTTTCCTAAATAAAATACTTGAAGTTAGGGGATTTTTAATGAATATCACTGTTTTTAATGCGTAAGTTAACCTCTTATTTGAAAAATAGACCACTATAATATTTAAAGACATAAAAATTACTTTTTTTACACCGGTAATGTCTTTCCATGTATCCATTTATGGGGAAAAAAGTCACAACTGAAAAGATTAACCTGAACACGGAGGACGCATTTAACATAAGCCTTCCCCAGGCTCATCATTACCTGGATGGCACTGCTGACCTTGAAAAGCTTTCATGTTAACCAAAAAAGGATGTAGAGAGCTAAAAACTCAAAAAAATATGCATTGCCATCCAGACTGTGCTCATCACTTTGGGATTATCACATATTCACTTTGTGATTTATCACATATTTCTACCTTATTTTTTTTTAAAAAGGACTTTTTAATTTTGCTCTCAATAATTTATTCATTCAGTAGCCTTAATCAGAACAAATAAATAAGAGCATTTATATGAATTCAAGGAGTGTTTCTCCAACAAGAGCAGCTGGGATAAAAATATTCAGTACTTGACCTCTTATGACAGAGAAAGTCAAAGACAAAGGCAGGTTCCATCCCCCTTTCTGAAGAGCAGTGATTCCAGCAGGAGCAGAGTGCTGAAGGAGGCCCAGAGGAAGGTCAGGAAGGGACAGGTTGGGGCTCCCCTGGCAAACAGGCAGGGGGAGCCTGGCTCAGCACGGGGCACCTGCAAGGATGCTGCAGGGCCACCTCTGCTGCAGGGACACCTCTGCTGCGGGGCCACAGGTTGGTCACTGGACAAATCCACCCTGGGAGAGGGAGGCAGCCCCCTGCCAGCAGAGTTCCCATGCTCTGAACACTCTCACAAACTTCTGCCCACAGGTCAAGGACTCACTTTTCATTAAGATGCATAAGTGAGCACTAAGAGCATTTTCAGAAGCAGAACAAAGATAGTTTATGAGTCTCTATCTAATATCACAGAGACAGAAACTCGATTATTTTGCAGGTTAACAGTGGTTTCAGAAATGTGACAGTGGATACCATTAAAATCAATCAAAAATTCTCACTGCAACATCTGTAAAACTTTGTGTACTTAACTCAGAATTAGGCTTCACTTGTACCCAACCAGCAGAGTGTACCAGGTCTCTGTGGCTTGCACCTCTGGAAAACTACCTTTTAGAGAACAAAACCATTAGCAAGACAAATTGGAAGTGCAAAATAAAGTAAACATAGATTGCATGGAATGGCATAATTTTAATCAGATGAATAAGCAAACTCAGCAAACCCAGGCATAACTTATCAGTAGCTAACACTTCTCTTTGATCTTCATGGTTAATTTTTCTTGTACAACAACAATCATAAGACGTTTCATTTTTTTATTTAAAGATCATTTTTCCTGTGCCTTCTTCGATAATATGTTGCTTTAATTTCATTCTCTCTGGTTAAAATGGAAGAGTATGCTTTCAAAACCCAGCCAGATTTGCATTGTCTTGTAAAACTCTCCATTTAGCTATATCAAACAGTTTGGGCTGGCTGAGATCACCAGGTGCAGTTAATTCTACAATACAAATAATCAAAAGCAGAAGCATTTGATAATTCTGTCTCCAGCCTCACAGTGACAAGACAACCAAAGCATATTCTCCCTGGACGTGGGGGAAGGAAAAATGATTCCATTAAAGATTTTTTTTTTTAATCAGTCTTTAAGCTGTGAAATACACAACAAAAAAGTCAGAGCACTAAATGACAGAAAAGGCAAAAATGGCAGCACATGTAGCGCTCTCCCAGGAGCTGCCTGTGCCAGGCTCTCCTCAGCAGCCTGCAGTTACCCTCAGCTCATGCTGGTCAGGTCTTTCACTGAGAGTTTTCCTTTCAGTATTTATGTAGTGCAGCAGGCAACTGTTTACCTCAGAGGCATAAAAGTAAATCCGGATGTGTTTGATCCATAGTGCCACAGCAGCTCTGTTGCCTATGGAAACAAAGGCTCCTTTCAGGGAGTTCACACCACAGGCCCTGCAATGCAAGGGACCCATCCATTCCAGCCCCTGGATTACTTGTAGGTATTTTGCTAAGATACATGTATAGATAGATGATATAGATATAGACATATATATATATACACACTACAAAATATTGTCTCTCTAATAGTCCAATATGATCAAATGGGATAGTTCCTCAATCTCATATTAATTTTATGTCATTTTATTTAAACATCATAATCCCCTTTTAAATAAATTGATAGCTGGAATGTAATAAGTGTTCAAGCTATAAGCATCTGTTTATTTCCTCTACTTTTTACCATGCAGGCTGTTGAGTACTTTGTGGACAGCAGCTTGACAAATCTGTTTCATGCTTACTCACAAATTCAGCTTTTGAAGACGACCCTGAGCATGGAGTTTAAGGATGCTGCAAAGCATGGATAACATCCCAGAAGCACCTTGTTAAAGGCTTCCTTTGAAAAAAACACTTATTTGCGAATATGTTATACCTTCCTAAGTGCCATTCCTGTGCAGAGACCTCTGCACATCTTACAGAAAGCTGATCAAGTATGACACATTTCAACAGTTCCCAGTGCAATGTTTGTTACAGCCCTTTCCCAGTGAGAACCTGAGGCCATAAAAAAGTGGCCAGATCCAGGACTTGAATGCAAAGTCCAGGATATTTTTCTCCATGTGTATGAAATAATTGCGTAAATCTTCAACTGTAGACCTTGGCAGCACCAGTGCTAAGAATATAGCTGAACACCTCCTTCCTCTTTACTGACATCATTGAAGAATATATTCACAGAATTTATACCTTACATGGCTTTCCTTAAAGACATCCTTCATGAATCTTTAGATTTCAACTGAAGAATGCAATTAGCAGCTAAGAGCACCTTATTAAATCTGCTTTTAACTATAATTAACCAATGTTTATAGCTCACTTATAATTTTTGCATATGATTACATTATTAGGGATCAAAACGAGTGAACAAAGCATTAGTTTATGTGCAGTGATAATGTTCAATAGAAAATTAAAAGAAAACAATTTAAACTCATTTAAACTGGAATATTATTCTCCATTAGGAATCTAGGGCCAAAAATGCCTTGAAAATGTCATCTGTATAAACATTCATGTACCTGTGAACAGATAACTTCAGAAGCAGATTTGACAGAAACAAAGAATAGCTTCTTCATGTTGCAGTAGATGACTGAGATCATTTGAATGATTTATTGATAAGCCAATGTACAAAATAAATACAAAGAGAGCGGGCTGGACTGGTTGTTACCAAAAAAAATCATTACAAGGCTGCCTAGCATGTGAATTCATAAATATAAGAGCAGCGTGGGTAGGCTTGCATTACAAAAAAGTCAAACATAATAAGAGAAAGATATCAATAATCTGCAAATTCCCATTACTCTTCTACTTTTTTGAGAGGGGGATTTTAATTTGCTCGGGGGTTTGGTTTGGTTTAGGGTTTTTTTATAACTGGAAGTTGTGGGTAAATCCAAGCCAATAAGCACTAATGTCATAACAACCTGGTGGTGGCCAATTTAGATGCTGATCCCATCACTCTTCCCATGTGAAGTGGTACTCACATGAGTAACCCCACTGAAGGATGACTTGTGCACCAAGTGCTACCAGTGGAAGGGCAGCAGGCTGGAGGCAGATGAAGCAAGACTTATGAGTTGATAAACTGATTGCTTCCTGGGGAAGGGCAAGGAGAATTTCCTGATAGCATCTAACCTCAACTCCCAGAGGTCCCAACACTTTCCTACTGTAAAAATCTAAATATTCCAGAAGTTATTCAAGCAGTCAAAAGCCTCACAGGATCAGCAGCAGCTGCTCAAGGTGTCACAGGAACAGCTTTAAGAAACACAGCCAAGTCTTATTCTGCAGATTCCAAGCTGAGACATTTTAAGGCCTTTTTCTTTCAGGGCTTGCCTGCAGCTGTGCCAGGCTGGGACCTGCCCTGGAGCTGGGTTGCTGGTCAGTGTGCAGCCCACAGACACTGCACTGAAGGGTGCATAGAGGAGAGACACACTTTCCCTAAAACCCTGCACAATTACACCAAGTACTTTTCCTAGCTCAGTGTAATTTGGAATGTCCCTTCCCCTCTATGACCCAGCAAGACTGGGTTCAGCACTAAAATCTTGCTGTCTACAAAGTCAGATGTGTGTGATAAAAACACTCCTTTAATCCTCTTCCATTCTGAACAGGCAATAAATTAAAGCATAACAAGTATTCACAATGAGTAGCAGCTGGCAAGTTTGGGGCTTCCAGCAGATATACTTAGCAAAGCAAGGAAAAATTGTGGAGCAAACTCTGGCCCAGTTTTCTCCTAAAATATTGTTCCTAGATTGTTAGTCTGCTTAAACTCTGGGGATATTTCTTACTAGGTAGACAACAGAGAAGACAAAATGTTGCTTTCTAAACTATGCAAACTATGTCCTGCACTTTATTGCAACAGCCAATTAATGTTATCACTCAAATTGTGTTCAGAATACCTGACATGGCACCAATCATGTAATAAATGCATCATCCTGTAGACCTAAAAGGTAGGGGACAAACCCTTAAATAAAGGGTGGACATCAGGTGAACACTCTCAAATAGATGAGAGCACTGAACTTCAGGACAGTAAACTTAAAAGAGTTAGAATAGGGGAAGAATTTTAAAAGAAAGCATTAAGTTTCAAAGCTAAATATTATTCTATGTTGTGTGGTTTTTTTTAACTTCAGCCTTTGATAAGATGGGGTTGAACAAGAACAAAAATTTAGCTGCAAAAGCAGGTACATTTGACAAGTTTGGCAGCACATGAATAGAACTCAGAGTATTATATGAGGCTTAAAAGATAAAAAAATAACTGGCTTCCTCTTAATTAGGGAAGCCATATGCTCTATGAAATAAATCCTGGTAGCTTGTAATTACAACCTTATTTTTAAACAGATCCTTTTAATTCTATTATATTCTGTGTTTCTGATTTATTTACTAAAATATTCAGATCACAGAGTTATTATGAAAAAGTTCACTTTACATTTGAAAGAATAGCATGGCAAAAATATTGCTACATCCTTTCCTAAAAGCAGGAGATGATAAACAGGGATCTACATGTTAAAGGTTATTTTTTTTCTCTACAGTGAAAAGTAAGAAAATAAAGAATGAAAAAATAACATCTGCCATAGTGAGCTTGCTTTGCTCAGTATTTTGCCTGTATGGATATGATATTTAACAGTGTTCAAATGAAAATAAGCCTGCAGTACTGCCTACACATTTTAAAACCAGAGGGTCACATGGAGCATCTAACCCAAGCACATATCTCACCTTAGTTTTAGGAGAACCCTTAATTTTTCTTGTGAAGAGGGAATGGACAATACTTTTTTTGTAACTATATTTTCCTGAATGGTATAAAGTTTTGACTCATGCTTTTTGGAATTAATTCCATGCAGATGAGTTTAACTGTACTTCTCCCTGTTAAATGAAAATATCTTTTAAACAACATTCTTCCAGAGAATCTACAAAAGATCACTGCCATCCTCTGCACTTCCAGTCACTTGTAACAAGATGGTTTCCTATAAGGAGCTATCAGTCATTTTTACAGATGCAGGTATGTTTTGTAACTATATAATAGGTATCATTCACAGGCATAAATCACGGGTTTTCTACGTGTCAGGCTTCCAACACAAAGCAGATCAGCCTATAAAAACATGAATCAGCCCATACACATGTCAGAAACGCAATTCACTTAAGAACAAAACCTCTTGCTAAGAAATTTAAGGTAACATAATTAAATTCAAGATAGCAATTTGGCTGTATTTTTAGTGGTGTGAGACACAGGTCCTGTTCCTTACTAACCTCTCAGGTTGGGATTCTACATTTCCATTGCCCCTTGGTGCTGACACTTACCTGGAGCCACTGCCCATCCTTGAGGCAGGCATTCAGGGCAGCTTGATTCCCTTCAAGCATTAACAGCAAGCAGCTCAAACAGGCTTATGCCAGTTCCCCTGTTCTGATTGCTGAGCAAAAAGGAAAGGAGATCATTATAGTCAAAACATTTCTAACAAAGGTCACTTTAATACAAAATTACATCAATCACCTTGAAAAAAAAGTACATTTCAATTGATGTCATTGGTTCATGGGGCTAATATCAGCTTTATTTTTTAAAATTTGGCTGGTTCTGGAGAAAAAAAAAAACATTAAAAATTACCTGTATCTTTCAAGAGAGATTTAAGTCTTGTATGAGAAGATAAAATTGCATGAGTTGTTTCATATGATAATCAGAATGGCGGTTTCAAAACTTTTTTTCTGAAGACATTACTGTGAAAGTAGTTTTAATGCAAAAGAATCATCTAGAGAAGATGACTCTGGATAAAGCATTTCTCAGGATTTACCCTGGCCTGGTTACATGCACCACAGAATCCAGGCCTTTAGCTCACAAATGTAGCATTATACAAGTGAAATAAGCCAGAATTATTATACCTATAACTCATAATACATGCACATATTCAGAACTATTAGAAACACTGGATGAGGTATCCGACTTTGTATAAAATTTTGCAGTTGATTTTGACAAGGGCACGTTGTAAGAATATCTTTTAGCACTGCAGATGAAGCTTCATACACCTAAAACTTTTTACTGGGGAATGCTAAATGAATTTGCAGGCATAAATGAGGTCCAGGCTTTCAGACATTAATACACATGTAAAGTTGAATTCAACAATTAAATTTTCAGTGGTAAGGGATTATGCCCTCACATCTTAATTCAGACCATAAACTACTTTTATCTGTATCAGAGTACCTAAGCATGTGCTTAGAAGTCTGCTTTTCAAAGGATCTGAAGGACTCAACCTTGTGTCAAGTTTTTTGCTGAAGAAGAATGGGTGGATAATTTGGAGACAGTGATTTTGTCTGTGGTGGTATTGTGGACTTGAATTCTACATACACACAAATTCCTATCAAATGTTATAAGTTTAATCTTCACATTTATGTATAATTAACAGACATACAAGACAATACAATTATTTATAATTTTACAACACTGAGTAAACACACAATCCCTGCAGTTTTATCTTACATTAAAAATTATTTAGTATCTGCAGCATGTCTTCTACAGGGATTAGTCCACTGCACAATTTTAATTCCAGTGAAGGTTTTTTCAAGGCTAAGGACCATCCTTGTAAATTCCTTGTAAGCTGCAACTTTAAATATTTTAATTTTGATTTATCCACAACACATCTGTGTACAGATTTGTAGATGGTATATTCAAGCTCTTTAATTTCAAATTACACTGTTTTGGAAAGGCTGGTACAAAATTGAATGTCACTTGATTGTTATTCTGCTTAGGAGAGACTACAAATGAAGGATCAGTGAGGGAGCAGAAAAAAACCCCGTTGAGAAATAGGATGAAAACAAAGTTGAGAATGTGAAGAATGAACAACTGAGTGTAAAAAAGAGAGGCACAGAGGGAGAATAAAAATTGTCATACACTGGCATTTAAGGGACAAGCAGCTCACACAGGCCACTGAGCTGTGCCATCGACACTTTTCAAGGGTTACTAAACTCACCCCGTGGTACCTGGCACAGATCTTGCTGCAGCAGAAGGTTCACTGAAGAAAAGTTTACTACACCAAAAAAATGGCTGCCAAACTGTAACTAATATCTAAAATACAATTCTGCAGGCTCTGCAAACCCCACACCCCATCCTTGTGTATCCTCCTGTCAGTGCACCCAGCCTGCTATACCCAAAACCCCCAGACATCTCAGTCCCTTCTAAAACAAGGAGTTCTTTCTAACCTGCAGCCCTCCCAGAAGAGGCACCTGGCAGGCTGAGCTCGCTGCTGCTGAGGCTGTGAGCTCCCAGGGTGGTTTCTGTCCTGCTGCTCTGGAGCCACTCTCCTGGCAGACATGGAGCCATGGGCAAGGAGACTCTGCTGCTCCAGGGCCCTGGAGGCGTCAGGGCCACAGGGCCCCAGTGGTGGGGTCTGAATTTTTCTCTTTCCAGTTTTTCAAGCTGTGGTTTCTAAAGGTGACAATGGTAATTAGTCCTAAACGCTTTATGTGCCACAGAGAAATGTAGGAGAATATGTCCAGCAGGCAACGTTTTTTAAGTCTCTGCCAACACTTTGATCACAGAATGAATTGTCTGGAATACTGTGAACTCTTTACTTATTAAAATGAAACTGGGGTGTTGTATCAATGAAATATATTTTATTCTGTTCTGTCAATGAGACATATGCTATTATATTATCAAGGTACCAATTCAGACTATAAAATCAGCTTTCCATTTCTCTTAATGAGAGACTGTACCAAAAGTAAATTACATGAGTTTTCATCACTGTACTCTTAATAAAAATAGGACATTTTGGCTCTTTTTGTTAAACAGAAAGCTAATATAGTATTTATGAAGTCTGTGCAGTGAGCAGTTAAGGACTAATACGGAATATCCAAAATGCTACAGGATCTTTAGTCAAAATGGAGCAGGACAATATGAAACAGAAATCATTTTGCCAAAAAAAAAAAAAAAAAAGGAAAAAAAGTAATAGGAAAAAGAGGAGTGGTTATTACAGGAAGAAGGAAAGGGTCTAGATGGTGAAAGAGAATTAGCATTCCCAGAAATGAAATGAGGTGCATTTTTTTAAAAAAGAAGATGCCTTCTAGACTTTAGTTGTGTTTTCAGGAGATGAAAGAAACAAACTTGTAAGTCTCCAAAGAGGCAGTAAATGTAGACACTGAAAAATCACCACAGCATTTGAAAAGAAATGGGATCTTATTTTATAACCATAAAACTATGAACTGCCTCTTTTATTATTTAAGGGGTCTTGCTTTTCTGTTCTATTGAGAAGACTTCAAGGTCAAAATGTCTGTATACTTAATGCCACTTTAGATGCCAATGAAAGGAGATTACAAGAAAAATGAGAACCCTGAAGCTTGCCAGGCCTTTGTGGGATAAATGCACCTGGTAAAGTCAAGGTTCTATAAATGAAGACAATCCATCATCTGATGTTGGGGGGATTATTTACATTTAAAGAAAAAGAAAGGAAATCAATAATATAAAATAGTAAAATATTCAAAGGTTGTCTGTATGAAAAAGACAATTCAAAATTGTAATATGTGCCATAATTAGTCCCAAATTCTTCTTTCAAGTGAGGACTGAAGCAATTGTTAGGGGAACAGAGACAGTCATAGTTTGGTGGACAACTCCAAATGAGGCTAAACCCCAAACCCTTTTCAAATTGTCATAGTCTGTTCCCTGGAAACTTAAGGACCTGCTGAAAGTAAACCAAAATTGGCAGGGAACTTGGTTGAAATCCAGGAATGTAGGAGAAACTTGCCCACATCTGAAACCCACAAGTTTTAACTCTAGTAACGTCAGGAAAAATGTACTAAAATGTAAAACCCAAGAAAGTGTTTTGAGGGCAATATTTCAAATGTTTACCATCAAGGCAGACATGGAGATGGAGAGAAGTTTCCATGCCATGGAGTTTCAGCATTCTGTAATAGTTGTGATCAGAAACCTCTCCCAGAAAGAGTCAGTAAGGGTTGTTGTCTTGCTTTACTGCAGAACAGCCAGATTTTCAAGGTCCTCACAATGTTAATTTTTCTCAAGGATAGAAGGATTTCAGTATTTTTTTTCCTTTTTCTCTGTCTCAGTCTTATCACATTGATGGAGATGTGCCTTCATGTCTTACAGGTTGGATATTGTCCTATCTTATTATAATCAGAAGCTCAACCTGCTGCACAGATGATTTACTCTGCTAGGTGCAAATGCTGCATTAAACTCAGCAACTGCAGTTCAGTAGAGAGTGCAGATGTTAAGCCATTTAATTGCCTTTCCCCTATACCTTGATGGAAGTAAAAGAAGGTTTCTTGGGAAGCTCAAGGTCTAGAGGGCATTTTTTCCATGCCTTTACTCTCCTTAGTGTTCAGATTTGGAGCAACATCCCTCTTTGGTACACAGATCTAAATGGTGCAGACAACAAGGACATCAAAGAGGCCATCACTGCTCTAGAACTTACATCAAATTTCACTTAATTGAAAATATCATGCCTTTGCTTAGAGATACATACTGCTTTAATGGAGGCTGTACATTTAGCAAGGCAAAGAAGGAACTGAGGTGGGTGTCAGGAAACAGTTTGTGCACAGATTCCAGGAGTAAAAGCTGTCAGGAATGCTAGAAAAGCAAGGAAAATTTTCTCTCCATTTGCAAGGGAGCTTAAGTGAGCAGAGTTTCACTACTGGTCCAGAGGGACAAATGGCTTTAGAGTTAAAAAATTTTCTGTCAGGAGAGAACTCCACACATTAGTGGAAGACAAGGGCCTTGCAAGAACATCCACAAAAAAAAAAAGGAAACTATGCCAATTTCTTATATGCTAGTGTGGCATCCACCTTCCACTACACAACGTGCAGCTCTCTTGTCCACAAAACCTCCCTTGAAATGTTTTGACCTTCGTGCACCTTCCACAGAAGGAAAAGTGCAGACAGAGTAGTTCCTGCCAAAATATTATTCTCTAGTGTTTGCTGTCTTAACCACACAGCATCAGAAAAGCAAAATCAGCAGCTGCAGGTGTTAAAAAGACATATTTTAGGAACAGAATTCTACATTCAGGAGAAGTAACGCCCTTCATTTCCAAAAGGCACCTCATTATTAGGCAGGGACTCTCACACAGCACTTCAAACACTTACCTTGGCTCCAGTCTCATTCCTCTGCTGTGTACTTTGTAGATTGCCCTGTTCTTCACTAATCTCAGACTGAGCATTTCACCACCACCAAAAGCTGGAGAGGGGCTCTGCAGTGCCAAGAGGAACTAATATTTGTCCTTACTTCCAGAAGCAGCATAAGGCCTATAACCAACTGATTTTGCCCTTAAACTCTGCAAGACTGCCAGCTACATTCTTTTTCTGGAAATTTATGATGTGCCTTCTTACATAAGGGCTGGAGGACCAAGATGGTATTTTGATACCAAAGTGCTCCAGAAATGTGGACCTCCAAAATCATAGAAGTAGCCAGAGAATTAGATTTCAGGGACACACTGAGACTTTTTTTTTTTTTTTTTTTTTTTTTTTTTTTTTTTTTTTTTTTTTTTTTTTTTTTTAACCACTGTATGGGGGGTCAAATTTTCAATCAAGTTTGCTGATGTGGCCCTGGGGATGCCTGATGTGATTCATTATATACATGCAGATGTAGAACCTGCTTGTTTGTCCATGTTTCTGGGATAAGGGGGAAGCCATTCACAGCTGAAAGCTGCAGTCTTACTATCAGCTCTGGGGATGCTAAAACTGCAGAGCCAATGGCTCCTCACCCCACCTATGGTTTGCTTGGGGCTTTATCTTGAATTATATCAACATTTGTGAAGCATTATTAATGTCACAGGAGGCAGACCTGTCAACTAGAATAACACTCCTGGAAACTTGCTCCCACCTACTGTCCTTTTCAGGTTCATCAGATCTGGCATTTGTATCTGGCATTACCCAACCATGGATAAGAAACACGAGGAAAACACATTGCCATTAATTACAGAGGCAAACAAGAAGAGCAAAGCAGAAGGAGCTTGGGTAAAACCAACAACCCTTTACACAAGCCCACTGCCCTCACCTGCTAACTCCAATCCCAGCTGAAAGCAGGTTGCAGTGCTTTTGTACTACACTGGAAAGGCAAGATAAGTGCAGAGTATGGTTTGTATCCTAACATTATTCCCCCTGCAAAATCAATACTCCCAGATATGGTTTTAGGCATTTTCCAGGGGAGATGCAGGGAGTCCCGCAGGGGAAGCTTGGCACATGCAGGAACGTTTGCAAGGTCAGGACCCTGTTCTTTTAACATATTCCACCAAGGTTCAAGTGCTATTGTACAAGATCTGGGACAAGGCCTATGAATCACTGGAGTCCTTCTCAAACCTAGCTGCACAGAAAAGCACATTTAATGCACAAACCTCTTACAGTGATATATATCTTCTAGAATAAAAAATATAAATATTCCTTTTTTGTGGGGAGGTATTATGAAAGGCTAAAACCCATACACATACCTCCAAGTAACTCATAAGTATTAAATTTGCAAAAAAAAAAAAACCTGGAAGAGCTGAATTTACATGGATAATTAGTGATAAAATATGTGTGATATTCTTAGAGACAAAGTCACTTGCTGGAATGTTGATTTCATGGCCACCTTGAGCTGGGATAAGCCTGTTTTCCTGGGGGTGTTCTATCATGGCAGAGATAGTACTTTCTATTCTTAGTAGTTGCCTCCCTATAAGAACCATAAAAACAAGTTTATCAATCAATTTTAACTGCATTGCAGTTACATGTTAATTTATTGGCACTCAGGGGTAATTATAAATCTGATATTAAGAAAATGTCCGTCCCTGCAACTAAATTGAAGCAGGAAAACTGATCTAGAAGTAATCCAGATTCCACAATATCAAGACCTGTGCTCTACCTCTTCATGTTTAGATCTATAGCAACATGATAGAGGTTCTAGGTTATTTTTAAAATTATTATTATTTTGATAGAGAGAGTTCTTGGCTACAGGAACCTCAAAGAGAAAAAAAAATTAGGCAGGGAAAGAAAATGAGTCATAAGGGCATGATTTCATTTGAAACAGGTCATGCAAGATTAGTACCCTGGGTTGCCCAAAGCTAAAATTTAACTATCATAAATGCGAGCATCAGGTTTGAAAAGGATGAACGTGTGAGAAAGCGCAGGAGGGGGTTTCTTTCATTTTCTCTGCTTTTGGGAAGAGGGATGTGTGAGGAGAATACAAATCCACTGATTCACATCTATTAGTCATACCTCTGTTGTGCTGGTTGCTTATTCTGTAGACATTCTGTGTTGTATAAATAAGGTGCACTGCCTGAGGGCTTAATATAGTATGTCTTTATACCTCTGTTTTTCTAGTTTTGTTTCTAACCCCTGATCATTCTGCACTTTCCTTCACATACTTTGTAATTCAGCTAAAGAATTTCGTAAAAAAGAAAGTTTGTGCCATTTGCTAGTACTTTCCAACTAAGAATTGCTGTTTTTTTAACCAGTGGATGGCCATCCTTTACCTAAAGTAAAAGATCTGTTTCTTCATCATGTTTTAGAGCAAAAATATTTTCAATTAATGTAATGTTTGAAGAAATACAGAGATGGCTTTTAAAAATAATCTATTGTATAGATAGATGTTAATCTCCAAAGCTATGGCATTCCTCAGTGTACATAGTGTAAATCTATTTTCTTTAGGGAAAAAAAAAAATTAAAAAGGAAAAATAAAGTAGTATCACACATTGACTAACATGAAGCAGAATATTTTTAAACAACAAATTGTAATACTTTTTTCCCCTTTGAACAACTAGTTTAAGGAAAAGTATTGGCTTGGCTGCAGTTTTTGATGTAAAAACACCATTTTGAATTAGGGGAAAAGAGATGCCATGCAAGCTTCAAAGAAAATATTGGGGAGAAGCATACAGGAAAAAATTTAAAACTTCCTTGCAGGGATTTCTAATCTCTGTACATATATTATTTAAAGGTTTGCAAAAGATTAGTCTGCAGTGCTGAATAATTATTTTGCATGTACTAGTTCAAATATTCCCTCTTCTGTTTGCTTGTGTTTTCTATTTTGATTTGCCAGCAATTCTTTTTGAGTAAAAAGGAAAATTATTTGCACTTGTTTAACCTAAAATGCAGAAGTTACCATAACATTGGTATTTTTACCTATCTGTTCATACCATATGAACACAGAAGAAATCAGACAATTTACATAGCCAAAATCACAGTTCAAAACTCATCAGTGATATGTGATTTGACAAGGAAGAGGTTTAACAGTGATATGTGATTGCACCTGCATTGACTTTCACATTTCAAGTCACGAGTACAATAACCTCACCTGATGTGGTTTCGAACTTCTCAGTTCTGACTGGTGCAGAAATGCAATGCTGGGGACTTCACCTCCAACCGACACTGAGCTCTCCTGACTCCAGTACACTCCTGTCTTTTAACCTTGACAAGAAAATAGGGAACAACAGACTTAAAATAATAATTTTCTTCTGGAAATTATACCTTAAATTTTCCTAGTAAAAACATGGCCGACAGGCATTGCTATTTTTTTTTTCCCCAATTTGAATGAAACTCCAAAATAACTCTTGCATAAATATTGCCAGCTAATAATTCTCCAAAGCAAAACTTCTTCCACGGGGTGCAGCCCTGCAAGGACAGGCTGCTCCAGCCTGGGAGCAGGGCCCTCTCTTTCCACCAGGTCTCCCACTGGATCACAGCCTCCCCAGGTATCCACCTGGCCCAGTATAGGCACCTCCTCCGTGGGCTGTGGGTGGATCTCTGCATCCCCTGTGGATCCCCATGGGCTGTGGGTGGATCTCTGCACTCCCTGTGGATCCNCCATGTCCATCTCCAGAGCCATCAGCCACTGGCTCTCCTGGACATGGGGGAAGCTTCCAGCAGCTTCTCACAGGAGCCACCTTTGTGGCCCCCCTGCCACCAGAAACTGGGCCAGGGCAAACCAACACACCATGAGAGCACCAGCAGCGTGCTACTCATTGGGTGCCTTTGCAGAGTGGAAGCCAAAATCTTGGATTTAAAGAAAGCATTCTCCCTCATCATCTGGTCACTTTTTCATTTGACCCTTCATCAGGCGCCAAGCTGATGTTTCCAGCTTCTCTTTATGAAATAAAAGACACATCTCTGTTGTGTTTGTCTGGCTTCTTTGCTGTGTTTAGTGATTGCTACAGAAATTGTCTTTGCATTAATTCATCATGCCTCAGTCTGGTCATGCCCATTGCATGCAAACCTAGTCATCTTTTACTGCAGTTCCTAGTCTAGAGAGAAGAGAATAAATAGCATTTTTTTTGTTTAGTTTTTCTGGATTTATTTATATATTTTTTCCAAACAAATTCCTCTCCCTCATGGCAAGAGCACCTGATCTTCGGGTCTATCTCACAGAACATTCTTTGATATATTGTCTTGGCTAGAGGCATTCAGTTCTCTGCCTGTTTTGCATCCCTGTTTTAAAAATAAAAGGTTTGCCTATTCTTTTAATTCTCTTAACATTAATTCAAGTCTGTGTCAAACAAGTGAATCATTGACAGATTAAAGTAAATGTGTCACAGCGAGATTACCGTGACATTAAAATGGTGCTCAGCGTGCGCCAATTCCTTTGCTGTGGCTCAGAGGAAACTGCAGAGATAGCCCTGGCTTGGAACAAGGTACAGAGCATCTTCTCTTTATCCAATGCAAACTAATGGGGAAAAGCATGAAGTCATACTTACTGTTTCCTATAATTCATTTAAATCCTATGTCTTTACTGGAGATGGAGAAGCTTCGTTTAAGATTGCAGGTTACAGGGCAGAACGGCCCAAGGAAGGTTCCTGTAATATTGAAATGGAGCTGAAATACACCAAACCATTCTGGCCTGCAGCATCACCCAGGAAATATTTTAGTCTCATGAGAGAGAGTAGTGCTATCTGAAATTCATCTGAGAGAATATAAGATATAATTTCTATTCAATAAAATTATGAGTAGTGTTAAGTAATATTTGACCAGGTATTAAATAAGAAAATTTTATGTCTGAGTCCTTTAGCAGAAAAGTTATGAAAAAAATTTTGAACTCCAGAAAGAGACTATGAAATGCCATAATTTTTCTTCAATAAATACCAGAGCTTTCTATTTAGTCTTTTCAAACAATATGCATTCTTGCTTGCACAGGTTTTGATTGGTTTTTTTGTTTTGTTGTGTTTTGTTTTGTTTTGGAGGGGATCTCTAATAACTTCTAGGTAAGATTATTGAAATCAGCAGAAAGAGACCCAATAATGAGTTCAGAATTAATTCAATCTGCTGGCATTTCAAAGTAATCAAGTAACTAGAGCTCTGAAACTGGTACTCTAATACACCAGAACAGCCTCATCTCCTTCTATGTCCCTTTATACATCTACACTCAGACTGTTTCCTTCTGGCAAAATCACCTGCACTCAAAGAAATCCTTAATATAGCTATATTAAGAAACTTTGTAGACCAGCAGTAATCTTCATTATCAGTTGATCTATTTCATGCTTCCAGCAACATGTCAGGTCATTTTGACACTAACTGTAAACTACTAGTCCAGGGATAATAGCTATTGACACTGAAGCTGTGAGTCAGGATGAAAGGGCTTTTAGTGTCACACATTTGCAGCTGCAATTCACTCTGTGGTGGCCTCTTTCCACAGAGAAAATATTATTTGATATATTTAACCTTCCCCTGTTCCTAACACAAAGAAAAGAAATCAGAGAGATAATATAATTCAATTTGGTTCTAATCTACATACAGTGAGGAGGACAAAATCCGTTATAATTACAACCTATACAAGTTCGTTTTCTTTGCGCTCAGTTTTCAGGGTACAAAACGACAAAAAACAATGCCTATCATCATCAAAACACACAGTGATAAGAAATGTACCATTAGACAAAGATATTAGACCTGTGACTCTCAACTCTTCATTTATATGATTAAGTTTCCTTGCAGTTTCACATGTTAGCAAAATACCTGCCTTTGAAAGTAAGCCTGGCAGAACACAAAAGTACACTGAAACAGGAGATGAAAGTTTGCACGTGGCAAAACATTCAACAGAAAGGAGACATTGAGTAACTCCATGCTGTGATTTGGCAGGTTGGTGGGAGGAATTTAAAAATATCCCCAGCCTATCTATAGAAAACAAGAGAAAAGTATGATTTTTAGGATTCATGCAATACCTTCCCATTTTGGATTGAATTCTCCCTCAGTGTCCTAACTCCTTGGAGTCTGTACCACCTACATTGCCCACAAGACAAGCTTTAGGCTACTTTCAGTTATTATGTGATGCTGTCCATGATGTAGAGAAGTAGCTAATGAAAAATGACCAGTAAATTTCCAGTCCTTGTGCTCCATTTCTGTACTTCAAAGGTTTTCTTAACTGGACTCCAGTACAGAAGGAGATGGTGTTCAGAAGGAATGGCACTGACACTGAGTGCTCATTAACTTCTTGGGTCATTATGGAGGATTCCCTATGCTGCCAAAAGAGAAACCCACACAGACTAATCTGATTTTATCAGCTGACTCTAGGAAAGAGGAAATTCAATTCAACAACCAATTTTGAAAAATTACTTTCTTTTGAAAACCTACCTTCCCCTGTTTTATTTGTGCTAAAGAATGGAGAACACTTCTAAAATTAAGTTTATTAGAAAATGTATGAAGAAGGCAGTTACATTTTTACAGCTTCCTAACATGTATTGGATGATTGTATATTGCAGTACTGATACCATTTAAGACCAAGAGGATTGAAAGACCTGCTAAGAACATCAAAAGATAAAACATAATCATTGGCTAGAAATAAAGGCCTTTTCCCTCATGCCCTCAGAGACTATTCTAATTTTGTGGGAAGTTTTCTTTCCATTTTCTCACATGTTTATAATTTCTGACTTCTCTAAAGATATATATATTTTCAAAGCTGTTAAGTCTCAGTATGAGACTTTTCAAAATACAGAAGTCTCAGCCAGGGAGCAAAGGTCCTCTTTTTTCTGATCAAACTCAGTGTCAGACCTCTCACTAACTTCACAAATGATCAAGCTCCATTTTGTTACTTGTCATCTGAGTAGCAGACTGATCCAAGTAGAAAGGTACTAGTACCATATGGTTCCCTGGATAATACAGCACATTCATTTTAAACTTTCTTATCTCCAGCAACAGGTTTAGTCCCAAATTCTTAAACAAATATGCTCAAACTGTGCTCATCCTGCTATTGTGTCCATTTTCTCATCTATTATTCCATTAGGTTCCTGTAAGACTTCTTTCTCCAAATCTGAACCCATTAAACCAAAGTCTTTAGGACTTGGGATTTGGAATTTGTGAGAATGAATTCTGTTGAGAAAAGAATGTGGTGAGTTGCACTTATACAAGTGGGGCCACAAATATATCAAGTCACATTTATTCTTAACCAAAATAGACATATTTTGATTTCTAAATACCAAATACTGATAGTATTCACTACTGTAATTTATTTTATCACCCATTCCAGCCCATAGGAATACAGAATTCAGTCCTCCAAGTCATATAAAATGCAAACAAAGTACTTGCAAAGGAAAATGAGAGCATTACAATACTCAGTAGTGTTTCTTCCACAATGTTTGATTAAATAAAATTTTCCTTGATAATTTTGGTTTTTTATTTACATAACACTCTGAACTACTCCCTTTGTTCCAACACTGATATATCTAGAAACTTTTAGGGAGTGAAACCAACATACTACATAAATCAAACAGTGATATTTGATGATTTTATTTGTCTTACAGCTTTTCTCTTTCCTAGCTTTGGGAAAAGGCTGGACCTTCATGAGTTCATTACTCTGAGAGAGAACATGTTTCCATAAGACAGCAAAGAAAGAAAAGATGTTCTTTGGATGTCATCAATTGATCAAATCAGTAATGTGGTGACCCAGATAGGACTCTATATAAATGTGTCACCTCTACTAAGTCTGTCACCTATTTGGACCAGGGCTGTATTGCCCATACTGAATTATATCACAGCCAAAGAAACTCAAAAAAGCCAGGAAATTCCAGATTAACCTGGTCTTATTTTAGAGTACTTATTTAGACTACTGGGGGAAAAGTAATTCACACAAAGGAATATTTTTCTAGCCAAATCACTGCTGCTTGAAAACATGGAAGACACAGAAGGTCAAAGAAGGGTGACAAAATGTGTATATTGCACAATTCCCTTCTTGCTTAGTCTTAGATAAGATCAAATATTGAATACTCCCTTTAAATAGACATGAAATATTGCAGGCAACAACAAATACAGAAGCATTATCATGTGGTCCAATAACATTTATCATAACTTTTAGTACTCAAGTAGATTATTTAAACTTTGAACACATCCAAATGCTGCCTTCACCCAAGGCACACAGAGGAGCCCTGGCTCTGTGCTAACTCACAAGCACGAGGCCTTATTCCTGCATGATTCCTTCTTCCACCCTAAGAAATTACAGCTGGCCTGGGGTTCTCTGTGGCTCTGTGGCATAAGCAGGGCACTGGTTAGCAAAGAGTAACCAGAGTAACTGCTGCAAGCTTCACTGGCAGAAACCCAACACCAACAAGGATAATTTCTTTTGCAGTAAAAAGTTTTGAAGGAAAGTAGAGGATAACAAATTCATAGGAATCAATAATTTAAAACCTAGGATGCTCTGAATTCTCTTCTTCAGCTGCTGAACATTATAGCTTTCTGTATACTCAGAGTAATTCTTTTTAAATTCAGATTACATATTTCCACTAGGGTCCAGATTCTGAAATGCTTATTCAGAAATTGGTTTAGGTAAAAGTCCTACTGAAGCTGCTGGGGATTTGATTTCAATTGAAACTGCATAAATACTGAGTGCAGACTTCTGGATTTCACCCTCTAGAGTAATAGACTGTGTAAACTAGAAAGAATGATTGGAAGGTCTAGTAAGGAACCAGTGGGCTCTTTTAAGTAATTAGTATTTTTCTTATGAAAACACTAATCACTGTGATGCCAATGACAATTATTTTCAGGGAAAAATAAAAGAGAATACCTACCTAATTTCTAAATACTTTGAAATTGAAACCTTAACTCATAAGGCTGTCTTGCTGTTGTACCAATGACTGCCCATTATACAGTCTCACCCTGTTACATTTTTGGATAAGCCAATTTATTGTATTCCCACACCACTCTAATTAATATATAAGCACTGACTGACTGCATTGCTAAAGCTTCAGATAAATATGCAAACAACTTCACTAATGATGAAATATTGCACAAAACCCATTTTGTTTCCCTGAAAAATAATCTCAGAAAATAACTCATATCTGAGACAGGATCTGAACCCAAAATAATCACTGATCCCCACAATAACACACAGAGACCTCAAACAAAATTCCTTAGGCTGCCTACAGTTTGACTTATAGCACTAGTAGATATACCTAGATGATGACCTGTTAGGTGTTATCTCAGCAGAAAAAATCTACAAGTTTTGACTCTTGAATACCATTCCCCCCTTTGTGGTAAAGCAGAGGAAATCAAAATGCCCTTAACTTCCCCTCAGTGTGCACTCAGCAAAATAAGAACCTTCACACGTCCACGAGCAGCTGTGGACTGGGACAGGTTGCCTCAGTCATCCTCTCCCCTGGTCACTGGAATAGATTTTTTTTCTCTTCCCAGCTCTGCCAGAGATTCCTGTGACTCTCTGGGCAAATCACACAGGTCTCACTGCTGCCTGCTGGCAGAACAGAACTTTCCCATGTTTCTCCAGCTGTTTCCTTATCCATAAAGCACAATAATAATAAGTACTGCAGACCAGGGTCATGAGGCTTTACCTACTTGATCTTTGTAAAATCTCTTTAAGTTTTCATTTATCTTTTCAAGAGGCATTGCAGAAACACTTATTATGGAGCCACAGGTTAGCATGAATTAATATTCCTAATAGGGTCTTTCAAAAAATTCTAATATGACCTCCTGGTACTCTGACATATTCCATGCTTAGTGTACAAGTGTTAGAAAAATGGCCAAGTTATACAGAAGTTATTCACATGGACAGCAGATGCTGTCTTTAGTAGGGTTATTGCAATGAGCTATTTATCCAAGCTATAAAATATCACTCTCTATGCATTAGTACACAGTAAATTACATTATTTACATTAAAAGTAAAGTATAACACAAAGAATTATATTTACATAAAGCACAGCATCTTTGGCAAACTGTTAGGCAGTAGGTAGGAGGATGATTATTCTAGATATATAAAGGGTATGAAACTCAGGGACATATGGTGGTTGCCCCATGATTCAGTAAAACATAGAAAAGCCAACACTTTATAGAACAAGACCTTGAATATGAAAATTTCTCCTTAATGATCAAAATTCTCATCAATAACTTTTTCTCAATGCAATTTTTTTAATAAATTACCATCTTATCTCTCTTTCTAGAAATTTTTTAATGTCTCTGCAGACAGAGAAAATTGAAGTTAAAAGAGAAGCTTAATTCCATTGATTTCCACAAAAGAATGCTGACATTCTTTTCAAACTAATTTGAATTTCGTATGTGTTTATCAACTATAGAAATATTGTTGAAATTTATAAATTGTTTTTATGTCAAACTAGTTCAAAGCTTTAAATTTAATCATGGAGTAATATGCTTTACCTCCATACTAGCTACAGAAAAATTTAGAAAAATTCAGGTGCTCCTCTGATTACAGCTTTAGGATTCCCAAAACTAGGTCTTTCCAATGGTTGTACCTTCAAGTGAAATGATTTGCTGGGAGCCATGCAGTATCAAAGATAATTCCTTTCCTTTGCTCTCCTTCAATCTTCTTAAATCCCTTCTACAGAAAGCCTTGTCCCTAGAGCAGGAGAGGGGAACAGCATGGTCTAAAAGCTCAGTAGTTTTGCCTGGAACCTCAGTTCAGGGACGGTCCATCTCACCACACCCTCTGTGGCACTATATGCAGTCTAGACCCTCTCCATTCTGCTCTCTATCTACCCAACCCACAGCACAGAAGCAACATTCCTCCCACCCCAGAGGGGATTTTTACTCTCACAGAAACCTGCTGCTGTTCCTCACCTAGACATTTCTGATGGATGCTGTGTGTGAACTAAACAAGCTTGGAATTATCAAAATGTAAAGAAATGTCAGCACAAGGCCAGGGATGGAAATGCTCACAGGGCAGCAGCTGCAGTGTCACCCTCAGCAGTGGCTCCACTTCTGTGGCCACTGATCAGCCTGAGTGCAGGGTGGGGGCTAAAGAGCTTGGAGTGGTTGTTCAAGGAGTTGGGAGACTTGTCAGCAGCATTACATCCTCAGAAAAAAATAACTGAGCAGTCAGGGTGTTCTTACAGGGCAAAAACCACAACTCCCAGGTCTCAGGCATAAGAGTGGGCCTCTTCTATCCCCCAGATCCAGGAATACAGACAAGCACAGATTTTGAATGGTATCTCATTACACAGTTAAATCTGGGATCAGACATCAACAAGAGGATTGTTCTGTGTAAATCTTTGAACCAAATTAGTCTTCTTTCCTATTGTAACATTTTCAAGGTTTTTTTTATGAATATGTAGCATGACTTGCTACCACATATCATATTTTAAAGATTATGTCATAGGCATAACAAATGTAGAAAAATGTTGTTTGCTTGTTTTCTGGAAAGGATGAGCTTGAAGGAACCTCCCTGCTGTAAGTACAATAACTGTTATCTTTTTCTGTATCTTTCATTAATCTGTGGATATGAGTAAAAGAAAGCTATTTTAAAAAGACAATGTGACCAAATATGTTTGCTTTTCTTATTTTGTCAATAACTCAGAAATGTAATTTCAATAATTCCCATTAAAAAGAAATGCCTATTTTCCAGCAGGAACATGGTTTTACAGTTTAGATTGCTCAGCTCTGATATCTACATCCTTCTCAGGCCTATATATTCATGGACAGATATGCTTACCAAAACAATATTGAGCTTACCTCTGTGTGCACATTTGAGACCAAAACCACTATAATTAGCTTTTGTTTAAGAATACTTTGTTAGAGAACAGAACTAAGAACAATTTTTCTCAAGTCTTCATGAAGGATTGATGTGGTAAAACAATAGTCAAAATCATTTCCATCCAGCAAGACTCTTTAAAACTTACTCAAAAAACATTGTTATGCAAAAAATTCTCCCCTTTTGAGATCACCTCAGCACAGAAAGCAGAGAACCATCACAAACACTCTCACAACTGCATCAGCTGTGACCTCCTTCTTGTGCTCAGTGAGGAGCTGAGTATAAGCTGGATCTTATAAACAATTTGGGGGTTTATTAAAACAAGTTACTAGATCATCATTGTTGGTATTACTAATGAGTTTAAGTGTTGAGATCCTCAAATTGTTGTGCTTGTTCGCTGTGTTATGTTGCATGTTCAATTATGTTCCGTTAATTAGTGTTTGAGTAATTAATGTCTTTTAATGATAAGCATGTTAAAGTTATTAAGAGGCATTCTGTAAGAGCCCTGGAAAGGAAGGGGAGTGGAGGGGGGGGGAGTGCTTCTGGAATAGAATTGGGGATTACTTTTATGATAGAACAGAAAAAACTATGTTGCTATCAAAGTCAATAAATTAAGGAATACTAACAAATTTGGTTATTGTGCTAAATATTTTGAAGTATTAGTATTTTACAATATGTCAAAATATCACTCACATAATGTGGAACAAAGGCAGCAATCAACTATAACAAGTGCTTGATTGGATGTCCTCATTTAGTTTTCGACACTATTCTAGTTCACCTTATCTTGAAAGCATTGTAAATATTTGAAGGAAAGGAGGCATGCAAAAATATAGCAAAAAAGATTTCTGATTCTAAAGTTAATGGTAATTCCTAAAATCATAAAGTGTCGAAGCATCTCAACTCCAAAATGTTGAAATTAAAGCAATTAAATTATTTGGATTTAGTTTTACGATAACGCCATTAGACCTTTCTCTTTTCATTAAGCAGCAAGGCTAACCACAGGCTGTCTAGGTTTGAACTAAAGCTTCCCAAAATATTTCAAAACTCCCTGTCTAAAAACCAGACCAGGAACACATTTAATAAGAGATGTCCTTCAGGTTACTTAGCACTAGTCTTTCTCTACACATCATTCAATTATTCACATCAGCATCTTTACTCATTTTAACTGCATGAAAACTCAAGGATCTGACAGTTTGTGACAGGACCCAGCTTGGCCTCAGGTTTCAAATAGACCTGTCTGGATTTTCTAACTTTACAGCAGATGATCAAAAAGTTTCTAAACTCAGAATAGCAAGACATTTTTAAAATATATTTCCAAATGGAGAAAAGCCAAAGTGGCTGAACTGGACTGAAGAGAGAAAGGCAAAGTGACGAGGGCTCAGCAGCACAGAAGCAGAAGGGGTTTGACTGCGGGCGTTCCATGTCTCTGGGCTGGTCTCCAGCACTCCCCCTCGCTCCAGCAGGCTGCCCTGACCCTCATGCATCCTCTCAGAAGCTGCAGGTCCCAGCTCCTTGCTGACATCTCCCTGTGGATAACTGTGGGCAGAGCACTTCTCCTGCCCAAGGCCATCCCTCAGCCACCCACATCTCCTGCAGCGAAGGCAACAGCCAGGAGAGGAAAACCTAACGTGATGATGTTCCTTTGCCCGCTTTGGCATCCAGAAGAGCAGCAGCAGGTGCAAGGAGTGCTCAGCTCCCCTTCCAGGTCATGCCAATGGCCCAGGCCCACACCTTCCTGGCTGCTGGATGTGGCAGTGCTCCAGCTCAGCTTTGGGGCTCCACCCAAGCTTGGACAAGAAGGTGGCAGCCAGCCCAGTGCCCCCTTTCAGTACTGCCACACAGGGCCAGGAGGTGCAGGGTGGGTGGGCAGCCTGAGCCCCCAGCAGCACCCAGGCCCTGGCTACAAGGGGAGCTGCAGCATCAGAGAGCTGCACAGACCTCAGCTCCCCCAGCCTGGGGCACCTCCAGGAGAGGCACTCACAGGGAGCTCACAAAAAAACAGTTTAACACAGACACGGGCACCAGGTACTTTCATGGGGAACCTACAGGTCCCTCACCAAGCAGCTGCTACTGAAAACCCAGGAAATTCAGAGGCGATCCCCAGGTTCCCCTGGTACCCAGTTCTCCAAGCAAGGGAAGCACTCAGCAGCCCTGTTCTAAAGCTGACCCCTCTGACCTGAGTTAAAAGAGGCAATCCCAAACTTACTACAGAATCAAAGCAATAGTAACACCTTTCACAGCAATATATTTTTTCCTCTTACATCATTCAGTTTACAGTGTCCACATAAGCTTTTCAGCAGCATAAAGCAGATAAAAAGACTAATCTGTTTATCCTTCAAAGAAAGCTAATTGTTGCCATCTAATTTCAATAATTAATTTTTAATTATGTTTTATATCATGTGTCTATAGTTTAACAATGCTGAAGATTTCAGACCAGACCAAACTAGACAGGTGGATGAGGGGGTTTTTGTACTGTATATTCTCAAACATTAATAGTATCATTTGCATGCTAAAGAAATGAAATTTTGATTTTGAAGAGGCCACTAAGGATTAATTTAATGATTTGGACAGAGTTTAGGCTGCTTTGCAGTGGGAGTGAAGGTTAAAAGGTACATCTTGATAAATATTTAAAATCTTCAAACTTTTTGGTGTAGAGCCAGCTGATTTGAAGTCCACTGCTCTGTTACCTATATAGCAAAATTTTAACTTCCTTGAAATTTATACCTCTGATCTATAAATCCTGAGGTGTTTCACATGATTGACTTTTTATGTAGTGATTTATAACAACATTTTAAATCTTCACTTGGTGCTTTTTCACCACCCTTATCTAATTCCCTAAGACTTCATGTTCCCATGGAGAAGAGGCACAAGACTTCTCTTTCCAGTAGTGTCTCTTCCCTTTCAGTTCAGGATACAGCCCCAGCAATAACCAAATGGAGCCGTTGAACAGCTCATTCCAGCAGCTCACAGAAAAAAATCCAACACAACTTCTTCTTGGTAAATAAACATTTTTTGAGTGCTGTATACATTGATTAGTTGACATCTGGTATTCCCCTCACACACTGTCAAAACACAGAGCCAGTCCATATGCATGAAGGTTTGGCAGCAAAGCACATTTTGTAGAGCATCAGCTTTCTTTTCTATCAGATGAATTCTCCTTTCACTATAAATGATACATTGCAAGAAATCTGTCCAAAACACAACTGAACTGAATCATCTTTGTAAATATCTCTGTAGGACATCATTAGTTTATAAGGAGTGCAAATGTTATACACACAAGCACTAAGTATGAGCAGAAATATGCAATGATCTCATCAAAAGAATAGCAAGAGTATCTGGTCTTTCAGGAAAAACACTGTGAGGACAAAAGCCTCCCCCCAAAAATAGCTGCCTCCTACAGCTGATTTGCACCACAGGCAGACATTACCTGGTAATGCCTGATATTGATGCTCATGTACTCCAGGTGATAGATCTGTCTGCTCAATAATTCTTAGCTGCTTTCAAGTGGTACCTTTCTTGACCCTTAATATCTCAGACACAGTTTTTCAGACTTTGAGACTTTCATGAGGTTTTTTTTTAGAGGGTGGATTTTTTTTTTCATGAACTAAGAATTCTACAATTTTGTCTTCTATTTTTTAATCTATGTTCAGAAGCTCAAGATAATTCTCTTTGACAATGTATAGCTCTGTACTCAGGAGTTTCAATGGGTTCAATCCAGTGGGTGAACACTGCAGGGCACCCTGCTGAGTAGGGCACAGATGAGCTATTTGTAGGGGAAAGTGCCTCTTCTAGCAATAACATCAGAAACACATAAAGACTTAGAAAATACTACCCTACGTGATATAAAACTTGTGAAGATAGCCCCAACAAGAGTTTCAAATCCAGAAAATTTTTCACAGTACAAAGGTAAGATTTTGCTGTTTTTCAGATGCTTTAGAAATTCCATCTGGGTGCATACCTACCTCTTCTAAAAGTAGTTCTCTGGTCTTTCCACCCCCAAAGTAGCACAAAAATATACTGTCATATGAAACCAAAGCATGAGTACATGAGATTGTATATATTATGCTGATGAATATTCCATATTAAGTATTATAAGCTTAATATATAATAGTAACAACATAATTATAGGGTGATCTTAAACGTTAACAACAAAGCACCTGAAATGTGCAATTGAATTCTATGGCACAGTGAGTCCATGTAAATTCACAAATGCTGATTTTCCAAAATTTCTGCTCTCAGCAGCAAAGACAAAGGTGATGGACCATCCCTCTACAGCTGGAACACACTGGGAGCCGTGTCTTTGGCACATGCTTAACTGCAACAATTGTGATGCTTTTGAAACATCTTTAAAATCTCTCAGAAAGTAAGATCATTGAACTTCAATATTTTTATTCTTGCTATAACTTCAGTTTTACTTCTGGTAATATATTCTGAGAGGACTTTTACAAAAAACCAAGGTTTTGATTATAGAGTTTATCATATCGAGGAAATTCAAGACATAATTACAGTCATTAATTATCAGTAATTAATTTTGAATAGGTTCCTGTTCTTTATTAAAGACACACTGTTTTTATACTATATGTTTCCTTCTTCTAATCCAATTGATTTTGACTCTGTCTTGTCATTAAAATGCGTATTTCGAGAATTACTACCCAAAAAAGGAAGACTCTTTAAAAAGAAAAAATGCAACGAGCCATTCTGATTGCCAGAATTTGAATCAGCTACAATCTGCTGTATGTGATAACTTGATGAAGTCCTTGAGCCACAAACTGCAACAAATAGGAACACAAGCTGGGTCAGGAGAGAGGACTGAAGTGGCTTAAGAATCCTTTACTTTCAAAAAAAATTAAGCCTACTTCTAATTTCCTGACTAAAGCCATTGTGATTTGTGGATGGATGGCAGACCTGGCTTGTAAAGCCAGGGTGATTTGTAGGTAGATGACAGACCTGACTTGATATTAAATACATCAGGGAGGAAATTAGGTTGGAAAAATCAATGGCTGGTTATGAATACTAAAATCAAAATACAACTTTTGGGGAATAGAGACAGGAGGCAAGCTTCCAAAACTGCCCTATTAAGACCTTCTGGACCTAGACTTGTCTTTATTTAAACAGCCAGAGAAATATGCCTGCTCCTGTCTTTGGCAGAGCCAGCAGCAATGTCCACTGGTTATTTAAATTAATTCCAACTGTGCAATTCCTTTAAAATATAAATTCACTGTAAACAATAAATAGATATACAAGCTAGATCTATCTTGTACCTATAAGAATGGAAAGTAGGAATATTTTGCTAATCCCATATATTATTTAGCAGATAAAGTAAAACTTACCATCTGATCACTAACACTGGAGAAAACACATTGAAAAATGTGGCACCAAAAGACCCCTCAGACCACTTCATGTGCACAAAAGCAAAGCATTACTGCATTGTGTTGAGACTGCCAGAAATGCACTGGCCCTGCTTCAAATGTTGTGTACTAGTTGCTGTAATCTAAGTTGGGTTATCAGTACCCAGATTTGTAAGGGGAGGTTTGTGGTCAGCAGCTGGCAGAGATGCACTCACCTGACCTCAGCAGACCCACAGAGTAAGCCAGAGTATGACCCAAGCCACTCCACGAGGTAAAACTGTGACCAGCTCCAGGAGGGTAAGCTTTATTCCAAATTGTCCTTGCCTGCTTTAGAAAATGAAGTAAAACCATCCTAAATGCTGGTAATGACTACCTGAGACACAAGGATGTGATTAAGCCTCCAGCAGCAAATTAGATTCTGGATTAGTGGAGAAAACCCCTCTCCTTTCTCCCTCCTCTCTAAGTTTTTCTCACAGAAAGTGAAGCCTCTCTGTCTTTCTCTCTGACTCACTCTGAGCATGCATTCCCTCCTCCAAATTTTAAACCCACCCTGTTCCACACCTACTGAGAGACCCCTAAGTTTAATGTATTTCTTCTCCCTTCCAGTATTTAAAGAACATAAAATGAAAGAAGAAGCCAATACCCAACTCTGTTTTAGGCACCTTCTCTAAGTGCAAAGCTCATTGCAGAAACTGAATGCACCATCACAAGGATTCAGAATCACCAAGTACCCAGCTACCCATGACAACTTGTAACAATAATGTTGGAAACTGAGAAGGAAGAGTGGAATCTGTCATATCTGAAATATTGTGTCTATATTCAGCATTTGCATTTCATTTCGGTTGCAAAACAATATTTTGCAAATGTGTTTTTAAATGACTGTATACTGTGGTTATTTCTGTGGAAATATGCTCAAAACTCTGTATCATTTATGATGAATGCATTACTGCCTCCATGAGAACACAGATTCATCCATGTTGGGAATGACTAAAAATAATAAACAATATTTACCAAACCAAACTAAATGTTGATTTGAAAAGCATGGGGTAATAAAATGTCATAAAGACCAAGACTTGATGCTTTTATGGAATAATCCTATCATAAAAATGTGGATTTGCTGTTCTGCAAGACACAGATCTGTGCCTCTGTGCCAGATAACAGCTGCCCATTTAATGTCACTTGTTTGTATAAAAAGATTTTGTCAAGCTTATGAATTCATTTGACAGACTTATTGTCTAATGGTGTATTCTTCAACTGAAATTGATTAGCAAACCTATCAGATTCATACAATCATTTAATCAGCTCAAAAGCTGAGTATCCCTCATCTTTCATCATAATGTTCAACAAAAAAAAAAAACTCAAAACAGTTGCTAAGCCAAAATTAGACCAGACATGTTAAAACATAAGTAACTTCTAGAAACTCCAAATCTTAAAAAAAAACCAAATAGATACATAGACAACTCCCAGATAATTAACATGCATAATGGTTAATAATTCAAATTGGATATGGCAAATTCTGCTTATCCTACTCTTGAATTTATGTATGAAAGGAAGTATAGAAACACTGCAAAGTAAATTCAAAGTTTCTGATTCCAATATTCCTTGTGTAAATTAAAGTTGTCATTATATGGAGATTGACTCTTAGGTTAAATGTGAATGTAAAAATCTCTATAAGATGCCATTTCCATCACTAAAAGCTCCAGCACCAACTCAGTACAATCAGTTTACCAGGCAACTTAGCACCCAGTACACTGGAACACTAAGAAGCAATGATACAGGATTGCCTGGGCCTTGCAACACCTCTTCATTTTCATTTCTTGTGCTTTCTTCAAAGAGCCATAAAAATGATAAAGAAATGCTTTAAACACACGCCTGGAAGATCTTTCACGCAGTCATCTCCTGTACTGCTGGGCCCCACCATCAGTCCTGATGGGTGTCTGCAGGTCTCCACCACTGCCATTCCACAACTTACAAAGGCAACCATTTCCCACATCAAAACTCTCTCATTTTCACACTTACAGGATTCATCCCCATTTCCAACGCCAGTTTTTCTTGCAGAAATCTATAATTATCTCCTGTCCTATCCACTGTGGAAATGGAGAATGGCTCATTCCTTTCTGGCTTGCAGCAGCATTTTATATCCTTGAAGCGATGTCCCTCTTCAGTTTTTCCCAATTCTTTCCATTTTTCTTTGTAAAGCTTCTATTTCTACCCGGACAGTTCTCTTTCCTTTTCTGTAGAATCTCCCTTTTTGTCTGTATCAGTCTTGAACTGCAGTGTGCAAACAGCCACCCTGCAGCTGAGGCTGCTCAGGAGCTCACAAAAGTCACCTCATGCAGCTGGCAGGGTGCACTGCTGTATCAGTCTCACAGCCTTACCAGGACCATCTTTCCCTAGAGTGCTTAAGACAGTTCCTTCCAGACATGGCAAAAGTGGCCAGTTTGCCACTTTAGACAAACTGGAGCCACATTCAGGTCATGATCCACTAGAAGCCCACTACAGCTTCCTGCAGAGCTTGGGAGCCAGCTGTTCCTTCTTTGCCTCCCAGCGAGCATCACCATCACACTTCATCCATCACCTTCACAGTATTTCTCCAATTTTTCAATATAATTTTTGGATTCCATTTCCACCCTCCAACACATCCAAATTTTCTCCCAGATGTGTTCCAGATTTCAAAAGCTGTCATACTATTTAATCCTCTAGCTAATTCATTATGAAAATGAGTAAATGCACACAGAAAACAACCAGACCCAAGACAAGTAACTGAACAGCATTATTCAACATTGCCCTGCATTCTGAATCTGGACCACCAAGCAACTCTCTGGGTATGGATTTCCAAGTAACTTCAACTACATTGTGCTCCCCTAGAGTATATTAGACTTATTTTTCTTATGAGATCTGTTAAGTCATTACAAGTGTTTTTTTTTTTCTCCAATTGGATCAGCCTTTCAGAAAAAGTACTTTAGGAGTTTTCTGCAACAGTTGAAAACGATCTTCTTGAAATACCCTGGTCCCTTTACTGTACATTTTGGAGCTTTTTTTGTTTCCTTGTGAGGACAGGGTTGTTTCTGCTCTGGAAAGTAAAAACCTTTCCAGAAATCACAGATGCTATAATTTCTTGGCTGTCCTCATTCAGACTACCTCTGACTTTAATATGAATCAGCCAGAACTTACCTAACAGGCACAATCAAGTCTAAAAAAGTATCTGTCCCCAAAATAATTGTTTTCTGTTATTAAGTAAGAGACAGAATTTGATTTAAAGCATGTGACTGAATTGTACCCTATGATACTCCTTTGCCAGCTGAACCACTTCAGCCCCTCTCTCAGCACCACCTGTGCCTTGGGCTACCCTGTCCCTGCTCACCAAGAGCTCCACCCTGGCCTTAGGTTTGGCAGTTCATAGTGAACATCCCACCAAGAGTGCTCATCATGGCTCTTCTTTCTAGCTGTCATCCCAGGATCAGAGGTTTTCTGTCCTCCTTGATCTCTGCCTTGGAAGGAGCATAGGCAGATTTCATACACAGAGCCCTGCCTCTTTCCTTGAAGGACTCTTTTTTTCCTTTTTTTCAAGATTTTGTCTCTGTTGAATAAGTTCTTCAAGTATTAGTATAGCTGTCACATAAATTACTTCACAAAACCTAACATTCTCTACTTTGTATAGGCCTAACAAAGACATCAAAGATGATCTAAAACTTTCCTACTATCATTCTCTGTCTCTTTGAGCTTGTCATATATATATATATAT
>VZRX01004917.1:58471-142654 GCA_013398075.1 Notiomystis cincta | reverse complement strand
CACAGAATCACCCCACAACAGATGTCATCATCTCCCTCTGATCCCTGAATGTGAAAATACAGTTACATCATGTGGGCTTTTCACCTTTACCTACCTGAGGATGTGATTATATTTGTTTAAAAACCATCAGCTGCATGTTACAGATGTAAAAATTTTGCTGAGCTTTCATTCAGGCTAAGGCTGTAGATTATCTGACCTGGGTTGAATGTGGTAGAGTTAAGCTGCTGTTCATCAGCTGCAACCTGGTCTCCTCTTACACTGTTGTGGACATGCTTAACTGCTTTCTTCAGACTGTTGACAAATGATCCATGGCAAGGCTATCAAGCTGTAATAAGAACACCAATGCTACATATGCAGTGCATGTTTTTCTCCTCTAGCAAAAAGCTACTCTGCAGTAGTAAAGGGTGTGTATAAGTCCTTTTGTTGTGGTAGTTGACTCATTGTCTTCAGTCTTCAGTCATTTGACTGAAATGTGATGAAATGTGCAGTTAGGGGTTTTTTTCTGTGCATTCCTAAGCCTAAATAAGTAATTTTCAGTGGATTAGGTGACCTTGTTCATGCAGACTGATTTTCAATACAAAGTTGTACAACTTTACTAATGTGTCATTAATCTTTCCAAAATGACCTTTAAACAACTAATATGAGCAGATAACTAACCCTTCAGTGGAAGTTCTCTAAAAAATACCTACAGTGGGCTCAGGCTACCAGTATGTATTTTTGCTGCAAGTTTAGAACAGTTTTTCATGGTATATACATTCTCAAAAAAGCTTTTTCTCTGAGAACCATACACAGCTTACATGCCTGTGGCTAGTTGAACTTTTAATAGTAGCATCCTCTCTTCAGCTGTACATTCATAATTGGTTTTCCCCCAGTATTTGTACTCACACTCAGAAATCATCCCTGAATCCCGTTTAAAGAAACACAATGCTCTGCTGAAACAATTCTGCAAAGGTGCTTACTACAGCAGCAGCCTTTTAAATCTCTGCTCATCAAAACTAGACTCTTCACTGTATAAAATTCTCACTTTACAGCTCCCTCAGCCTGGAGCGCTGTTAGGAGTCTTAAGCATCTCCCGTTCCTCTGCAATTACTTGGATGAGCAGAGAGGATCCATTAAAGCAACTGGACACACTTAGTGACTTTTGCAATNTTTCCCCCAGTATTTGTACTCACTCACACTCAGAAATCATCCCTGAATCCCGTTTAAAGAAACACAATGCTCTGCTGAAACAATTCTGCAAAGGTGCTTACTACAGCAGCAGCCTTTTAAATCTCTGCTCATCAAAACTAGACTCTTCACTGTATAAAATTCTCACTTTACAGCTCCCTCAGCCTGGAGCGCTGTTAGGAGTCTTAAGCATCTCCCGTTCCTCTGCAATTACTTGGATGAGCAGAGAGGATCCATTAAAGCAACTGGACACACTTAGTGACTTTTGCAATTGCTGCTCTGGTTATCTTCCTGTTAACATGTTCTGTCATCTCCAGTCATCTTTTTTCTCATTCTTAAGTTTACCATTTTTCTTATGAGGGCTACTCTACTCAAGTGGAGTGCAAGAAAACAGAAGCAGACATTGAAACTGCTCCCCTCCAATTGCTATGAACCCATCCCCCTCACTGGAACACAAGAGCGATTTTGACTATTACCTGAAATAAAAAGCAGAGGATGAGGATGAAGGAGGTGCCAAATTCAATATGTGCCAAAATATTGAGAACACGCTCAGCTCTACGTGCTGGGGCCACTCTGTCCTTGTGTAACTGTCCCACTGCAACTTAACACGACTTCCCTCAATCAGCGCTGGCTGCCTCAGGAACCCATCAGAGTTAAGTGGTCCCATTCTATCACTTAGCATTCATCATATCTACATAATTACAACTGAAAAGCATCCAGGCCAATCGAGAGCAGCAAACCTCAACACAGAAACAACAGTATCCTCCTGTTCCCATTCAAGCCTGGCAAGGACTGTTTCAGGCTGAGAGGGAAACGGAAATAAACCTTCCTGAAATAACAAGTGAATTCTCTTCTCCCTTACAACAGACTATTCAACACAGTATTTTAGTGCTGCCTAATTAATAAGCGGGACATCATTAAAATGCAGGCCAGTTATTTCAGAAGCAGTTAATTAAATGGATTATTTTAAGACAACCTTGTCTGTTATCCCTCACCAGCAGCAGTATGTTGACCTCATATTTTATTTCACAACTTAACACAGGCGCAGAGATGATATTAGACAGAATTGTCACCACTGACCTTGCCTAGCTTTCAGAGTAAACTGTCAAGCATCAGACTTAATACTTGGAAGTGTTCTTTACTGATTTCACTCTAACCTACATGTTGAAAAATCTGTATCTCACCTTAGCTGAATCTCAAAGCAATGGAAACAAATTACCGTAATAAGGACAGGGCTCCACCTGGCATCAGAACAGACCTCCCATGGAGTTGACCTCGTTCCATCACTGCAGATTTAGGCATAACTCCCTTACAAGCAAGCAAATAAAGTGATTTCATGAGCTCATCTTGTAAGTCTTAATAGTATACCAGATTACATAGCCAGCAACTGACAGACAACTCCAAGTTCCGTATCTTACAGCTGAAAATGATACCAGGCCTCCCATATTGCAGTTTGTTGTGTTTGGGGGTTTTTCTTTTAAACATACTTAGCACCCAGATCATACTTATGTCTAGTCTGTTCTTATGGAAGCCACATAGTGGTACAAAACCATTATGAGGAACAGTTTGTCTCTCTCAGTGCAAGTAACTTGGCCAGCCAAGTGCTTCATGCTGGTTTCACATCACTACCATTGCCCAGATGCATTCAGACTGACACCCACGGGCTTGCACCATGTGCAGCTGTGCTTTACAGATGTCTTGAGAAAATAAGGAATCAGAACAGACTTGTTCCCACTGGCATTTGAAGCCAAGGTTCGAGATGCTAATCAGGGCAGATACAGATCACAGACTAAGATGCAGTGAGAAGGATTAGTCATTAAGGATTCCAGCTCTTGGGAATACTCATCTTGTCAATGATAAACTAGGGAGAAGGTCAGGAAGGGTGTCACTGCTGAAACAAGTGTTGAACTATCAGAACTCCTTGTTAGTCTTTTAGGTCGAGCCACCCATCACAGGGGTCTCATGGCTGAGCTGCTGGTTTGCAATTCTCAAATTCATAAACATCACCACTTAACAGGGATGGGGCAGGGAGGTGAGGTGAATTAGGCTGTTAAGTAACTGTTCTGAACAGCAGTTCAAATCTTTTCAGCTTCGTTGACTGGCTCTGAGCCACTGCCAGGGCATATGGAAGAATTTCCAACTGCATTAGATCATTTGTAATTTTAGAAATTTCCATCTCTTAAAAAAAAATTTAGCCAGAACCCCCCAAAACTCTCCCTTACCTCATCATCCATGGAAATGAAAAAAAACCCACTTAGATGCCTATTTTGCTACTTGAGTTCAGGGACAACATGATGACAGTTACCACCTTCATGATTTTATAATGCATTCACTGAACAACTGCTACCACCAGACCAGGATCCCAAACTGCCATGGTTGGGGGACACAGCAGCAAATACAGTTCTCACTTAAAAGAATAGATTTCCTGCCAGCTTTTATCAAACAAGACACATTTGCTATNAAAAAAAAGAACTCCACCAAACAAAAAGACCCATATTTTTGTTTACTAAGATACTACCTGAGGTTTGTACCACTAGCAAAATTCTGCATCTTTGATTTCTTTTGCTTAAAAGCAGTAGCTACTTGAATAGATCTCAGGAGTCCAGGAAACCAATTTGTTTAGTGGGTGCTCTAGCATACAGTAATTGTGCTTAAATTAAGGGACCTTTCCATATGTAAATCCTTTCCAAGCAGAAGTAGGCCACTGATATCTTCAGCCCTAAAAAGCATTTCAGTCACCCAAGCAGAAGAGAAATTACACTTAGCTTCAGTTAACCTGTAGAGCTGATGCAGCCCTCCACAGCATCTGCACTACCCACTGAGCCTCGTGAGCTCCCTCCCAGCTGCAGTGCACAAAGCAGAAAGCAGCACCTACTGCTGCAGACCTACAAGGTTTTAATAATGTTTTGTCTCGTTACTTGACTCCAGAAAGCTGTTCCAGAATCTGTAGGCTTACACAGCTTGTGAATTTACTGCTGCAATAAACGCAAAATGAAAAATCTGAGATGATTTTCCAGGCCAATAAAAGTAAACAGCAATTAAGTAAACTCACACAGCTTGTCTGTCTGCTTAGCAAATGTGAATGTGCTCTACTCACTCTTGACTTCAACTATCATGCTCAATGGCAGGAACCTTAATGTAATCTTAAATGAAGCCTCCAACAGTCCATTAGACTCATCTCACTATTAAGAGGCAAGAAACCCTTCAGTGACTCTTCTCACATTTCAAGCCCCCAGATCCTGGTTCAACGTAAGCTGGTGTTCAGTAACTGCAAGTAACCTAAATGACTCAGCACACAGCAAGGGCAAGAAAAAGCAGTGTTCTCCTGGCAGCAGAACAGGCAGGAAGGGAAGGATGCCTGCAGAGCTCACAAGCTGCAAGGACTGAGCATTTATGGCACTGGTAAGACATTTTAAAGTAATTTCAAAACTAATGCACTGCACCTTATGTGTCAAGGAAAAGATGTGGTCATTCCCAAGGACCAGAGCTGCTTACTGTAGTACAGGCTGATCCTCAGGTTTGTATTTTCAAAGTACAATCAAGTAGGTCTTTCAGAAATGTCTATTTTTTAAAAGTCTAGGTCATTTTACAAGTTCCAATTTTCATCTTTCCACCTGCTGTTTTTCTAACAGACTTAACATTTTGCAACAAAAAAAAAAAAAGAACTTGCAGGCAAGATCAGTACCTCTAATCTTACACTTTTAAGACTCAGATTAGTAACCAATTGAGTAATTTTTTCCTTTTATATACAGAAGCACTGACTAATCCCAATGTCTTTCTTCTACCTGATGTATCACTTAACAGATCAATTTTCATGTTTATAAGATAAACACTAAAGCTATAAAATAGTTTTTGAGAGGGAATTTACACTGAGATAGACATGACAAAGAGCATCAACTGCAAACTAACTACAGGCCTGTTACATTTTGGCAGTACTTGTACAGCAGTTCTGTCCATCTTACCATATTCTGGTAACCCTTGCACAGCTGAAGCAGCTTGGGAAGTGAAGCGAAGCTCCATAGTCATGTACAGACTATAACGTTGAAGACACTTAGCATCATGAAGCACCTGACACAAGCTCTCCTTCACCAGACAATTCACTGAGATGCATTTAACGTTTAATGGCTTCTGTTCTGGCACTTACCAAGGTCTCATGACCAATCCTGAAGCAACAGACTGGTTCAACTCCCATATTCAGGTGCAATATTAAGTGTATTTCAGTTCTTGGTATTAGTATATCCAGGGGAGGCACACAAGCAGTCAGCAGTAGGCAATAACTAGAATTCTTAGAAGACAACCTTTCTGTGTTTACAAACAGCTCCAAAAATGAGGTGCACACCATCACAAACTGCTTTGGAAACATTAGTTTTGTGAGATAAAACCTACTCTTTGAAAAAAGCCTACCAAAAAGCCATTAACCTGATATAAAGAGGGCCTGAACCCAAAAGCCAGTTATTATTAACTACTTCCATTCCCTTCAGAAGGGCATTTTGCTGAAATAAGTTAACAAGAATATTCTGAGATTGAACTGGAAGTTCCATGGAGAAAGAATGGAACAAGAATTTAATCTCTTCCTTCAAAAGCCATCGGGTTTAAGGAGAGAGAAACTCTTCAAAGATGCCAAATGATACAAGAACAAACTCATATATTCCCCAACATTCTCATGCTCTGAAACCTGTTGGTTTCAGAAACCTCTTATCTTTTCCTCACCACTCCTTAAGACAATGCAGATGGTTTTCAACTCATTCTGACAGCACAGCAAAAGCTTCAGGTTTGCTAGCTGGGCAGTGGAGAACACATTTAACAAAATTCGTTTTCCAGTTTTTTGTTTCCTCTAATCTGAACTGTGTTCTCCCAGGAAAGCATGGTATAGTTTGTCAGGAGGAACAGCTAAGCAGCCTGTCTTATGCACCCCATACAAAACTAAAAAGTTAATTAAACTGAACACACTGAACAGATTTTGTCCTGTAATACACACCCTATGAAACGTTGCTCAAGTTTCATGTGGACATTTTGTATTATGGCTTACAGGTAATTGAGAGAGGCACCTAAAGTTAAGAAATCTTCAGTACTATTCGCAGGTATGGTGGTTACTAAATATTTTAGAAAGTCTTAGCATTCTGAAGAGCAGCATTTTCAAGATATTTCTTTGTAACTTAAGGCAACTATGAAAGTGAAGTTGGAGCTTTCAAGCGGTGTTTTTCTAGGGTGTTTCATATTAACCTGTAGGAACTTAAAACCAAGGAAGTAAAAATACTTATGTACCAATACCATAAAACAGTAGTAATGCCATTATTTCTGACAGATACTTTTCAAAACATATGGCCCACATTTGCAAGAACACCTCTGCCACAGATCTTTACTGATTTTAACATTGTACAGACTGTACACTTTCAGTGTTTGTAGTGGGTGACACTTAAGATGCAAGATGCTAATAAAGTTCAATTAATAGGATTCCCATAAATAAAACCAGCCATCTTTCATCTAATTTATTTAATTTCCAATTTTTTCCAATTCCAAACAAAAGCTAAATACAAGTTTTAAACAGGTAAGCACTAGTTTTATCCAAAGGGAGTAGGCTTATGCAGTTTTACTCCAGTAAAGTACTCAACCCTTAAACAGAACCTTCTTTGTCATCAAAACTATACAGTAGTCTTCCTTTTATCATTGCACAATCTTAAAATGTTCTGTCAGAACCAACTTTTGACACTCCAAACACTATTTTACATTGGTTTATAATGTCTATTCCAAAAGAAAAAAGAAAAAAAACCTCGATGGGTTTTCCATAAGTAATGTTTTAGAAACCAGTATTTCCTGCACAGTTCACCTGCAAGTTTTACAAGTCTCAACTCTCAAGAAAAAATAATCCTCTACCAACATTGTTTCTGCAGCTATTTTTTTACCTTTTTTTGAGCTGCTTTAGCAACTTCAGACTCCAGGTCTGCCTCATCTGTATAAATGCATCCAACTCAAAAGAATACCTTCATACAGTTATACAGCAACTTGGGGAAAGAGATCCAAAACAAAAGTGCCAGTAAACTTAGACATGGCCCAGCAAAAAAAAAAAAAAGAGGCAAAAAATGCCTATACATTAAATGAGATGCCTTTTTTTTTTAAAGAAGGATTTCTTTCCCACATTTACTTCCTATTTTAATAGCCACTTCTTCGTTCATTAGAATGAATGATAGTGCTCTTCGATACAATCATTAACAGCAAAGCTGTAAGGCTTTTATACCCGTTACATTCACTTCTCACCCTCAAAATACTGATGGTTAACGTTAGAGATGTTAGGGGGCATGACCAGCACAAATGGGAACACCACCACAAATGATCACCTTGTGCTTTCGGATACATTTGTTTCAATGTACAGTCCCTTCATTTCACATTTTAGTAAGATGCTGATGCAGTGCAGAAGTGTGCAGAGCATCCTCTCTTTCACAAGGTCCATGCAGAAAACATCTAAAAACAAAAATTGCAAAGTTCTGAGATACAAATGATTAAAAAAATCCAGGATGATCAAGTTTCACAATGCATAGTGTTCTGAACATGAGTCCGTTTTCTTCTAAATTCTGAAAGAATAAAGTGGTGAGGAAAGCGAAAATCCACTGCTGCATTCTGTGATCTTCCCCATTTTGCTGGCCAGTACCTTACTCTGGCATGTAAGGACGGAGGTGATCCTCTATGGTACCAACCGTCCAGTGAGTGAGCTGCTCCTGTGGCAGGTACAGGCAGATGCTGCATAACTTGAAGATTGTAGCTTTGTTTTTTGGAGTCTAGAGGCAAAATCCAAAGAAAAGGTATTAAAGCCTGGAAGTTAACTCAGGACTAACAGCCAGACATTTAGAATTAGCTACTTCACACATATAAACAGCCTCAAATTAGTCTGCAAACTCTAACACATAAATCGTTTTCACTACTTTGTGTCACCCGAACCAAACCAAAGTTTGAATTTTTCTGAAAAACTGTTAAGCCTATTTTAAAATATATTTAAATTTTAATACAAGAACATTAATTCTATGTGACCATAGTATTTTCACAAGTCCTATTTATAGCATAAGTTTCCTCTGAAACTGCCAAAATGCAATCACAAATGCGTGATCAGTTCTTCTCCTTGAGTACCTTGCAGCAACATCACTGATGTTCCCGAGAAGAAAAAGCTTTCTGTGATTAAAATACACCTGTTAAGATGAGGACAAAAGAGGCTTACCTGCAAGTGCTGTCTGTCAATGAAGAGAAACACTGACTGGTTAGGGTTGTTGACAACAATTCCAGTCTTGTCCTTTCGGCTCAGAACATGCAGAAACTGTTTTTCATAGTCACCATGATGAAATTCAAACTTGGCCTACATGGTGTGAGGGAGGGGAATAAAATATTTATTAAGATAAAGCTCATGTGTAACCCATTAATTTCCTTTAATCTGGGGCTTTTGTTCTTTCCTTTTCTGGTCTATTCTGAAAAACAGGAACTGGGGACTATGGCAGTTATGCACAAGAGTCTTGATGCAATTTCAGGAATTCCCTAATTCCGTTCTGCCAACATTGGCATTAGCCATTGCAATGACATGTTACCAGCACACAGGTACAACTTTACCTGCAGCATATATAAAACCCAATCTACCTTCCTGTGGCAGAAGATCCACATTGCAACAATTTCTAGGCAAAATTAAAATGCAAAGGTTCCATCCATCTCACTCTTCCATCCAATGAAGTACAGCAATTTGGCACACTGACAGAACCTTAACAACACCACCACATTTAGACAAAGATTCGATTGTACTGAGAGGCACATCTAGTGCACTTCTACAAATGCAACCACACTGTATGCATTTATACACACGTGTCATTTGCAAAGGCTGTTTGGAAAGTTACATTTTGGAAGGGCTAGTACAACAGTGCATAAAGATAAGAGGCAGAGTTTGGCATTCAAAACACTGACTGCTTTATAAATAAAACCAGACTGCGCATTTTTCTAACATCCACAGAACTCGCATACCTTATCAACTTACTGGTGAAAGAGAACACTCCCTCTGAGAATAAGTTAGTTACTGAAGCCAAAACCCAAACCCAAATACCTGGACAGGCCTAAAGGGCTCATCAGATCCCTTCCACCGAGAGAACAGGAGACAGACTATCTTCTCAATATCATTACGAGGCCATAGAATGAAGTCCATCTCCTGGGTACAGCCGATCACATCCTGTGAGCAGTAAAGTTCTGCACTTACATTCCCTCCAGCAGTCAAAGACAGGGATAAACAACTTCTCTACACAGGCACATACTTTAGATGTAATGCTTGTACAACATTTATTTGATTTTCCATTTGTATTACTCATACCATAACTGAAGCTTTCCTCGCTTTCCACTGAATTTTAGTATGAGTACCCATTTAATATGAACTACAACTTTAAAGAAAACATTAGCAAAGGCTGTCTTTTAATATCCATAAAGCAAAATCACGGTCATACAGCAGGAGTTGTTACAAGAATTATTAACACAGGCCTTCTAAAGGACAAAGATGGCAAACAGATACAATTTCCAAGGCATATCTGTGATTGAGACAAATGAAAATAAAGCTTAAGAACTACTTAAACAGTTTTAGAACTGTTATTACCCCACTGCTACCCCCCAAACACAGGCCTGCAGAGCCCCCAAGCAGCAGGTGAGTTGAGAAAACAAGAAGGCAGGATTAGCCCGAAGATTCACAAGGGGAAGTGTTGAAGAAGTGTAATTCAGCAGCGAGAAGGAGCCTTACCCTGCGCATAGACTGGTAGCGGGGTGCATGGAGCTGTACCACATCCTTCTGCAGAAGCTCTAAGGAACTTTCCAAAGAATAGCTGGAATCCCGCACACCTTTCAGGATATTTTCTTCATAGTTATTGGTCATGACTGGTATCACTTCAGACACTTCAAAAAGCGCTGACTTTTTCTTCTAAAAAAAGCACAGGTTACATTAAGGTTACAATCCTTTTTAGGAAACTACAGGTAACAGTTGATACTTCAAAGTTCACGATTTCCTTTATAAATGGATAAAGTACACATCACACAGGACTCTGACATAAACCATGCTAAAATTTACATGCAGAAGTTTATAAATTACACAGAGTCAAACAAACAACTTTCATAAAAAGCTGAACAGGTTTTTGCAGTCTCCAAAAATGCAGATTTACATATCAATCTTGCAAACACTAAAATTCTATCTAAACATTAACAGAATTACCCCTTTTTCAAGTATAGTGTATTACTTTGGGATGACCAAGAGCCTCTGCAAGCTTCTCCCTGCAAATATCAATCAAGTAACACCTTCAATGCCACATTTGGTGACAGCAGGTGATTGAGATCCCATCTGAAGTTAGCTGTAATCTTCTCAAAGGAGGATTACTTTCAGTTGCTAAGTAACTTTTATACTCACTACAAATATTTCAGCATCTCTCAAGCAAAGCTAAAACATTATGAGAATGTAAAATCACTAAAGTTGTATGTCTGTCTCTAAGAGCTTTCTTACAGCTCACTGCAAGTCTTGACCTACTTAAGAGACAAAGTGTATTTTACCAAATAATGCTACGCTTCCCTTTCCCCCCCCCCATGAGAATAAAGATAACAAGCAACTATTGGCTGACCAAGCTAATTTGAGCTAAACTTCTACTTTAAGCAAACTGGTGTGGGATGGACATCTTCAGTTCACTGTGATATAAGCAAATATAACAGGATTTAAAACAGGAATTTGCAATGAATTTCTACACAGCAACCAAAAAATAGTATCTATGTCCAATTAAGAGTTAAAGCTGTGTCATCTAAGAAAATCTAATCTTTGACACTGCTTAAATATCCATTTTTATGTTACTATAACACAGTACCCAGAAATGATACCCCAATATATCCATCTCTGCTTGCACTAGAACTGACAAACAAAAGCAAAGTGAACTTCAGAATTTTAAAGAAGCTTTTTCAAGGAAGTCTTCATTTTAAACACCTAATTATTACAGCAAATGAAAAAATCTGTACGTTTGAGGGGATTAAACTATTCCAGTGCTCATCTCCATGCGTTTTGTGCATTCTGTACTCTGTTGCCATTTGCTTCTACCTTCACTTCCTCATTTGTTCAGCACATTCACTTCCTGTAAGTACCTACTTTTCTTAACGTTCTGTGGATAAAAACCCTCCCAGTAATTGCTAGTCTATAGCTGGCTTTAGAAACACCCAGCTCCCCACCCAGATGTGCTGCAACCAGCAGCAGAGGAGGCAGCCAAGCGAAGGAAGATCTCCTCCTTGCCCTTCCCACTCCCTTTCAAAATGATAGCAGCAGTTCCACGTGTGCCTGCACACTTGGGCCATTTCCACATCACATCTTGTGACTCCTCCCTTCAACTGCCAGGTCTTCCCTTCTGCTTTCACCAGATAAACACACTCTGCAGTCGCCCCAGCGAGATTCCCTTCACAGCCAGCCACTGTGCGGGTCAAACCTCAATTAGGCTTAACGAGTTAGTATTAACTCTGAAAAACACCTACCCAATACAGAAGTTACCATTTAATGGAACCCTCTGCATTACAAAACTACAAAATACGAAGAGCCAAAATGGCAAACATGAACTAAGTAAATATTATAGCAACTGGCAATTTAAAAAAAAAATTAAGTCAATGGAATCTATTAAGGATAGAACATTTGATGCAATGAGGCAGCAAGACCTGGAACAGGACACTTAAAACGCAACAAACACGGAGACAAACTTTAAAACCAAGTTACCTTGTCTTTGAACACAAAGGCAATGTACATCTTGAAGTCAAACTGGTCAGCTAGAGATTCTTTTTTCTTTCTAAGCTGAGCACGAAGTCTGTTCAGAGCTTGTTTCTTTCGGGAGTTTGGGTCCCCCATTTTGTAGTACAGGTGGTACTAAAGCCTTTGGAAGCTGTCACTAAACTATGGGCACCTTTTCGTAAGACTTAAGTACAACAGAAACAAGTCGTTTGATTCCTGCTAATACAACTGAATAGATCAAACGCTAATGTAACCCAAAACCGCACCTCAGGCAATATTTTACGAGAATGTCGTACTGGAGGGGTCAAGAAACAAAGAAAGTAGTTGTCCAGCCATGGCTGGACAAGAGGTTTTACAATAAATCAAGAAAAAAAACCCCAAAGAATTTTGAAGAGAAAAATTTGAACAGTTTAGCTGCAGGAATAAGTGGGTAAGAATGAAGAAAAAAAAAAGAGAACAAACCCCAAACAAATCTTATCACAATTTATGTGTACAATAAAAAGCAACTGGCACAAGCCCAATCCATGGGGGGGTACTTTTGCTCTGCTTACAAAAAAAAAAAACCGAAGCTGAAATTACAAATTGCGTTTTACCCCAGCCAGATTCATAACTCTACTGATTATTATTCCCAGCCTTCCACTATTGCTATGTTGCCCGTCTTTTTCTTTAGAATTATTACACTTGGTGGAGAGCAGAGAAAAGGGTGCAAAGGAGGAGTGCACAACCCGGGAAGTATGACATTTCTCTGCCGCCAACAACAACAAAATCAACTACAGACAACACAGCGCTGGTTTGCACGGGAGCAAAGAGAAAAGACAGCGGAGTCATTTCTAACTTCATCCTGCTCATCATTGCCCTGAGGCTACTGCTGCCGAAGAGGAGAGGGATCATGATGGCCATTGACAAGGGGCGGACAGGCGTTCAAAGGACAGTATTATCTCACCGAGAGACAAACCCGAATCAGTGCCCCAAACCCGGGCTCCCTACCAGTGGGAGAGCCCTACATCCCCCGACGCCTCCTACACTCCCTGGGCTGCTGATCCCCCGGGGATCCTTCCCTCTCTCCCTCTGCTGCTGCGAGCACTGTCAGCCGAGGCTGTGCATGGCCGGCGCTCTGGGCTCTCCCTTCGGCTTCTCTCTGCGCGCAGGGCGGCCGCGCCCGGGGCAGCGGGACACCCACAGCAGCACCGCCTCTCTCCCCTCTCACTTCATGGCCACGACTCGGAAAACATGGAGTGTGTTTTGCTCCTGCTTTTCACTGACAGAATTTTTTGCGAGTTTTTTTTTTTTTTTTTAAACTGCAACCAAGGTTGCAATTTTAAACCTCTAAATCACCCTCCCCCGAAAAAAATCAAATCTCGAATTATCAGGTTATTTTCTTCCTCTCTCCAGACATTTTTTTTCCCCTCCCCAGGTGGTTGATTAGTCGGGGTTAAAAAGTTTTGAGGTTAGCAAATTCGTCGGACCAGGTTAAGAAGAGGAGGGGGGAAAAGTATTTCTCCCCCTTCTCTCTCTGGAGAGAAATGAACAAAAAAACAAAGGAAAACAAAAACAAAAAAAAAGGAACCCCTCCCAAAGCTTCCCCCCTAGTTAAGCAAGAGACTGAGAGGCTCCGAGGAGAGCCCGGGACCGTGGCCCGCTCGCTACCCGCAGCCGGCGGGCGCAGGAGGAGCAGTGGAGGAGGAGGAGGCGGCGGCGGTGCTGGCAGCACGGAGAGGAGCCATGTCAAGATAAAGCCACGAAGCCGCGGAGCCCCCCCATCCCTGCCGCAGGGGACACGGTGACCGGGCCGCCCGCTCTGCCGCTGCTCGGCCCCGACCTGGTCCCCATAGTCTAGCTCAGCGCCCCGGGGCCGGGGAGTGGGGAAATGGTGGCGGAGAGAGAAGGAGGAGGAAGAGGCGACGGCGGCAGCGGCGGAAGGAGGAGGAGGAGAAGGAGGAGGACGCTGTCCCTGCGCTAGCGGCTCCTACGGAGGAGGACGACGGGCATAGAGATCCCGGAGCGGCGTCGAAGAAGACCGGGACGGCCGGGAAGACTGATGAAAGGGCTGAGGAGGGCCTCTTTTCGCCCAGGCGGTCCCGGGACGTCCTCGAGGGCGACGGCCGGAGCGGGCAGGAGGGAGCGGGAGCGCCTGTGCCTCGGCACGGAGCGAGCGCGGAGTGGAGCTGCGCAGCTACCACGGACCCCTCAAAATGGCAGCGCCTGAGTCACACAGGCGCCGCCCTACCGCACCGCCGGCGCGCACCAAGCGCTCGCGCCGCCGGGGGGCGGCCCGCCGTTGTGGTCCCGGCAGTAGGGCTCAACCCCGGTAACCACCGCGGACACGCCTTGTCGGGAATGGCAGGAAGGGCGGTACGACAGCGGCTTGCAGTGTCTCCGAGCCCTCGCCCCGGCACGAATCCGCACTACCGCGCGCTTTCTACCGCTGCACCCCCCCCGCCCGTCAGGCCTCGTGTGAACGCCCGCTCACTCCGCGTGGTGCCCGCGGGACAAGGACCCGGATGGGGCTGCTCAACGACGTTCGCGGGGGTGGGGGAGGGAGGGTGTGAGGCAAAGGGGGAGGGAGCGAACACGGCCCCCCCGCCCGAGGTGGTACCTGCCCGGGGCAGCTCCTACCCTTCGAGCGCCTGACCCCCAAATTCCGGCACCTTACGGGAGCACTTAAACTTGCTTCAGCCTTAACCGTGGTGGTGCTGTAGGTAAACAACTCCCGTAGTGGCACATTGTGTGCCGTTTGGTCCGTCGGGGTTTGCATTCAGCCCGCCCCGCGTACAGGAAAACCGCAAACCAGCAGTGAAAGTCCAGCCCGCATTCAAAGCCGGCATGGCGAAGGCTTGTCCGCAGCGCTGGTCTCGCCTCAGCAGCCAGCGTGACGGTCCGCGCTCCTCCGTGGCCGCAGCGCTTCCCAGGAGGCTGGCTAAGTTTTATAAATCAGTCATTGTTGTTCCAGAGACACAGACCTAATCCCCGGAGACAAGGAAACGGGTTTATTTCTGTACAACAAGGAACAGGCTTATGCCCTCCCTCCCTGCCTTCCCCTTCTGTGGAAGGAAGAGGAACGGCGTGGAAGCAATGGGAGCGAAGCGAGGACGCAGCCTGCTGCTGGGCCCTCTCCCTGGGCGAAGGCCCATGGCGAGTGGCAGGAATCGCCCTCTCAGGCCGGGCCCGGGCGTTTGCTGTCCCGCTGCTGTGCGGGGCCTGTGCCAGGGAACCTCGCCGGCCGAGACTGGGAGCAGCGCGGGCTCGCCCCGGGAGCCAAGGGGCGGTGAGCCGGTGCTTTGTGCCACAGCAAGGCGCAGGCTGCCAGCGTGCGGGAGCGCTTCTCTCCCACCTTTTCCTGGAAGCTGGCGCCTGTGACTCACCGGTACGGCAGCGATATCACAGCGATTACGGGCAGGAGACAAGTGCGGGCACCTCTCTCTCGCTTGATCGTGTTTGAAAGGCCGTGCAGCGCGGCACTGGCACTCTCCAGTCACTCCACATGGCAGTCTTTGTTCCCCCAGTCTCTTACTTGTCCCTGCTGACCCTCAAATTAGTTGTTTTCCTTCAGCACGCCTTTCCCCTACATACTTTGCCTCGGACCCCTTCTCCCGCCTGTCCTGTAGGCCGGAGCTGTGTGTCAGCCCGCGACGTCAGTATCTTCTCCGGGTGTTAGTCAGACCCTCTGATGGAACACTCCTCTTGCCTTTCCTGACGCGGGCATTGCCCAGAACATTCCTCTGTTGTTTGAACAAGAACAGGGCAGAAACAGATCATTTTTGCCTACTCAGAGATTGCTGTTGAGTCCTAATGGGCAATGCCGATTGAAAATAACCCTTTATGTGGTGGTAAAAAGCAAGGCAGCTAAACAGGAGGGTTACATTAGCTCTGCACTTCGGCGACTATTTCCAACTGAGAGTTTTTCAACTACAACATCAGACTGTCCTTAAGGAGAGTCGCGTTTAGATAACCGCTCTTCCAGCCAGTTTCGTCCCGCTGTGTTTTCCAGGCTGCCCTGTGCGACATTTTGTGCTGCAGTCTTGTGCCCGCTGCTATTTTAAGCCGTGACTCACTCGCGGCCTGTGACCCTCTTTGTGCCGGCACAGCGGACGCAGCGAAGGCTCGGCCCGCTCGGCGAGGGGCTTGCCCGGCACAGAAGCCTCGCCGAGGGAACTGGCGCCTTGCCCACCTGCGGAGGAGAAGGGAAGGCGTTTTCTTCCAGCCCACTGACTCCAGCTGCCCTTTGGAGTGTAGGGATGCAGTCACAAGGGATCGGGCAGCTGCCCAGCCCCAAGCTGAGGAACGCATCCAAAATTTTTTGTCGAATGTAGTGCTGATGTAAGAGCAGTTTTTCTTCTGGAGGGCTTTATAGTAGAGCTATGAGGAGAGGAATATATATACTTAGATGAAATATACATATATATATATATGTGTGTGAGTACGTGTAAAGGAAAAGGGAGATCAAGTACAAAGTATTACATGTTAAGCAGCCACCACCTGTCTTCTGCAAACTCAGGCTGCTCAGATCCTTTCAGAAAGGGATGGGGAGCTGGAATCACTCCAGGTTCCTTCTGTAAAGACTTCTGCTCCTCCTTATATAGACAACTTCCTTTCCTTAGCAAGCTTAGAGAAGATTTTTTTCTCCTTTCGGCTCATTGTCTAGTAAAGGTACCCCAACAACATTTACACGAATGAGTAAATCAACCAACCCAAGTATGTTTATTACACATTTACGTGCAGAAATATTTGCATTATTAAATTCATGAGTAATGGCTGAGTCTTGTCCTACTTTTATATAGTTGTGCTTCTTTCCCTCTATCATGCACAATGATGAAGCTCACATGGTAGGAAAATATCATCATCTTAGTTAAAACATATGTTAAAAAGTTATATTTCTTACTGAAGGGAGAGTTAAGACTTAGCAAAATAAATATTATATGCTATTGATCCATAATTCTCTTGACTAGATAATTGCATGTTATTGTTCTGCTTCATACTGGTTATGCAATGTTGCATCATTTGTAAGAGGAGCTTGTGGCCCTGGAAGCTGGGTGTGTATTTTGCAATTAGAACACTCGATCCAATGACAGACTGCCTCTCTTCAAATCTAATTTAAAATAATACAAGGTTTATCACTGAGAAGAGGGGATGTGCAGGTTATACAGAACAAACCTGACAAGTAGGTTGTGGCATTATATGCAGTAACAGTTCTCTCTTTTTAGGCTTAAATCCCATTAACACAGCAAAAATAATGTTCCTTGTGCACGTTAAATCCAGGCAGAGCAAAGCAGTCAGCAGAGTGGGCCAGCTTGTGCTTGGTTAGCACAGCACAGCCACATCAGCTGGGGTCCTTGAGGCCTTCCCCAGAGCGAGCAGGACTGTGTACACCACCACGAAGCTGCAGCCCCTACCCTCGGAGGAGTCAGGTGCACACAGACCCCTCCAGGGACTGGTTCTCCTCTGAAAGTATTTTCTAGTCATCATGTTATCATATCCTCACTGTTTTCAGTGAAATCAAGCACTCATTTGCATAACATCTTGTGCTTTTTCTGTAAATTAAAAATGATCGATAACTTTACACCTTCTTGTTTTGAGTTTCCTTTTCCTAAAATTTCTCTCATTTCAGTCTAATTCAGAAAATTACATGTTTACTCATAAGCATGTGGTCATGATTGTACTCTAATGCCTCTGCTCTTAATTTCTAGCTTAATGATTAGTAACTTAAAACCTAATAATTTCATGTTAATAATTAATTTTAATAGATTGTCACAAATTTTTATGTGTATTATAGACATATTTAGGAAGAGACGAGATGGATTCTGTTATCTTTCTTCTGTATGTTCCACACGTACTGTACTGTATGTTAGAAGAGGAATCAGCCCTGAAGCTACTTGCTTCAAAAACAGAAGTATGATTAATTGAGTGCCAAATATTTATGAATCAGACAAAAATATATTAGCATTCTGTGTAAATTCAAACAAGACAAATTAGGTGCTAATTAAAACTCTTTCATATATTTCAGGACATACTGATTCACTCTTTTCTGCCTTCAGAGAAAACATTTGTTTCTAAGGCATAACAGGAATGCTTTTGTGTGAAGAAATGTCAGTGTTTATAATGTGTACAACATTCCTGATACCGTATTCTGGACCCTCTTAGAATCACAGAATCATAGGATGACTTGGGTTGTCCAGCACTGTCCACCTCGTGATGGACAGCAGTGAACAGAAGAAAATTAACTCTACCCCTGCCAAAACCAGCACACCACTGCACAGCTGTTGCTACGATATTAAGCTTCATTTGGCACTTCCTTATGTCCCACCTTTTAGTTTCAGGGGGCTCTGGTCATAAAATGGGACATAGGTTCTTGGGCATGTGAGGTATTGGTCCTAAATAAAGTAGATTTTGTGTTTGATCAGCAGATGCTTGCAAGAATAAGGGTAAAATTTGAAAAATCTTATTTTATTTGTTCAGTCTGTAAATAATATTCCAAATACTTGCAGTCAACAGTAGCTTTAGCTTATTATTAATTCGTAGCCTCTCTAGAGCATGTTTAATTTTTAAATCTTCAGGCACTTGTATAAATGATTTTTTTGAAGCTGTGGGTTAGGACCTAGCAATATCTTAAGGGATGTCTCAGTGACTCACACAGTATTTAACTAGGGAAAAAAACAACCAGGTGAGATGTAGATTTTGCTTTTAACTTTTCACCTCTGAGGCACTCAGGATCAGGGTTCACAGGACAATCTTTTGTTCCAATACATGAAAATTGTGTACTCTCTGGAGAGATTTAATTATTAACAGTGGCACCATCGAAACCCAGATGACCTTATGAATTATACCTGGATTATGCCGTGTATATAATCCACGAGTTTCATCAGCATGCAGCCTTCCATGCTGCTTAACCCAGGGAAAAGAAGACTAACCATGAATTTCTTGTCGCTAACAGGCGAAGCACGACGGAAACACAAGAGGCAGAGGGAGGGGAAGCGTGATGCCACGCTGCCACCTACTGTCACCCGGCGGACAATAAATATTGGACGGGGGGCAAGAGAACATCAGCGAGGGACCCTGAGGGCCACAGGTCTTGTGTGCTGATTCGGGGATCCCAAAGGCGGCCTCGGGGCTTCCTTCCCCAGACCTCTGCAGGGTTGCGGCCAGGGCAGGACTGGTGTCAGAGGCTCAACACCGCAGCGGCTCCCTGGCCCTCTCCACGGCGTTCCTCTGCATCCCAAACACTCACAGGCGTTCTTACAGTAAATACTAACACATGGGCGCTCATTTGTGATATTCATGTAATAATATAGTACACAGATTTTAAAATTACACCGTGGTTTACCTGTACTTAATGTGGCAGATAGAAATAGAGAGTCCTTAAGCACCCCAGAGCTAGATCATTACCTGCAGAGCACAAAAAGGGCCTTGACAAAAGGCACAGTGAGACTGTCAAGTACAAATTCCTCCTTGCCAGGACTTGATTCAGACAGGCAGGTCCAGACTCTCCCTCTGCAGTGCTCAGGACGTCCCCACACACAGCCATGGAAGCAATACCGGACCCCCAAGCTGCTGCAGACCCACCTATTCCCATGTTCCCAGGCTCATGAAGTCCTCCAAGGAGCTTTTTTTCCAGCTGTCATTTGCTGTAAAAACTGCTAACATTTATCAACAGCAATGGGGTACTAAAGCTCTAAAAAGTACACATTCTCTGCTGCCATGAATAATCTAACAAATTGGCTGAACTCTATGGGAAACCTCGGCGTGTTTGCTTAGGCTCATTTGAAGTGCAAATAGTCATAAGTATTCATGACAGAGGGTTTTATTTTTTTATGGAACAAACAAGCTGAAATGCATTATATTGTGCTCAATCTGAAGAAAAATGTATTCTGCTAGCATTGGGTTGACAGATTTTTGCATGTAAAAATGACCTAATCCTTATTCAAATTAAAACTTTGGCTACAAAAGGGGTAATTATTACAGTAAAGTAACCTGGATACCATTTTCTCTTTGTGTGTGTGTGTGTGAGAGAGATTTTTATATCATTATACTGGTTTCCCTCAATTAAGGCTATGAATAAGCTTCTAATAATAAATTCTCACTGTTCTTTCTGAGATGGTGATGGGGCACAGTGGTTCATAAGAGGACGTGTTCTTCAGCTGGATAAATTGAAGGAGTGGCAGCTTTGTAATAAACCTCCAGATTTTATGCCTCCAGCAAGGAACAAATTAAAAGGAAAACCAAACAGGACTGTCACATCAGAACCATCTCCCATTACCTTTACAATTACCAACATCTCCAAAAGCAGTTATTCTGCTTTCTGAACTGTTAATCCGCCTGAAAACTTGTCATGAATTAAACCTAAATTTTGAAAAGGTAATGTCTGAGAAAGTTTCACTTGAAAACATAGTATTTACAATAATTCTGTTGTAGCCATAAAATGCACACGGTGATTTATGATATAAATCAATGCATGCCTCTAATTTAAATGTTTTGTATAGTTTTCATTGGCTTTTTGAATTTCTGTTTAAGAAAACATAAAATGTAAAAATAGGAATGTTTTAATATTGTGCTTTTATATGTATTACCTGTATTCAGATTTTTTGGAGAAGACATTAAATGAATGCTGGTAAGATTTGTGTGTGTATGTATAACCAGTTAAGCATATCTGCTGGTGTTTCGAAACCTGGAAATTCCAAATTTTCTTCCAGAATCAACAAAAATTAAACTAACCTAAGAGCGTGAACTTTTTTTTTTAGTGCTGTAACAGAACAATGTTAATTTAGATGATGTTTCTGCACGTTATTTTCATTTTCTTTATAGAAGACAAAGCTTACTGAGGTGACAGCTTGCTTGTGATACTGTATTGTTCAAGATAACAGGAAGGGAGCTGACTGAAAAACTGCAGAAGGACATGGAATTGAGTGACGGGCAAATACGGCAGTGAAATTCAATGTACATAAACATCAAAAAAAGTGCGTAAGAAAAAAAAATCTTAATTTCACACACTGAATGACAGACTTTGAACTGACCATCACTCAAGAATAAGATCTGAGAGTTATGGCAGGTTTTTCCACAGGAATGTCAGGGCAGTTTTCTGCAGTGGCAAATCAAATGCCGGACAGTTCACCAAAGAGCAGGAAGATGGAAGAGCCTTCATGTCAGGGATGGCTGAGCAGGCCTGGGAGAGAGAACTGGAGAGCAGCCTGTGTATCAGTGGCCTAGATGAGGGAAGGTTGGTTGTTGTCCCTTCCACTAAGTACAAGGACTGAGGACTTCAAGCCACAATATCGAAATTGGGTTCAAAGGAAAAATAAAACAACAAAAAAAAGGATGGTATTCTTCAGACCAAAGGTTCTTTGAGCTCTAGAAGNAGGGATGGCTGAGCAGGCCTGGGAGAGAGAACTGGAGAGCAGCCTGTGTATCAGTGGCCTAGATGAGGGAAGGTTGGTTGTTGTCCCTTCCACTAAGTACAAGGACTGAGAACTTCAAGCCACAATATCGAAATCGGGTTCAAAGGAAAAATAAAACAACAAAAAAAAGGATGGTATTCTTCAGACCAAAGGTTCTTTGAGCTCTAGAAGTACTTGCCAAAGGATATTGTGGACAATGAAAATGTAAACGGGTCAATGGGAGACTGAACAAGTTTATGCAAGAGATCAGCTTTATTTCCCTATCCTTGTTTAAAGATTTCCTAATGCATCTTTTTTTATGTTCTGCCTTTCTTGCTTTCATCGGACCATGACACTGTACTTAAAACATTCTCATAAGTGCCATAGAGTTTATTTCCAATCAGGAGACTGACAGAATGGCAGGCTAAATAAACACCTCTCTCTGTAATTATCCTAATTTCTAATAGCTCCATCATATTGCCTGGCAGAAATATTGATAGCTGTTCCAAGAGACCTTGATTGCAAGCAATGTGTTGTTAACTCGACAAAATGTTTATTCACAAGTCAGCAGAAGATACTATTAGTATAAATAAAAGATAAATGTGCAAATACTTGCAAGAATATAATTGTTAAGTGGCTTCTAACAAATTTAACAGCGCGCCTTATACATAATTAATACGAGCTGTAGTTTATATTATATATAATGCGTAAAATTAGTGTTTTGTAGCAGTTATTGTGGCTTAACACTGTTAATTTTCTTCCCCGGTTTTGCAGGCTGTGCCGTGTTTAGATAGGAGCGGTGAGAATAAGCGCGGACGCGATTAAACCTGACTTGCTCCAAGTGCTTTACAAGTGAAACAAAACACGAACCCCGGCACGGCCCCAGGGCAGCGGCGGCAACGCGGAGCGGCGGCGCGCGCCCCCNNNGGCGGGCTCGGGAGAGCGCTGGGAACGACGAGAGGGCGCTGCGCTCCGGCCCGGCTGAGCCGCGAGCTTCCATGGCCGCGTTTGGGTGTTGGCGGGCTCCTGCCTCGCTGCTCCCCATTGGCCGCGGCGGCGCGCGGGGAGGGAGGGGCCCTGCGAGCTGGGCTGGCGGGAGCNGAGCTGGGCTGGCGGGAGCGGGAAGGGGGTGGTCTGAGTGGGTCTCTGTCCGGTTCGCCGCAGCCGTTTTGGGTGTCCCCTGCCTGCGGGAAGGCCGCTCATCCCTGCGGGAGGGCCGCCGGGAGCTGTGGCTGCGTGGGGCGCTGCTTCCCCGGCGCGCCCGCTGCTCGTGTGCAGCCTCAGGAGGAGCCTGCTGGCCACACGTGCGGGGCTGACTGCTGAAGACCGCCGTGAAAGCTGAGAATCCGAAATTGTAATGTTCTCTAACTCGCGTCTCCGAACTGCAGGAGTAAACGGATGCTGTATTAATTTTGTTGGTTTTTTTCTATTGCAGCTGATCTTATGAATTCCAAAATGAAACAGAAACTGACCGCGGAAGAGTCGTCAGGATCTTTGCAGGTATAGGCTTTAAAGCTTTGAAGCTAGTACCTCTGTCTGACAGAAACTTCTCTGTCCACTGAAGGAATATAAAGAGATCTGTTGCAATGTGCTTCCACCTGGCTTATGTCCATTTGGCTTGAGTAACCTCCTGGCAGACAGCGTGGCTTGGGAACATGCTGTCCTTCTTGGGCATATGTGCTCATGACTCCTTTTTTTCCTATTGCTCAGCAAGTCCTTTTTACTTTGACACTGAGCTTTCTGTCTTTCCATTTAGTTTTTCAGGGTTGGTTTGGTTTGTTTGTCCTGACTATGTGCCTTTGCTTACTGAATCTGTCTGGCTTATGCTAAGGGGTTGTAGAGTAGGTTTTGTAGCCAGATCTTTATAGCCTGATGGGAACTTATGAAGAGTTATGTTAGTCTTGTGTTGAATATGTTTTAACTGGAGTATTCAGAGTTTCTAAAGTCACTCTCATGAATCACAGTTGCCTTGGAATTGGTGGAAATGCTTAAACAATTCAGGTTTTTAAGAGTTAACTGATTAAGTACAAACCTTAGTTACTTTCCTTGGCAAGTATTTTAATGTAGGCTATAATCAGAATGGTACAAAACCTTATATAATAGAGGCTAGTAATCCTTGTATGGTAAGGCATAGTGACTGTAATGAAAACTTCAGGTATTAATGAAAATTTCCAATTGATAGGTCTGATTTATGGCAATCTTATTTCATAGTATCTGTAGGGTATAAACTCCTCGGTGTGGCTTTTTCACTTTCAGTGGGTTAACTTGAGTGTTGGCCAGTAATTTCTTGGCAGAGTATACTTAACTGTAATCCCAAGTAGCAGCAAGCAGTGTCTGACACACGGTGTGATTCTTGTTCCCACAGCAGTTAATGTTTGTCCTCTAGTGGAACAGGAGGATAATTGGTGGCAAAAACTACCGTGGGAAAGGCGGACTCTTGTCCTGGGAAGTGCGGTGTGGCTCGGTAACTTTCTCACGCTGGTGTGGCATTGTATCCTGGCTGTTCTTGCTTGGTTGTCTGCCATTGTTTGCTGTCCCATGGTGGCAGTGTAACCAACCCAGTCAGAAAGCTTTGATGCAGGAAGGAGTATTTATGCATGATAGGAAGGGTGATAAACAGACTGGTTAGACAAAACAATAGCCTGTCTGGATTGAAGCAAGGAAGCGTTTGATCCATTTTAATGGATAATCAAAGTAACACATCTATCTAAATGAGCTCTGCTTGATGGTGTGTTCACAGGTTACAGAAACAGCCCCTGCCTGAAGTGTTGTGCCTTTACCACCTAACCTTGCAACTGCAGTCACTTCTGTCCCTGTCCCCAAGAGTCTGAGACTGCTGCTCTCCAACTCAAGTTTGAGAGTTCAGCTGAAGTCACTGGCCTTGAAATCTAGTCAGGGTATTTCTGCTCGAGTTCCTTTATGAAAGGTCAATGTTTCCTGAGAGGCAGGGATTGACCATAGCTTCATGTGATGAATATCTATCTCTACTGCGAATAATTAGATCCCCTTCCTTACAAAAGCCTTAATATAGGCTACAGTGTCAATTTTTTTGTCTTGAAAAGATGAATTGTATGTTACCTTAATGAAAGCATGATGGATTTCTAATTTTCAGTTTATGTAAAGAAGAGTGGCAACTGCCTGAACCATATTTGTCTTTTCAGAAGTACCTCACAGATACCACATGCAGTGCTGCCCCAAGACAGACTCTTAAAATGATTCAGCCTTCAACAGCAGGTAGCCTGGTTGGCAGGCGTAATGAGGTATGAACTAACAGATAATCTCTAGATAAGGAATTGTTTCTGCTCCTAGTGAAATGCTGTTGAGGCTTTAACTGAAAACTAATATATTTGAAGAAATATAATGTGCTGACTAGTGTGACACTTAAGCTTGCTATTGTTCTAGTAATAAACAATATTAGAACCTAGCAATTTCTGAGTTCTTTGGCTAATAAGGAAGATGTCTAAACTAGAACTATAATGTGAAGAAAGCAGGGCTTAGAGAGACTTATTTGCAGTCATGAGTGTGCAGGCTTAGAAGTTTGTATTTTTGTGAAGGCTGAGGTGTTGCTCTAAACTTCAATCTGCCCATGTTTTATGCAGAAGAAATCTTCAGTCAGAAGGAAACTCTGGAATAACAAGCTTGCCTCAAAGGCTTGTAAAGCTGAAGTGTCTGTGGACAAGGAGCAAGAAAATGAGACTGATGTAATTCAAGCTGTAGATCTCATGATGAAAGGTATGTGGTAATTCCTGAAATGTTTTCTTGCACTTTAAATTCTATGCTGCTGTTGGAATACAACTTGAAACATATTTCCTTTGTTACTTAGGTAAGGGCTTTGTGGGTTTTTTGTAGTGCTTAGTAGGAGTTGATGATACTTATCCTTCATATTAGATATAGATGTCTAGAATTTAAGAACGAGTTCATGATAACCAGAAGCTGAGAACCATTGTGTGCAGCAGTGTTAAGGAGTCTTGTAGTTTGTTATTTTGGCTGGGCTATAAGTTCTCCAGTGACTAATAATTACGTTGAAATGAAAGCCTGTTCTGGCACAGTGTGTTGTGTGTGCAGTTTCTCAGAACCATTATGCCCATTGTGGACAGTGGCTTGAAAGTTAACACTTCTGTCTTCCCCAAAGCTCCCAGTGAGAGCAACATTTGCAGGTGTGACCATCTTGCAGAGCCTGCTGCCACACTTGAGGCAGCTTCCTGAGGGCACTCTGTACAGCTCTTAGTGCAGTGTAGGATCTGTTCCCTGCAAGCTTGTGTCACTAGCTGTAGTTCTACAGCTAGGCTTTGAAAACACTATATGGAATGAGTTCTCAGTGTCATAGCTCATAGAATACTTGTGTACGAGTTAGATACCTTAAGGGGCTCTCAAGAAGTCAGTCTTGCACGGCCTTACTGTAGCCTCTAACTTCAGGAAGTCCTTCATCTCGGTATTGGAAAGAAGTGGCTGAAGAAAGGAGGAAGGCTCTGTATGAAGTGCTTCAAGAAAATGAAAAGGTAGCTACTCAGAGATACCTAACTGTTTCATCACTGGCTGTTGTCTTCCTCTTCTAACATTTTGTTGTTTGAACTCAGCTGCACAAAGAAATCGAGCAGAAGGATGGTGAAATTGCCCACCTAAAAGAAGAAAATGAAGAGCTCATGGCCCTTGCTGAGCATGTGCATTATATGACCAGTGTGATTGAGGTACTTAAAGCAATTTTCAGTTAATGTTGTAGAACAAAAAACTGAGAAACCAGCCAAGGTATTTATAATGAATCATGATTTCTGTTTTATGTGCTCACAGGACTCCTCATTTTGAATTGCTCTCTGATGTGTTTTCTGCAGGATTGCTCTGATTCTAGAATCATAATGCTCCTTTTAGGGATGAATTTTTCCTGTGTTAGAGCCTACAGGAATAATAAGAGTACTAAAATGGATATTTTCTGAAGTGGGGATTCAACCTACTCCCTTAACAGAACAGGATTTGCCTACTGGAGATAGCGATAAGGGAGGGAAGGGTTCATTTTTCACTCTTTTGGGATGACTTAAATTCACGTGCTTAATAGGTCAGTACTGGCTGTGTCCTTTGGGAAACTAAACTTGAAACAGAGTCAGAAAGTGGAGTGGTGAGAGAGAGCACTATGCTCTTTAAAGTCAAGGTTTTCTTGCTAAGGCAGTGCCAGTTTCACATCTCCAAAAAGGGCTCTACACAAAGTCTTGAGGGTTCATAAACTTGTACATTTCCTAACTGCTCCCTGTGAGAATTCCTTGGGGACAAGTGGTTATGTCACTCATTCCATGGCTCCTCTACCAGGACTGGATTGTTTGTAAGAGCCTCTGAAGCTGAAATAAATATACAGATATCCATGGAACCTTGATGTTCTAGCTTTGAGGTTTTTGCAGGGATTAAGCTCTCAGCTGGGATATGAACATGGGTGCCTGGCAAATACTTTGATTTTGTGATGACTAGACTGGGAGGTGAAAACAAAATGAAATATTATTGCAAATAACTGGGTTTAATCAAGAATTAAACTTCCATCAAGTTAATTTTCAATTAGTGCAGTTTTTAGATCAGGCTTGAAAGACTACCATTTTGCTACACTTGAATTTTTTTGGTATTCAAGGAGTATTGCTTGTTAGTGATAACCCACAGGCAGAAATTATAATACTTGAGGACTTGAACTAATGTAGTTGGAAACTTCTCTACAGTTTCTCAACAGTTATAAGATCACTTTTTAGTTGTAACCTGCTCACTTCTGAGGCTTAAATGAGCCTAAAGGGATACATCAAACAACAACCAGAAGCTTCAAAACCAGCCTCTTTACAGTCTTGTTTATCTTCCTTAGGTCAGGTTGGGTGAGGAACTTCTAGGTTTATCAAGTGGTAGAAACTTCTTAATCTTAAAGTTCATCTACACTTAATGTAGCTTTATTATGTCTGACCAAAAATTATGGAGTAAATTGGTTGTACAGTATTTTTTCTAAAATTAAACCTATATGATACTATAGTAAGTACTTAAATTGGGAACCAGTTTCCCATATTTTAGGTTGCCTGAGATAAAACCTGTTCTACTGAAGAGCCTAAGAAAAACTTAACAGTCAACCAAGCAAATGTGGTCTGCAAGTCAAAGGTAGTAATTTGAGTTGAACCTGTGTCTTAAGGTTTTTCTAACTGAGGAATGTTTTGATTATATCAACAACTTCCAAATGAAGGTCATTAGTTTGCTTAACTTAATATGCAGAGTCTTCCTTCACTGGTTATTAAGTAGAAAAAAAACTTAATTCACTGTGTTCTGTTTCTTTGTAGAGACTAACTGGGCAAGCACCTGATGATCTTGAGACACTGGAGAGTCTGGCTCTAGAGGAATCCAGACAGGAAAATGAAGAGCATAACTGTGGAGATGAGGCAGACACTCCTTCTGAAGAAGGGCCATCACAAGAATTGGCTGGCTTAAGGGAGAATGGGTCACATGTTCCTTCAAAGGAAGCAAACCATTTGCAACTGGAATGACAACCTTTAAATAGGCTTATGTATGTGGCTTTTATTTGCAGACTTCCTCTTGAAAGGATATTCTAAACCTCAGGTGTAGAAACTCTTGTGGGAACATTACAGATGTTGGTATTTTTAACTGGAATTATGTAGCAGTGGGAGCATCTGAATACTGCATGGAAAATTTACTACAGGCTGCATGTAGTTGCTTGTATGAAACACAAATACTGTGTATTTCAACTGTTGTGTAAATATCTTCCTTATCAGTTGGTCTGACATGATACTTCAAAATTGATAATAAATCTTTGCATTACCAAGGCAGCCTCTTAATTGATGGAGGAATGGCTAATCCTAGGTTTAAATCAACTGTGACTACTGTAGCTGGAAGCTTTCAAGTTTTGGAGGGGGGAACGCCTGGGCCTTTTTAGATTTGCAGAATTCTGGAGAACCAAGTTACGTTTTTGGTGAATAGAGAGGGGGAAAAAGAAAAAACTTGTGTGCTGTTGGTGAGGTTTCAAAAAGTCAAGAATGGGTAATAAGAGTCAAAGTCTAAAGTTCAGTTAGATTTATGATTTTCATTTGTTTTTAGTTAATTTCCTCTGCCTGCTAAGGAAACATTTTGCAAGTTGAATAATGAGAGCTCAAGTAGGAAGTGTTGGACCAATACTTTTGTCGGCTTATGAAGAGAAGGAGGTGTGTTCTTTGTCCCAGTAGCAGCTGTGCTGAAAACTAGGTGGAGACAAAGCAGCCTGTACTTCACAGCTGTTCTGAAAGGAAACTTAGGGTGTTCTCAAGGTACTGCTCCGGTACTTACCAGGAGAGGAGACACCCTTTTACCAAGGTACTTAACTTCTGAAGGCTTTACAGGAATAGAAGGTGGCTCTTCAAAACCTTGAGCAAGTTATCTGGCATCTGCGTGGAGTGGGAATGGGGCAGGAGAGTAAGTTGGATGTGGATTTTTCCAGTACTGAGTGGACTTGGAGCAGTTGTTCTGTAACAAGGTCTTCTAAGTAGAGGCTTTAATAATGGTGGCTGTTGCCATATCTAGGGAGCAGCTTAAAGTTGAGTGGCTTTCAGGAAGCAGAAGTGATCAGAAGGATCCTGGTTCCTGGATCTATCTGGCCTTGCCAAAGATGGTTGCTTCAGGGTATGTGTGAATGACCCTGGAGTTATCAGATTGGCACCTTTATATTCCTCCTGTCTTTCTTCTGTGGCTGTTGATAAGTAAACAGATGTTTTACAACTGATTTCAGTTGTGACATCCAGGAAATGTCAGAACCATTGTAGGAGTTAATACTCTCTGCTGCCCTTTTACCTCAGTCCTGGTAACTAGAAAATGAGGCATCACATTTTCTTGTTAACAAAAGATTACATCTTCAATTCGTGCTCCAGAGGGTGTTTAGACATACTCCTTTCCATCACAGTGCTGAAAAGGTGATAAAGGTGTATCCTTTATTGTGCACTGATGCTGTCTTGAAGAAAAAACAACTGGATGCTGGGCAAATGCTTTGTGAAGCAATCTTGGGTTTCTGTTAAGGAGAAATGGATAATGTTTGTCAAATGGCTTAAACCTCTCCTATCTCAGATTCTAAGCAACTTCCTTCACAAAGTAGTTCAACATTAGCAAATAAGGAAACATCAATTTCATTTTTATATAATTGTTTCTTGCAGATGAATTTAATTTGTCATTCATTATTAATGGCAATTTTTTTGGAGGTGGCTTTAATTTTAAACATAAGGCATATTGCATTTGGAGAGGCTGTAGAAGGGAGGAAAGGACTGTGGCATAACTAGCAGGGCAAAATGAGATACCAAGTGCAACTTTTTCCACTATTTCACCTCCTGCTCTGTGAACTGCTGTAAGTACAGGTGCTATTGTTGGAACAGAACTGCCAGACAGAGACAAATCCAGAATCTGTGTGCAGTATCTGCATTTATTTTTATCTTCAGGTTGATCAAGAAGAATGCTTATTAGGTATTATAAATCTTATGCTTTTTCTGGATTGATTTTATTTAAATAAAAGATGTGACAGTCCCATGGTGTGCTGGATCCTTCTGTAGAAATAGGCTGCAAATAAATCATGGAAGTTCTGCAAGCAGGCTCATGGGTATATTACAGCATTTGGCCCACCTGTAGTAGAATTAATTTTTACATCAAAAAGGCATGTGCCACTCAGTAATACATACTGATGTTTTAAACCAAAACTACTATGGTTTTATTAACTGAAGTTTGTTAGCAGAGAGTACAGTTTGCTGTATAAACTGAAAAAAACCTATGGTTCAGGAGAAGGCCAGGTGTGAGAGCCAAACTGTGCCATAGTAATGAAACCTGTACTCATGCTGTCATTGTCACAAGTGTACTGAACCTTGATCAAACACTGACTGTGCCTATTGTATCAGACATTCATGTGTGAAAATGTTCTCAGCAGTTTTATGATGCTGCAATAATTGTGGTTTAAAAATGTTCTAAGTGTTGAGTTTGTTTCTTGTTCTGAAAATTCCCCAGTGCTTTTTTTGAACATGCATGCAGTAGCACTGTGCTACATATTAAGCCTAGGAGCTTTGTATTTATGTGCTAAGGGCCTGTCAAATGTGTAGAAATTGTACAGAGATTTGTTTGTGATTTGTTGTTACAACCATCTGACATTTTAAGTATATAAGGAAACTCATTTATCACTGGAACATAGCTATGTAGCAGCTGAAAATCAACATCACTAAAGACAACCTTTATATCCAACTAAAGTAGTGAACACTCTTACCTACCACACTAAAATGATCAGTTCTGGAACCTAACTACAGAATGTGATTCTTTCCAAGGAGTCAAATGCCTTTGTGCCATAGCAGCACGTTGACTGCTGAGCATGCTCAGGCTGTGTGGAAGTGGGATGTAGCTGCAGTGTCCAAGCACTTCTCCCATAAAATGTGCATGTCTGAACAGGGCTGAATTTCAGCCATGCACGAGTAAAGTGTGGGCAGCTGGGTCATTTGCAGGGGCAAGCAAACCATGGGGCAAGTGGAGTGTTTGTGTGATGAAGAACTCATAACTGGTCTACACTAGAAATTCTGATTTTTGCTAAATACCCCTTGTACTTAAGACAATGTGTGGAGAAATCAGTTAGACCATAACAGCTACTTGAGTTTCAGCTGCCCAAACACTTGGTGTTGGCAGTGGATTGCTTTATGTGAGGACCTGCAGCATTGTCCTGTGTTGCAGGTTGTGGTGTGGCCTCTGCATAAGTAATGAAGTTAGTCATAGGTTATTTTTTTTTTAAGAAAGTGTGATGCATATTCATTTTTTCCTCCTTTGGGCCATCTCAGGTTGTTTTCAGAACTGGATTTGAGAATTTAATAAGATGTGCAAATTTTGCCAAGGCTGTGTTTTTCCAACACTTCAGTGTTAAGACTGCATTGCACTGTCATAAATATTTTTTTCAGCAGAAAATGTTTATTGTGTTACTCATTTATCTTTCTATTCTTGTAATAACACAGAGCAGTTCAGCACCTGATAATGGTGTTCTGAGGAACCTTAATTTGCTACTGTTTGTCGAGCTGCTGGCAACTGCCTGTAATGAAATGTGATAGGGACATACTCAAGGTCCAACCCTTGGGTGTGAGGGGTAACTCTATCCTTGGGGGCACTGCAGCCATTTGAAGCTGGGTCCTATGGATCCTCTCCTCAGGATAATCCCACTGCAAAGCAGGCAGCTGTACTTAAGATACACAGCCTGGCACTTGTACTGACTCCTAATTTTGAAGTCCACGTTAATCTGTGTATCACAGACTGCAGGGATAGGGTGATGCTTTAGAGGGTAACTTTCCTGAAGATCTGATGGATACAAGAGGCCTTGCCAGTAGCAGTGTGAAACTGGCAGCCTAACATGTTGCAGCTACAGTAGTATAGGAGTGCTACAGCTTTCTGTTTATGGGGCCAAGTGCTGAGACAGTGACAGCATGGCAGGGGTAGTAAAAACCACCACAGCATAAGGTAAGGATACCTTTACCACTGGCTAAATCCCTTTCCCAAGTGCACTTCTAGCGAGCTCCCTGTCTCTTCCATCTGCACTGCTGCTGAGCTACTTTGGTATGGGAACTTTTTCCTAACATACTTTCCTGGGGTGGCCCTGACCTTCAAATTTGTCTAAGTAAGCCTGCTGCAACCCTAAGAGCTTTTGTAATTACTGCCTGCTGCTTCCTTCTTTACTAGTTGGTAAGCATTAGCCTTGTAATGCTCACCTCTGTGCATCTGTTTTTTCCTTCTCCACAAAGAAGGAGTGCATTAACATGCCAGGAACAGGCAGTATTGTCAGCTCTGCAAGTATAAAAATGTACAAGCTATGAGACAAATAAATGGTAATCTTTATTTGCCTTCATGTTTTGGAAGCTTTAAGGTCTGTTCACTCTGTCACTGTTGTCATGAATCTGGTTAGAAGATGGTTATTTGTGTATTTAGTTTTCTCAAACAGTATTAATCCTCCAGGTGAAACTTATACATACTCTATACATCTGTATCCCAGGTTTGAGCTTGTCAGTCTTGACATACCACAACAGGAACTAAGTTTGATCTAACTGCTCAGACTAAAATTCCTGTGCATTTCCCCAATGACTTTGAATTCAGAGCACAATTTGCTCCTTCCTATCTGGTTCTTTTGAACTGTGTGCATGGTTTTTAATGGTTGTAATGGTGTAGCAGATCAACTTTAGGCTAATAAAAGTCTCAAAGGGTCTTTAAACTACAACGAGATGAGATACACACTCCATTTGGTGCAGTACCTCTATATGTGAGCTGCCCTCTGTTCTCTTGCAGCTTTGGCTCCCTGCTCCATGGGCAGTTCTGTATTTCCCAAGGTGTGTGCTGTAAGCATGAGTGTTTGAAAAGGGAAAATGAATGGAAGGAATGTCTTCTGTCTGAGGAGTTTGTCTTCACAGAAGGGAGGAATAATCAGTGCAAGTTGGTAACAATCCTGCAGCCTCTTCAGCACATTTTCTGGTAGTCCCTGTGGAGCCTTTCTTGATAAGTATCCTGAATGATACACAAAATTGCTTGCTCTGAACTTAAACTATGAGCCTGATAGTGAAGAGACTGCTGATGGAAAGAGTGACTATACATATGGACTGATGTGCTTAGTAATTAAAAAATAATCTTTATTATAACTTAAATGTGATAGGAAATATGGTGAGTACAAATGCCACAAAACTAAAAGAAAAAAAATTTTAAAAAAAAAGAAGTAGATACAAAAGGACACCTTGAAAGAATTCAACTGATGGGACAGGTGTAGTATAAAAACCATAACATGGCTATTTCACCTTCTGCAAAAAGAGTTTATATCCCTCAGTAAACAAGTAAGCATTTTGCACTGTACAAAATGTACTTCTTTAATTAAAGGAAGAATATATATATTTATAAATATACAGATATGTACATTCTTGTAACATTCACAGTAAAAAAAAAACAAAACAAAACAAAATGACCCCTGCCTGCCAAAGTTTGGCTCACAAGGTTTCCTTTTGATGTGAACTGTTTGCAATATTTTCTATGTCGTCTATGCAAATTTGGATACTTCAATTGACATCTAAATAGCATTTCATGCATAATGAACACAGTACAGGAACACTCTTCTGTTAAATTCTATTCACCTCCTCTGTTAACTTAAGCCTCGTAATCAACAGTTCGAAGCACTTGCTGTCTTTCATCCTTGCAGTGCAGGGAGGGGAGGTGCATTCACTTCCCCCTCTGTTTATTACTGCCTCCGAGGTCCACTTTACTTTGTTCTGCTCTTTATATTGAAATCACTCTATAGAAACTATGCTTCACTAATTAGAATGTATGAAATCCAATCCTGCCTGCAACCTGCAGGACAAAAGGGTTTTGGGGACTCGTGCAATTAGCTGTATTCACTCCTTCTTCTCAGAATAAATAAATGCACTTTACCTTTTCATTTAGTTTTCAGAAACCCACATGATTGTTTGATCCCCCTCACAAATCGCTGGATTAATGATGGTTTGTTGCTGGAGGGCAAGAGAAGGGAATAAAAGACCAGTGGAGGCATTTAGAATGAGTCACCTAAGTGACACCTCCCAGGGTTTACATCACGCTGTTTCTCCAGGCAAAACTTGTAGAACTTTCCCTGTATTTCATCACCAAGACACAAATGAGAAAGCTGAGCAGTGTTTCCTGCCACTGGAGTGTTGCTGGGGACACTGCATGGCAGCAGGCTCTTCGTTCAGGGTTCCAGGGAAAGCTTCTTTGCAGTCCTGCTCAGGTGGCCTCCTGCTTGTCCTCCTTAATACACGGTATCACACGTCTCAAGCTTTCACGACAACTTCAAGGAAGTAAATATAATAGTAAAATATATGGAGATGCCAGATTCTAAAAACCTCACAGAAGTCTGTTGAGGCTGAGTAACTGCAATTACACTATCTGTTTAGAACCAGTCAAGAAAGTACTGTTCCTCAGCATCCAACTGTTCCAACATGAGCTGCAACGAGGAGCCAATAGGAACCCTTTAAGCTGGATTTTAGATTTTCCTTTTCTGTAAGAAGTCTGTAAATTGCTACATTTTGGAACATTCTCATAGAATTCTTTAAAGTCTTCCTTCTGCTCCCCACATTGAAGTGCAGCTCCATCCTACTTTAATGCCTGTTAAATATTAGCAGGTTCTTTTTCATCTAAAAAGCTGTGGCAGTTTCAGTTCCACGGCGGCTTCCAACTTTAATAAATTCCCGGGGAAATTTGTCCAGCTGTTCATATGCCAGTCTCCCATCTTCACCTGAATGCAAAATGATAAAACAGAATAATGTATTATGTTGTTGCCCTAAAACATTTAAAATACTGGATTCTCTGCTGTGTGAAAGTACTGACTGGCCAGTAACTTCTATCCCTTCTTAAAATTTATCTTTTTAGAAGGAATTTCAGAAATTACTTGGAAAAGTTAAACATGGTCTGAATGTTCAAATTATTATTTTTTTTTATTTTCCCATGTAGGTTGCTTGGTTATCTAAAGCCAAACAGAAGTAGAATGTGGCTTGTATGATTAGATGACAGTATCTGTACACTTGTCTTACTGAATGACCTATTGTGCTCGTCAAGGTCTCAGCTGCTGCTGTGATGTACTTGAGGTAAATGATGTTTATTCACTTCAACCTTGGACCATATAAAGTTTATCCACCTCCCACTTCCTGGCACTTTAAAGAAGTGAGTCTATCCACATCGTTACTTCTGTACTGCTGAAAAAGAGGAAGCAGTATGTTTGCTAAATATAATTGTGTCTTTCAAACCCTTTTTCCTTAGCTACTGCCATCTATATGCACTTTCATGAAGATAGCATTGAGCCTCATGTGTTGAACTGGCCTCTAGGAACCAAAAATGGTCTCTCTATGTTGTCTAGAAGAATGGCAGAACAAACAAGAGTTTTCAAAAGTTTTCAAAAGGGCAATAACATGTCCACCAGCAGACTGAATTCCTGCTGAAGTGGTGAATGAAAGAGAGCATATTTGAAGGGTTTAAATAATTAAAATCACACAAACATACACACCCACCCCAGCCCCACGCCCCCACCCCCCATGGAGTAGAAATTCATGCCTGGCCAAAAGGCCAGAAAACCACAATTTTTCTGTGCCACTGAAGTACTGGTGCCCTGAAACTGTGCAGATTAATTATCAATTATTTCTGTTCCTCAACTTCTCCTTTGCTATCCTTCCTTTTACCACTTCCCCCTCCAGACTCACACAATTCGATTTCTCTCTTTTTGGCTCATTTTCAAAATGAATTATTTTTAAGAATTTGTATTTTCTGATTCGTTTAAGTCACTCTGTAAAGTTTTCTTTCAATGTAGAGTCTCACATTTGCATAATCCAGATGTCTTACATGCTGCTCTGTCAAAAAATAAAATTAAATACTGCTCTCAACCAGGCAACTCACCAAGGGAGAGCAGGGTTTCGGACGCCACTTTTCTGATCTCTTCATTGTCAGACTGGCAGAGCGTGACCAGCATTTTAATGCTCTCAGTAGCCTGGGAAGTGCAAAAAGAACTGCATTAGCAGCACACAGTACACTCTGGGGTTCTTCCACAACCTTGCATGGAAATAGTAACCATCCTCTGCACTGCCCTCCCCACTCCAAGTGAAGGGCTTTGGTGGACACAGGAGGAATGGGATCTCCCTAAGGGGAAGCATTTGGAGGAGGTGTATTTTCTGCTGCTGGTGTGGACCCTTTCTGGTTTTCCTACCCTATGCACTACATACATAAATCTGGCAGACCAGCTATGTCTGCCACTTCTGACTAGAATGGGTGATGGGCTGTGGACTGAGGCCATAAAATGCCAAGGGAAGGGTACAGCAGGGAAATGAACAGCAGACAGGGGTCTAGTGAATGTGTTTCCTATAAAGCATGTCCAGCCTGTGCTCACCAGTATTTCCAGACTTCTGCCTTGCCTCTGCTATTTTTGGGAAGAAAGCAAGGAATAATCCTGTTCTCTGATATAAAAATGTCAGGTCTTTGAGGAGAGCAGCTGTCATAGTGTCTCTGGCTGGCTGTTTAATACTGCAAGAGAGCTGTGTGAAAGGAAGGGCAGGTACTGCCCCAGTGTGACACCTGGAAGAGGCACTGAGCCCCAGAGTCAGTACTTGTATGAGCCTGCCAATCCAAGGGGCACAGGTCTGGTCTACATGCTCTGAATGAGGGCTTTGCTGCCAGAGCCATTAGATCTCAGCACCTTGTCCTCAGCGTGGTCTCCTGTGTGTACTCAGGGTGAGGCTGTGCTGGGTGCATCCTGGCCACTACAGCTCGACTGCCTGTGGGGATGGGGCCACAGCAACACAGAGCTTGCTGCAATCTGAAAAACCCCTCAGATTCAGTGGGACCTTCTGTAACCCATGTGGATTAAACTGCCCTTGGGTTACCCCATGCGTAAGCACGAATTCATTGTAGCACTTCCATCTCTGAAGTAATAACTTCCAGCTTCAGCTTTTTCTTTGAAGATCCCAAATGAAACTTTCCCTCAGTAGCTTTTTCCCCCAGCCACTGCCATTCTCACTATTCAACACTCACTGGAGCCACACTGCTCAAGGTAAATTTGTCTAGCTCCAGTTCCCACCACTGGTTCCTAGTCTGAGTTTTCCTGAGCAATCAAAACCCTCCCTGCACCCTGCATGCAGCAGAGATGTAATGGCCCTCAGGGATGCCTGCTAACTCCTCATTTAAGGGAAAAGTTTTCCTATATTTAAACAATACTGGATTATGTATTGGATGGCATCAGTTGTGACTGGGATGAAGGTACAGTTTAGAGCTGTCCTCCAGGGCACAGATGAGAGGGAGAAATAGTCAGTCCAAAGTGCCTCTGTCTCATGGAACACATTTTTTGCCCCACTGTCCTGTACTAGCCAGGCTTGCATGGCTGCTGCCTCCCATGGCTCTATACAGTCGAATCAGAAATGCATTTTCCCATCCTGTCATAGGCTGAAGGGCAGACATAGTCCCAGATGCTAGCTGAAGCTGTAGTGCCCAGCTGTACCAGTTATTTGTCACAAAACAAGCTGTGATCTCTCTTTTCCACTACTGCAGCCCACATGCATTAGAGCTAATTTTATCCTGGGAAAGCATTTTTTAATCCTTCTCAGTCAGTGCTTTATGGATGAATATTTTTTTCTCTGTGATATGGAACTGAGTCTCCTGAAGTCAACATGAGAAGGAGGAAAAGATAATATGCAAAAGATAAAACTTGGCCAAGGTTGCAGAGCCCAGGTGTTTGTAGTTTAGAAGCTTCTTAGCCATTCCCTCTATCTGAAAAAGGATGGAGCACAGCAACACAAAACAAAAACACTACTGCTGCTGTTATTGCAATTTCTATTTTGTTGTTTGTACCTATCAGATGTCCTTTCTATAAAGCAAAGCCAAGCACCACAGTGTATTCCAGTGTATTCCTTGTCTCTTACCTTGAGGTATCTTAGAGCCAAGCAAGCTGCTTTCTGCAGCTGGAGGTTGGGCTGGGTTAGTGCTTCACAGTAATAAATCAAGGCCTGAAAACAGATAAAGAAGAATAGCAATGAAAATATCCATGCCTCCATGGAGCAGAAGGGTGGAGCATGGAGGTACTGCTACCCTGTTAAAGGGAGAGCAATTGCAGCCTGCCTCCCTGACAGTACAGTTAACAGGGTGGGACAACTCCCTACAGCAGATCCAGGCCAGACCACTATCCAGTCACTCATTAGCAGTCTCAGGCCAGCGTTTGGTTAGGAAAACTTCACATTAAAGTGAGATGTGCAGTCTGGCACCTTTGAAGGCCTTTCACCACACATCATCAGAGACCTCTGAATGGGCCTTGGAGTCTAAATATCTCAAGAGGTGGCCCTTGAGATGGTCTCTTTAATGTAGGGATAATAATGAACCAGTTGGTATAGACCCCAGGGAGACTTAAAATAATGATTACAGTGTTAGCATGAGCTACTAGACCAGTTTACTGCTTGCCCCTAGAAATTAGAAGCTACTACTGAGCAGCAAATCTCAGCAGCACTCAGCTGTGCAGTGAACTCCTCTGCAGCATAAGGCTGCATAATATCCTCACAGAAGGCACACTGTGGTCCTTCCTGCAGGCAGTGGATCTGCTACACGTACGCCTGTTCCAGGAGAAGGTCATATTTTGTCTGAGATGCTGCCCCCAGGAAGCTGGGGAGGGAGAAGGATTCTATGAAATACCAAGAAGCTGCAAAACTGGAAGATGAAGTGAAAGGGCAAGGAAAGAGGGGACTATATTGATAGAGAAGACTGAGCTCCTTCTTCTCCTCCCTTTGCCTTCCTTCTGCCACTCTTCCTCTTCCAGCTGCCTTTTCTTTTGCTTTTTCCCAACACAGAACAAGAAGGATAGTAGGGAAAGGTCTGCCAGGAAAGGGTAGGAGCCAACCCCTAATTTCTTCTTACTCCTCCTTCCCTCTATTTAATTTCTGTGTTTAACCTGGCCCTGCTTATTGCTTTTAGAATCAGTGATAGACTCAAATCTTAGTTCTCACGGCTGAGCTGTGTTTGCCCAAGGCACTCCATCCCCTCCAGAAATGGTGGGAAGTCCCATAGATGGCAGACTCCTTTTGGGGGGAAAAAAAATAAATCTCAGACCTACATCTTTTCGTGTTGGTGATGCTGGGGACTGTTACCTTGAAGCCTTGGACTGAAGCCAAGCCTGAGACAGGGCAGCAGAAATGCTGGAGTGTGGAAGATAGCTGGAGAGCACAGCACTCAGTAAGTATTTGCAGTTTTGGTTAGTACCTGTTCAGCGTAATGCCAGGTAGAAGCAGACTGGCATAAAGACAGAAACAGACCTGCACATGTGCAGAACAATTAGACAGGATATGCCTCTTGATCAGTTTGAATCAAGCTTGGAGCAGTTATTTTATATGCACAGATATTTGGGACATACATATAGAAAGAAGTCATGATGACACAGGTCTCTTGTGCAACAGATTTTCTGCCACTTACCTTCTCCCTGAAGTGCCTGTTTTCTGCAGTTGCTGTCAGAAGTGATGCCACAGTCTCACTGACTTCATTTTTATTTTCATTGAGAAGTAAAGCCAAAGCTCTCAAAACTTCCTGCTGTGGCGGAAGGTTATTGGAGTTTATTTTGGACACATTTTGCTGCAGTTTTCCATCTTTCACTGACTGCAGCACCTGAACCACAGATGCTAGAAGTGCAACAAAAAGGTCCATGTTACTTATATTTTCCTCTCAGTGTTTTGGATTGATCCTTTCCTCGCTAGCAATCCTTGATTTATAGTACACCCACAAAGGATATGAAAAACATGCCCATCTGAGCAACTGCAGCATGGCAGTGTGTCTGCATGGAGAACTGTCTGGGCTTTAAGCTGGGCCAGTTTCCCAGACCTTCTTCAAGGGAGGAGATGAGTAGATGGGCTGTCTGGGATATTGCAGCACTTAGGCCTACCCAGAGCTAAAGGCCTCTCTGCTTTCTGCTGGAAGACGTAAATTCTCACTCTAACAATTGAATCCAAATATCCTTGTCAGTGTATTGACTTCCAGAGCATCTCTGTGAGAGCTTTTCCTGGCAAGAGAGATGTCTGCCAACAAGAGCTAGAGTATGTTTCAGGCGTGAGTTGAAATGCCATTTTGCTTCCAGGCTTTCGAGCAAAAGCCCCCTAGTATGCCCAAATAAAAAGGAAAACTAGGCAAGGTTCCTCAAACTCCCTCTCAAATAGAGAAGAAAACCTGGCTTGCCAGGGACTGCAGTCCAGCACACTTTGTGCAGTGTATGCTTCTCTCTTTTGCTCTTGGTGGCAGAGCCTGCAAAACTCTGACGTGCTCTGATCCCTTGCTTAGCACTTCAGAAGGTGTCTCCATAACAGATGGTGAAAGACCAAGACATCACCCAAGCTGTGGGCACAGAAAACTTCCCAGACCTTTGGCTCAGCCCACTACCATCAGCCATTTCCTAAAAAACAACGCTTTCAACACAGTTTTTTCCTATTTGAATATGGAAGTAGGAATGACTGAGGGTCTGTCTGCACTGGCTCCTTTCCCTTGACAGGTACACTTCAGGTGCATTCACTTAGTAGCCAGGGCACTTCTTTGCCTCTTTTTTTCTCCTCCTTTTGTAAAATCTGCCTCAGGGCTGAACTGCTTTGAGTTGAGCTCAGAAGGACAGGGATGCACTCCCTAACTAGCCAGCAGAGCTTATACACCCTACCTTCTTTTGCAAGCTGTAGCAAATAGCTTCCAAGGTCGTTGACACTGTGGCTGGTAAAGTAGTTGTAGTACTGAAAGACAGTAATGGTCTCCGAGGACATGCTGGAGTAGAGGACAGGCTCTGTCCGGTCCAGGATCTGAGACACCAGGATCCTGAAGACTGCAGGCAGATGGACAAAGGGACAGGTTAGTGAGAGCAAAAGCTGCTGGCAAAATTACACAGTCCACTTCAAAACCAGAAAGAAAGAACCACATCTGCAAAGCCAGGTACTTCCCAGTGTTTCTAAACTCAGCTGTGGTTAGGTTAGAAGCTGGACAGGCCTTCTCCTTGTCTAGGCCTCATAACCAGAGAATACCTTTGTAAGGATGAACCTGTGCCAGTTTACAGATGGCTAGTGCAGCTTCCTGTTCAATCCATACAGCATCATTTCCACCTAAACAATATCCTGAATTGTAAACCCTTCTCCCATGCACTGCCTGTTACATCTCCACAATGCCACTGAGGCAGGGGAGACATGCACAGAGGCAGAATTTGGATCTGCTATTTTTTATGTTCCTGGATTGAGCATGTGGCATGCAGAAAGCTGGTCTGTGAGAGCTGTAGCATGGAGCAGGAAGGAGGACACTGCCTGTGTAGGCATCTACAGTGCAGGTGCCCACACCTAGGCAAATCAACTCCATCCCCATTCTGTCCAAGGGAGAGCTAGTCAGTGTCACTGGAGTTCCAGTTGTGGCACATCCCACTCAAGATAAGAACCTGTGCTCAGACAAACTCACTTGAATGTGGATTCATTTCATCCCAGTGCAGTGTAATGGGGTGTGGTCATTATACAGATAGACAAAATTAAGTGCAAGGATTCCTGCTTCACTGAATCACTTATAAACCTGTATTTGGGAATAGATTTGCCTTCTGGTTAGCTTATAAACCCTACCTTTTTCTCCTAGTATGATCTGATTATTTGGGGCCAAAAGTGTTTCAAGAGTTGTAGCACTAGTTTTCAAATGAGATCTTGGAGCTATGGCCAAACAGATCTCCAAGGGGTTGGAAAACAAAGCTCAGTACACAAATGTTCTCTGTTTTGATGGCTGATGCAATGTTTTGCAGCAGTTTGTACCTGTTTCTGCAAGTCCTGGGCATTCTTCATTCACAGTGGTGGCAAAATTGATATCCAACTGCTTCATCATCTTGTCTGCAGAGGTGTGATACACACCTGAAGGACCAGTACACTTCATCCAGAAAGCCAGCAGTGACAGCTTCTTGTGGAACCCTGGAATTGCTGGAGAAGACAAAAGGAATGATGAAACAAAGCCATGCTGGAAGCACTGACTTTGAGAAAAGAAGGTTAAAGTGGAGGAAATCTCACCCTATCCTACTGTGAACAGTTACTGTTTGCTGGGTCTCCAGGAGCCCTTCACAGAGCATGACCATGTGCTCACCCCTGGTTTGTAACATGTTTTTTCTGTTTCCCATGGTAATATGAGAAAATTTGCTCCCAATCCAGTTCTTGGCACTGATGGTCTGCACAAATTTGGTCCCTGTCCTAGCACTGCTCTGTGGCTTCAAGTAAGTCATTCAATTTTTGCCTCAATTTTCTGATATAATAAATACACCTTGTAGTATTTACCTATCCTGCCAGAGTATACATGAGGGTAATTATTTGTCTATCAAACTCTTCCAAGAATTAAAATAGATGCAAAAGGAAAAATAACTAAGTAGATCTCCAAAGAGACGATTAAAAATGAAAATGTTCAAGGAGTTGTGTTAGGCCTCTGATACTGTAATGCAAATCCTGCCTTTCCTCAGGGAAGAAAGGTGGAAGAAGAATTTGTGTCTGGAGAGGTGACAGTATCCCCACCCCTTAACACCAATGACATCTGCCATCTTCTGCACATCAAGCTGGATAAGAAGTCCTTTCTCTTCTCTTCTTGTGAATTTCTGGACACCAGTGCTGAGGACAGATGTAGGTGACACCTGCCTGGCTGTGGTGACTGCTGCACCTCCTGGTGACCCTGAAACAGCCCTTACTACAGTGGCACCTCCTGCACCACTGGCGAGCTCTGCACAGCGATTATTTCAGCACACACACATGCCCAAACAAACCCCTGCCAGAAGGAAAGCCCCTAAGCTGTCTCTTACCATCAGTTAGAGAGGTGATGTTTCCCAAGTTCTCAGTGCTGATCTCTGCAATGTTCTCCATCACGAGGATCTGCCTGGACAGCTTATCCAGGAGGTCTCTTGTCACAAATGGTGTTTTACTGGAGAACACAATTTGCTGGTGAAGACAAATGGGAAGAGACAAAAAGGAGTCATTGAACCAAAAAAAACCCCTAGCCTTAGAAAAAACAACAAAAAAAACCCCCTCTGAAACACCTGAAATGCAATGACAAATTCATTGCCTGGAACCACAGGATCTCCTTACTTAAAAAAGCTTTTTATCTTTGGGATATGTTTTGGTCCTGGTTGATATGCATCATTGCTAGTACCTTCCATATCTACATCCAGATCCACAAAACTGAGTACCCAAGCAGCCATTTGCATAAGTAATTTCTGATTTATACACTCTGCAAAGCTAAAGAAACCCATCACCATAAGACTTCAAGCCAGACAAGAGTGTTAGTCTGACTTTCACACAACATAGGCTTTAGACTTTCAGGACGTCCCTACATAGAGGAAGATCATGGATTGCTCTTTCTCCACTCCATTTCAGCTCTGATCAATTACTTAGGTGCCTTTATTAATTTTATTAATTAATTAATTAACACTTGCTAATACTCCCTACTGCTGATATCTACACCTTCTTCAGCAGTCTATGTAAATAATGTTCATATCAAATCTGCTTCATCTGTGGACATAGTTCAAGTTCACCTCTCTCAGCTGCGTGTTCACTGTGTACTCTTGTATTGAAACCAAAAACTTCCCTTTTTCTCATAGTTGTGAGTCAGCAGAGTTTCCAGCTTGGCACTAGGGTGCTGGAATCAGGCTCATGCTCTATTGCTTCAATAAGCCTGTGAGAAAATAAAGCTAATTATATCTAAGATGGAAGAGTAAAATAATTGTGAAGAGGAAGTTGCAGCATGTTTTGATTTGTCAAAACAAGAAAACCCTGATGCCCTCACTTACTGGATGTTTAAATTCACATTTGCTGTGCATGGGCTCTGACAAAACAAAACTACAGAAAAAGCCCTCCAGTTGTGAGCACGAACTGACAATTTTGATGTCCCAGGGGGGCTGTCTCAGGCTGCCTTCACCGTGCCAGTTGCAGACAGAATCTCTCTGCCTCATGAGCAAAAACTCCTCTCTGCTCCTGAACGCTGCAGACTCACCTGGGACTCAGTTAAACAGTGGGGACAGGGTTCCTGATTTGCCTCTGAAGAAATGAGCTGCTTTAAGTGGGAACTGACTCTGCTGAAGATCTCCCAGCAAAGCCAGAAGGAGTTTGTAACCCAGCGGAGGGAATGCTCCCGTCCCGCCCAGCACGGCGTCTGTCCCAGCCCCGCGCTCCCACTGCCTCGCAGGAGCAGCTGACCCTGCCAGCCTGCCTGCACCCAGGAATCATTTTAAAACAGATGCCCCAAACGAGGCAGGCCTGGTACCTGAACGAGCTGGGTGCAATACTGCAGGTGCTTAACTATGGTTATATCGAGGCTGTCGCTGCCTGTGGTCAGGGGCAGAGGGCTGCCAGCCACGCTGGTGCCCACGCCCGTGTCCTCGGTGAGAGCTTCGCTCAGGTGGCCTCTGGCTTCTGGGTGCTCCGTCCTGTAACTGGGGAGGAGGAGGAGGAGGAGGTCAGTGCAGGGCCGGCAGCTGCCGCAGCAGACACACGCCCACACACCCACACCCACACACAAGGTGATGAGCAGAGAGCACGGCAGAAGAGCTGAAAGCACCCACAAGCCTGGTGATGAGCACATCATATCACCGAGGAGCAGGGCTGCCCTGGCTGGGTACAGGAGGGACATACCCATCTGGGGGCAGACCTGTCCCCTGACTGAGTTTGCCTTGAGTGATGTGATGCCCTTAGCAGCAAGCTTTGTTAGCCCTTACAGTGGTTACTGTCCCTTGGTGGTGACACCTTTCTCCCATCTGTGACGAATCACCTGCCAGTCGCTCTGGATTAAGCACCATGACAATTTGTACCTTCCCCTGCTGCCAAATTTAAAGCTCATTGCAGAAGGAAAGGAAAACCACTGCTGAAGTAAGAGATGTGATATTTTCATGTGCAGTTTTAGACACAATGTGTACGGCTTACTTTGCCAATTGTTTCTGCAAGTGTTTTAAATCATTATTTCCAATATTGTCTTCCTGTACAAATGATCCTCCCCGTGTTTAAATGCAAAGCCTGAGGTCAGTCCCCAGATGGCAAGTGTGTTTGGCTGCAAGTTCAGAAGTTTCAGCACTTGCAATCTTTACACTGAGTCACACACTTACACATCTAAAAATGGAAGCGGGAATCTGAACTGTCTGGGGATGAGCCAGAGGGGAAAGAAAGAAAATTTATTTTCTATTCTAACTGGTTGAAGCTAGATCCTTAAATCAGCACGGACTGGACTGGAGGTCAGAGTGCCAGTTTAGCAAGCAACACAATTTCCCAAATTTTTTTTCCCACCAAGTCTCATTCTGGAATGAGGACATGAGATGATGGGAACTGCATGGTGGTTGCTTGTTGCACTCAAATTGCTGTAAGCAAGCTGTGAGTAGTACAGCTCCCTGGTTGGAAAGCACAGGCAGGGAGGGAACCATGTTCCTTTCTTTTTTTCCAGCTCTAGTGCCGCTTACGTGCCTGCTGGGCATCGTGTCAGCTCGAAGGATGCAAACATGCTTTTAAGATCTAATGACTGAAGCACAGCATCTTAAAGTCACACAACAATGGCAGGCCACGGCACAACACCACAGCTTTTTTGTTTTCTCTTTTTTTGCTTTTTTTTTTTTTTTCTCAGAAAGACCAGAAGTGATGAAAGAAGGGCAGGTAACACGCAGGGCCATGAACAGAGCACCAGTCATCACTCTTACATTCCAAAGGAAACCTACATCATGCTGCTTAAATCTGGCCCTGTGTTATTGTTACTGACAAGCTTAATCCACTGCAAAGACTCATTCGGCTAGAGAGAAAAGACAAAGGGAGGGGGGAAAAACCACAGAGGAATTAGTAATTACATCCAAGGAAAGCCAGGTCCAAACCTATGTCAAGGAAGAGGCTCTGCCAGTATTGATGTCAGCTTAATTTAATTTACCCTTCTCCTTTGGAGGACAGATTGCATATATTTGAACAGGTGGGAAAAAATGGTCCTGGAAGCTAAAGATTTTGTATGCAGCAACCACGGGGAGCCCTCTGGCCCTAAAACTCATCAAGGATTAGTCAGTCTTCCTTGAATAAATTGTGCACCAGGATCCCCTGTTAGTGACAAAGAGCCAGGGTGTCAGTTTGGCGTAAGCACAGCTGGCAGGTACTACAAACTTACCTATTCTTCTCAATCTCAGTATCTGAAAATACCGAGTCTGCACCTCCTCCACCATTACAAACCTCCACACCACCACCATCCTCATCATCAAAGTCAGAGGTGTTCAGGAAATCAAAGCTTTCTAAAGCACTTTCAACTGTTAGACTTAAACTGGAGGACCTGCTTCGGCTTACTGCTGGCTTGCACTGCAAAGGCAGAACGAACCAATGAAAACCCCAGGTATTAGCTACTACAGAGAGATAAGAAAAAAAAATGATAAAGCTTAAAACTTCAAATTCTTCGTTTTATTTTTAAAACTTCATTTTATTGGGTGTTTCATTTCAAGCCTTCATATTCATAGCATATACAATCAAAGCCTGAGAACTGGGAAAAGCCTTTCATTCCTCCTCCCCTCCTCATGCTACCCACTCTCTTCCCCAAAGGAAACCCCTCAAAGGCAAAATTCAATGTGTTTTATAGAAATGAGAAGTACTTCTTGAATCCAAGTTTTGCAGCTCTCGGCGTTTTCCAGAAGGAATGACGGGAATTTATGCAATGGAAGTTGAAAGGGGAAGGCACATTCCTTAATTGCTGTTCTAGCTACAGAAGCCAATTTATACATATCCAATGGCACTACCTGATTTATTCCAGACGTAACTCCAACAGACCTTAGCCAGGAATGAATTTGGTCCCATAGCTGCACATTTATTAATGGAATGGGAGGACTTTTATGGCCTTTGAAGCCAAATGGCTTATCAAGGAAAAGCCCATAAGGCATCAGATTCCCAGGTGACAGAGAAAGGCGGTATTGTAACTCAGAAATTAACAGTCCTGAAGAGAGGGGGGAAACTGTCCCACCTCACTGCAGGGAAGAAATGCAAAGGAGGCCTTGCTGTTGCTGTAGGAAGTATGAAATGCCCTGGCCCCATGTGGCAATTCATCCACGTATGCCCACAGAATTGCTTCCAGGGTCACCCTGAAGAATCAGATGTAACTTGAGGGATCATCTCCATTGGTTGGTGCAATGACTTCAGCATTTTTCACACTGTGCGATTATTTGATCAGAAACACATGTCAGCCACTGGTGCCATCATACAAGCCACCTCCTCCAGTCCCAAGCAGGAGCCATGACTTTGTCTCAGCTCACAGAAAGAAATGCATTGGCCTCTGAGGAGTTCAGATTCAGCACCAGCTGCTCTAGAGCTGAAGGGAGCCAGAGTTCTATTTGCAATTCATTTGCACACAATGCTAATGGTCATACATTTGCACTTAGGATGTTCGAGTCCTTAAACTAACTGTACAGTCATTAGCTGATCAAACACACTTCCCAACACATCTGTGACAAGGATCAGTGCTGTATCCTGCTTCTTGTACAGCACCAATGGTTTCAGCTTCCGTTTCCTTCAGGGCTTGGTAGTGCAGCTTCTTCACGCAAACGCAAATAGCACAAGCAGGCCATTTTCCCTGCTCATCGAATATGGCCAAGAGAGGTTTCTTCAGCCACTGCTGGATTGCAGCTCAACCTTCCTGCATGAGGAGCCCATGCAGCCCCTTTCTGCACAGTTGCTGGTGATGCTGAGTGTCAGTCTGGGAGCTGATCAATAGGTGACACACAGACTTCAACAGATCTGGAAGAGGTGTCCATCTCTAATGTGCCGGAATCTTGCCCGCACACATCCATCCTCTCTGCCCACATCCCTTGTCTGTCTGTCTGTAACTTCTGATCAAAGCAGCCTAAATAAACAGTCTCCATTGTCCCTCTGCCCTTTGGATAGCTGACCTCTTTGTACCAAGTTAGAAAATAATAGTAATGGTACCTTTGTCTGCTCCGAACCTCTCTAGGAATAAATAATGCAAGGAACAGGGGCTGCAGGCTGTCAAAAAAAGCACTTAACTTGGGAAAGTACTGTGCAGCTGTAAACACCAATGGAAATAAGGAGGTTAACAAAATTTCTTTTGTAAAAAGATAATGGAGAAGAATAAATGATTCACTGCTTCCTCCACAGCCATGTTTTTGAATGATGAGGCTTAAATGACTACCAGACCAACTTGCATATGAATATGAAGCATTTGAAATGATTATTTCCCATATAATACTGTTTGCAGAGTAACGTGTCATGAGTTGTTATTCATGAGTTGTTATCACGAGTCACAGTGATCCACAGTAAACGTATTAACAACACACATGCAAACCCCTTCTGATTTTTAACATTATTCTCTGCATCTTAATGTAATGACAGGATGTCTCTCATTATGAAAATGGATGAGGGAAAAAGGAAAAGGCCATGTCTAGGTGACTTGGGGACAGCAACCTTCAGTGAGCCTTGTGCATGTAAATCCCTTTGGCAATTTAGAAAATTCAGCTTCTATGGCTACAAGGCCTGATCCTCAGCTAGTGAAGATTTGCACAGCTCCACGGTCAGGGGTAATATGCTAAAGCACACCCACTGAGGATGCGACTCACAGATTTCAAAGGCAGAAGTTTGGCTGTATTTGATCTCCAGTATGGCACAAGCAATGGGTTCACAAGTGGTGATTCACAATGGTTCACAAAGCATTCAGAGAAGGGTATCATTTAATTACCCTTCTGTCATAGCACCTTTTTCTCTTTCCCCCAGGTTTTGATAAAAGATCTGTTGCTTGAGGACACAAGGCTATGATAAGCACATTGCTGACAAAAGTTTAAAAATGCAACACTGTGAAAGGATGCTCCAAGCAGGAGCAAATCTACTGCTACCAGGGAATTCTACTATTCTCCAGAAAGCCTACTCTGATGTTTGTGAGGCAGGGGAGGAGATTCTACCTGCACAGATTTTCTTTAGGGTAGTATTTTCTGAAAACGTACTCACTTTTAGGATGTCATCTAGATGCATCAATTCTTGATCCAGGTCCTGAAACTCTTTATACTGCTCTTTATGTGGCTCAAGAGCTAAGAGAAGCCCTTGCAAGGCTTCCTCAATGCTTCCATCGAGATAAGACTTATATCCTTCTGATTCCCCACTAATGGATCCCTCACAGGGCAGCCTCTCTGGGGTCAGGGGTGTCTCTGCTGAGGTAAGCCTTTTGACCAGCTGCTTTGTGATGCTACCCTCATAGGTATCCAGCTCCACGGGCTTCAGTTCTGAACCTTCATCCGTGTCCTGCAGGAGAGACACCGGGATACTCGTTTCTACAAAGACATGATCGCTCCCAGCATCAGAGACTTTTTGGCAAACTTCTGGCGCCGCCCTTGGGGTGCTCTTGGTGTCAGCCACCGCTCCCTCTCCGTGGGAAGGCGGGTCCTTTGGCTCAGCAACAGAGTCCCTGCGGGAGTCGCTGCTGCTGCAGTCCAGGCTGGAGCTGTGCGAGGACTCGAGGGCTCGGTGCTGGCTGGGGGTCGCAGAGATGTCAGGGCTGGAGCTGACGTGAGCAGAGGAGGACTCTGCCGAGTTGGCAGGGGGCACGGCGTCTTCGTAAGGCAGCTCACCGAAAGTGAAGGAGAGAGGCCGCTTCTCAGTGGCCGCTGTGCCGTTTTCAAAGACATCATCTGGCAAATTCGACTGGAAAGAGAACAGGGAGAAAATGTTCTTCATGCAGCACTGGAGAAAGGAAAACAACATGGCATGTGCCCAGGAAGGAAAAAGGCAAGGAAAAAGATTAAAGAAGCATTCAAGACTTGAGAGATGGAAAAAATATTTCAAAGTAACTTCCGCTTTCACCTGGCACGGCTCCTCAGTTTCAGCATGAAAACTGCTGGAAAACCTGGGCTCAGCATCTCTCTGCTAATAGAGATCTCTAGGAAGTGATCTCCAGAAGAGAGACATGAATTCTGCTCACCCTACTGTACTCTCTCAGATGGAATTTCCAGTGCACTGCTCTAGTTCTGGTACCATGGCTCTTTTTAATGGGATTGCACATAAATCACCTGGTCTGTCTCATTGCAGATTATTTATTTTCTGAATTCTTCAGTTACAATCCCTAAAATGTTACACCTTTTGCTCCAAAAGTTTCTCTAGTGTCATGGTGGTTAAATGGTGCTATTTCTTTTTATCCAACGTCCTGCATGTGGCATGGATTTCTGTAACAACTGCTGAACAAGAGTTATACAGGAATCCTGTCCAACATGAGTTTCTGCTGAAATGAGACAGCAAAATTGGTGGTGTATTGAGCAGGACACGGATCATTTAAGAAACAAAACCAGCCTATATAGACTCCAGAATTATCAGTGCAAATATTTATATATATGTTCATCTCTGATGTGTGGAGAAGAATCATTATAGGAGTCACAACCTGCCTCTCTGACCTACAGATCTTGCAATGTTATGTGGTCAACTCATGGGAATGCATGGCACAGGTGGAAGGCAACTACTATTTTGCTGACAATTTGCTGGAAAGGACTGTAGGCATTCACATGTTCTTAAGCTTAAGGTTTAAGTGTCCAAAACTGGCTTTTTTTTTTTTTTCCTCCTAGTATTATTGGCAGCTTTTCTTCCTTAAACATAATTCTAGTCAAAGGTTTATTTCTTCTATCCCTTGACATGGGTATGCTTTTAGCTTCTGGAAGTCATGTTACTAGGCAAATGTAGAGCATCAATCAGTGTAGCAGGTGATTTTTAAGAACACTGTTGGCTTTATTCCTGCCCTGCTCTCTGCCCACAGATAGTTGACTTCTGATCATTATCTCTGTAGAAACCAAGAGGAATTTTGATTTAATGCGAGCCACATGGGCTCACAGTTATGTCCTGCCCTCTAATCAGTCAGCAAAATGAGTGAGTTGCAACAGAGAGCAACACATGAAGCATGCGTGGGAACAGAGATGCCACACAGGGACTGAAAAAATCCTTCACCAAACAAAAACCAGGACTCACATATAGCTCTAGCCCTTCTTTTGGGCTTAGCCTGAGCGATGGCAGGTCACTAAAAGAGCGACTGCGACGAAGCTTGTCAAAGAAAGTGTCTTGAAGAGCATCTAAGATTGTCAACTTTGGCCTGTCTTGCAGGGGGTGCAGCCATTTCTTCAACAGTTAAAGCAAAGAGGGTGTGAGGAAGGGCAAGTTAAATGAATGCTTTGTAGCAGAGTACTAAATTACAGGCAGTGGATGCAGCACTTGTAAAATTAATCTGTGTACAGATGGCCTGATTAAGCATTCAGAGTTCGATTCATGCAAAATGTAGGAACACCCTGTGAATATCTTCAGTACAAGGGCAAATTTTATCACAGGATACTTAAAAATACTTGTGCTATAATGGTTGTTTAAGTACTGTTGCAAAATGAAAACACATTTTTTAACGATTATTCAAGTATCACAGCAGTCAGGCAGGAAGGACAGGTATGCATTAATTGGCCACATAGTTTCAGAGATGCCAGGATCATAGTCACCTTCTTTTAGGATTAGCAGCTAGGAATGCACTTGCTTTGTAAGTATTTGTAAGGGTAACCTGCTGGAATCAGGGAAAAAAAGCTTAGACACATAAAGCAATGAAATGTTTGCAGTTTGAACTGCTCTAGGGTTTCTCATTACATAAACACGAAGCCAGACAGAGCTTACAAAGAATGAATGGTCCTTGAAGGTTGGTGTTTCAGGAGTGCCTTGGCTGTACATGGACATTCTCCTCTGGAGAGCAGATGCCTTGCTCACATTTCCTGTGGATGGGGTCAAGTCTTCCACATCAAAGGGGCTACGGACACACAAGCAAGAGGGGAGAAAATAAAAGGTTGTTAGGCTGAGCAAGAGGGACTTTCAGGTCCATAGAAAGGATTTTTGAAAAGTTGGCTTGTTAGCACATCAAAACCCAGAGGTAGCAAGTTCTTAAACTGAAGTGTTTAAAGAAAATGTTGTTAATTAGACGGCGGTCTCAGAAGTGTGGTTTTCGGTTCTGATAAAAGTGTTTGCTCAGGAATCATTTATGTAGTGTAGTCTGATGTTATTCTTCTCACATGAGAAGTATTCTTGGATTTGAGTTGCCAAGTGTCACACATACTAATGAGAAAGGTGCTCAACTATTAATAGAGCTGGTGCATTACAAAGGAAACCAGGAGCTGGTTTCATGTTTGTTGCATTACAAGCAACAGCACACACAATTGTTAAATGTGTCAATGCTTCTTCAGAAATGACACTGACTTATTTCATAAAAATGCAGTGAGAACTGGGTTTGTATCCTAAGGCTACCAGCTCACCTATGCTGACCAATGTGAATAGAAAACACCAAGAGACTTCCCATCACTCTTGTGGTGTATGAAGCCCTTAAATGCCAGCTTTTAAAGATGGGCCAACTCCTGAATTTCGCTATGCCCGCGTAAATCCATAAATCCAGCATCGTGTTTTTCAATGATTTTTTTTATATTAAAAAAAAATTAAAAAATATGAGCACTCAGTTATATCCCATTTTTAAGCTTTGAAGTAAGCTTTAGGCAATTCTGAGATCTATCATTACTAAGTGCTTCCCATACCTTGTAATGTCAGTACTCACCAAACCTAATTTAACAGCTGAAACTAGGCACAACCCTCTTTACCACAGGAAAAGGGCAAACTGTGGCTGACCATGAACTATTTCTCATACACCAAACTTGGGCCACAGGTCCTCCACAATCTTCCTTGGCAGGGAAAAATACGGAGAGAACAACCCACATGGGATGAACCATTTTTTCTTTGGTTGAAGTTTTACAGTTGATTGATTGATTGAGTGACTGAGCAACAGACCAACCAGTTCTACTTACTACCAGGTGATCTCAAGGTTCAGCTTCACTGTGCCAAGGTCATTGATGTCTACTGCAACCACCTGAGGCCGAGCTGCAAACAGGTCTTTTGTCTCACAGGTTACACTTCCCACAAGGATGTGAGTAGCAAGTCCTTTAACTTCTGTGACCTGTAAGAGACAAGAACAGGATATTGAGGACCACACAGGGCATTGCAATCCTTAATCTCAAAATAATAGTTTTTGATTGTCTGGCCTGGCCCCCTTGTAAAAGGCTTCTAAAATATGACTGTTTGTTGCATTACTCAAGGAAAAACTCTGAGGTTTGGTGATAGGTTTGCTTTGGGTTTTTTAAGAAATGCATAGTTGCATACGATCATGATGCTATGTTTTCTTTATGTTTTTTACAGGTGTCAGAAGAGAACAACCATGCTGGCTCAGACCAAGGAGCTGTCCAGTCTTCCATTTGATCTTCTGCCCTAGCAACAAGCAGAGCCCAAGGAAAGAGTGAGAACAGGGAGAGCACAGAGTCTCTCTGCAATTCACAAATTCCTGACTGGGAATCTCCTGATGTAACTTGCCTGTTTAATAACTCCCAAGGGAGCTCTCTTCCAGGTATTTTCTCTCTTGTAACTCTCAAGGCATGTAATTGTTTGCACCAAGGATGACCTTTGGTGAGGACTTCCACAGACCCTACTGTTGAGGGACCACCTCCATATATGTTGTTACAGTAAGAGTAGGGCACTATTCATATTTAGAGATATATTTGCCTGGAAATTCAGAGTGACAGTTCTATATGCAGCTCCTACACAAACCAGCCTTTGGCTGTTTGCTTGAAAGTCACTTCTTGAACCTTTTATGTGAAAGTGCTTGGACAGAGTCCAAAAAGGGAAGAGAATATACATATTAACCTTAACAATTCTGGGATTCTTGTGTACTATAAAAAGCAGTTCCCTCCTAACTTTCCACCTTAAACCTGTGTGTTGGATTGAGGAGAGTGACTCACTGAGTGTCACAACTTGCTCTTCATTGAAAACCTACTGTCTCACACATTTGGGGTTATTTTGGTTGTGGGTTTTGTAATCACCTACATTTTTTTCATGAAGTCTTTGCAGTGTCTAAGTGGGCCATTTCCCCTAAGACTTTCAAGATATTCTTCTGTTTAAGCCACCTAGCCAGAATGGTTTTTAGCCATTTCTAGACAGGGACAGAGAATGGATATCTCTAGGTTGGAGGCTTGTTGGAAAGAAAGCATATGGACTTTCAGCCAGGAGAAAACTGTGTTGGGAGGCTGGGGGCAATGAAGAGATGGAACAATGATAGAAAGACTCCAGTTTGGGAAGAAAATCTCTCCCACAGCTCTCACAAACCGATTTGTCTTGTAGTATCTAAGCTGGACAATACTGCAGCACATTAGTAGGTGTGTCAGAAATACTAATTATGGTTCATTACTAAAGAGTTTAATGATCTGCTTCTGTGTTTTTGCTGATGGTGCATGAGAAGGCAGATTCTTGACTCCTGCCTTGCTTGCAGGCAAAGGAGTCAGCATGCATACCTTAATAGAGATCAGTCCAACAATGAGAGGGAGGAAAACCATCTCCTCCCCATCCCAGCTCTGCTTCCCATTCACTTCTATTTTGCCTTTCAGTTTCCATCGCTGGCGACCGTAACGCATGAAAATCTAAAACAGAAAAATCCTCTTATTTTCTTGAGAAATCTGCTCTCATGATGCACAAATACCAGAAACAGAACTGGGGAAAGGGTTTGAGAAAGGTTGGAAGAGTTAGTGGTGCAGGTTCTGCCCTTCCACTTCCCATCGAGTCAGAAGGAAAAATGTGTCCTGGCGGATCTCTCTCTCTCAGCTCTCCTAATTGCTCCTTTTGGTAGTGTACCACTCACCCCTGAAGCTGCTGTTATGATGACTCATAACAAAGCTGCAAGGCATTCAATTCCATTTACAGGGAAAGTGGCAGGGCAAGGGAGATTTGGGAGGGCAGGATGAAAGCACCCGTGGTCTTTGCTAATATCTACGACTTGCTGGACCTGCTGCCTTCCCAGGCAGGTGAGTTTGTGGCCATTTCCCATCAGAGACCTCCCCAGCTGTGAGGTTTTGACTGTCTGATGATGGAAATGAATGACATCCACAGTGCAATAACCCAATTTGAAGCATCAAGAGCAGGAAGACCACTTTGGGCCAGCTGGGAGACAGCTGCACCAGCTAACTGACCCCACAGAGGATTCATCACAGGGAACAAGAGTGGGAACAAATGATTGAGGCAGCTAGGGAGTACTGGCTGGGGGGATCCACTATCAATCCACAGCAAATTTCTTGCAGAGTTAGTTCTGTTCTGGCAGAGCTGGAGGCTTTTATTTTAATCCTTCTCTAATTAACAAACTCCTGATGTTCTCTACTGAAACACTGCAGTGACCAGAGATCCTGGTGCAGCCTCACAGCAGGTAACCTCTGGGTCTTGAGAAATGGTTATTCAGTGTCTTCCTGCTGCTTAGCTCTATGATGAAGTAGAGCCTATGCATTCAGTAAAGGATGCTTGCAAGGGTGTGTTCCATTTGCCCTACGTGCATAGGATGGGTCTTTTTTCCAGGAGAATTAGAAACTTTTGTCACAAATGAGATTTTTAAAAGCTTAAAAAAATAAATATAGTTCTTTGAATAGCCATCACCAAGTTCTCTGAATATAAAATCCAGGTCTTCTGAGAGATGCCCTGAGAAAAGCAAACATACAGGGTTTTTCTGAGCACATATGGGATAAATAACAGCTGTTTATTGAGGTGCTGATGTGAAAAGGTTTTATTCATCATGATGTAAAAAGCAGCAGAGAGCTGCTTTCCTTTTGATTCTTTTGCTATTAAATAAACAATAAACCCATGCAGACATACCTCATATTGATCTCCTGGGCAGAGCCGAGCGAAGCCAGCCAGACCTGGGAAGGAAAGACACAGAGGGGCTGTGGGAGGGCCTGGGCTGCCAAGACAGCTGAGCCCAGAAGTGGGGTGCAGTGGGGTGCCCAGTGCCACCACTGCCACACTTGGACAGAAGAGAGAAACAGCCTCCTGTAGCCCCCCAGCTGCTGTTTATATCCCCCCCTCTTACTGCTCCCTGAAACCCTCCAAACAAAGACAACCCTCCATCTCAGTCTTCTATTTTCTTCTTGATTCTGTATAAAATTCATTGGGCTGCGGTTTCTTGCATGTGACAGATGTATACCTTCCAGCTTTTCTCCCCACAAGAGCCTAAAGTTTCCTTTTCCATAATAATTATAGAAAAAGGCACAACAGCTTCCTGACGTCATCTGGCTTCAGACTCTGAGCTGAGAGCCCTTCCCGTGGCGAGGTGTAGGCGAGCTGCTGATCTCCACGTAGTGCTGCTCAAGGCTAACCCAGCGAGCTCCACACTTTACCACAGATTCCTTTTTAGTACATCTTCTTAGAGACACAGCAAGCTACAGGGGCTCCTTCTGCTTGGTGCTCCCATAACGTTATCATTCCCATTATAGCTGAGTGTCTTTCAGTAGTAAGTGCATCACAAGACATGACTGACATCTGTAATGCCTGATTAATCCCAGTTTTTCCCCTAGAACCAGAGAAGTACCACAGCAAAGCACTTGTGATATATGTTTGGTTTGGGTTTTTTTTAAGGTAGGACTTAACAATGCTATTGTTATATCAGCACTGTGCATATGAAATGAAAGTTTCCTGAGGGACCATGCTGAAATCCAAGGGGAATTACTACCCCTCTCCTGGCTTGCTGACCTGCTTTTCTACAGGATTCTACTGGTTGTTTTTCCCACAGAGGGAGCCTCTCCTTTCTCACAGATCCCCACAGTATGTAGCCATTGCATTTGCTCTGGTATAAAAACTTACCCAGCTTTGCCTGTGTGAGCCTAAATCTATGCCTCTAGTGTTGCAGTGGCCCAAGGAACCATCTCAAGGCCACATACAAAGCCTGAGAAAGGAATGCCACAAGGGCACATACAGGGGGGGTGCTAAAATCAAGGCAAGCATGAGCAACCCTAGTGCTGGCTGTACTTGCAGGGATGAATTAGTCCTGCTAGCTGTACTGTAGGAGAAACTCAATCCCTGCATGCAGTCATGGACTGTCCCTGTGTCTGCTTATCTTCCATTTCTTTGACCAGAAAAGAGTTTTCTTTGCTCATCTTAGTGTTCAGCAGAACAGAGAGGCCCTTGCACAGAGCTCATATTACCAATTCCTTTCTAATTTATTTACTGTTTATAAATAATTTAAGATTACTAGCACTCCACCACTGCTTCTTTCTCCCCAGGCATGCTTTTATAAGTGAATTTGATCACTGCTGGGACACATCACCAAAAGCATGTGAGGAAAATAAAAGGTCTTTTCTTTGCCTTTGGGAGGGTGAGGAAACTCCAGCTTAAAACTCCATAGGGATGTTTAGGTCTGTGAGCTGTGACAGGCCCAACCAGGCTGGTCGAGTCTTTCCAGCATGGGATAAGCACTCACTTGACAATAGGGCACAAGTACTTTCACAGGAAGCAAGTCTTTGGTGACTGATTGGCTTTGGGGGACTAAAAAATGTAAACATCACACCTCTGTGAAAGCATGGGTCTGTAATGCAGCCAGGACAGGAGATTGCTGCTGGGGGCAGCATAAGTTATTGAGGGACAGGGTCACCACGTGGCTGAGGTGAGGAGGCAGGGCCATCTGAAGGTCCTGCAGCACCAGCAGCTCTGCTGGCATGCAGGGTGCTGGACTCCTGGACCGCTGTGTCAGGCCAGCACATCGTTCTCCCTTGAGTGGAACATCTGGGCCTTTCACCTCCTGCTGTCCTGGCTCTGCAAACAGCTACAAGGGCCCTTCCCTGTGCATCACAACAGGGCACACAGATTCCACACAGCAATTTCCACCCTGGGTTTCCTCGGTAAATTTCAACAACTGATTAATCCTGACAGTTCTCTAAGCCTGCTGGCACATTTATTATCTTGATTTTGGAAAATGATTAGGCTTTTTTTTTGTCTCTAAGTATCAGTCATAAAAGCACTGTGCAGCTCCCCTGCTTCCTGACAGCATTGTGTAGGTTGGCTTGCTTTCAGTGTAAGTGACAGAGGGCACAAAATAAAAATAACTTTCACTGGAATGGCTAGGAACAGATAAGCTTTGGGGAGAGGAATGCTTTGATTTTAAATTAGATCCTCAAGTTAGCTGGGTATACTGCAGTATAACTTAAGGGGGAAACTTGCTGTGTGATACACAGGCTTTTGAGCTAGAGCTGTTGCAAGCCTTAGCAATAGCAATGGCTGTATTGTCCTATAGGATTCCTATTCCTAGGGAAAACTATCTAGATAGAAATCTCAGATGCCCTAATTAGAGAATACTTAATACAGCGTTTCTCTTTGCTGTTTTCTAATTTGGGCTTCCTTATGCGATGCCAACTGTGTTCAGAAGCAGCTGCTGGCTGTGGTTTGTGCTCTGCTCCCCACGTGTGTGTGGTACCTGCCTTCTCCAGAGCCCCTGAGTCCTGCAAGAGGATCTGGCATCCAGAAGAGAAGGGGCCAGACCTCCTCAGCCCAGCCATTTGTGACACGGTGACACCTTCTGCAACACGCCCCACTGTCGGGAACTGTGCACTGCATTTACAGCAAGTAAAGGAACGCTCTGAGAGAGCTGGCAAAGCCTTTTTACACTCTGTGACATTGTTTCATTCAGCATGGCCACACTCTGGTTCTGCTGGGGGTTTCTGTACAGAAATATCTGGCTCAGTCTCTGTGTGTTCATCTAAATCCTGAGGGATGGAGCTAGAACTCCAACATCTGCTACAATTGTTTTCTCTAACATGAGAGCACAGAGTAGCTATTTTAATTTAATCTAAATTTAATCTTAATCGTATGCAATGCAATCATAGGAAACAACTGTGACAAGGCAGGCAGAATCAAAGCCCTGTATGAGATTTGTGAGCTCTCAGAACTCCACCAGCGATACTGTGGATGTTTTAAATGGCAAGATTTCAAGTGAAGAATTATGAGTTCATGAATGCTTAGATGCTGATTTTGTTTTACAGAACTATTCTCATGCCAGTGACTGAAGATCCAAAAAAGATACTCCTCCCAATCTCTTCTTTAAGACATTGAGTCTTAAAGGGATAAGAGCATTAGCAATACCTGATGATCCACTGAGGCTTCAGGAAAAACTGATTCCATTGTATTCAAACCCATAAATTACCCCTGTCATAAAGACAAGGAATAAAGTGGAAAGGAGAATGCCATCTAGGAAAACTATTTCCAGCTTTTTGCTTTTTTTCCATTTGGTCAAAAACAGTACTAGTCACAATTAGCAAAAGTAAAGGACTCAGAAATAGCCAATGTCAAATTAAGAAGGTATCTTGAATTTCAAGTTCAGCTCCATGGAAATTCACAGAATTTCCCAGTCATTTTCTCAAAGAATTACTGGAAGAGAGGCAAAAATTACAGCAGCCTTCGAAACTGAATTGCTTTGGCTGTTGGGAGGAGTCTTTGTGGGAGGTAATTAATCTAGAAAACAAAAAAGCAGTATCTCAGGAAGCCTGTAAAGCATTGATGTTCCTGTTTCTGTGATCCTTTCCAGTGGGCAGGGGTGTAAGTTGGGGGTTTGTAGGTCCAGCAATGGGTGGGGGGTGGGAAGCCCCACCTGTCATAAATACATGTCACACAGCATGTCTCAATTCCCTCACCAATGTGTGTGGCAACTGCTGCTGTTTCAGAGAAAGAAGGGGAAGGTGAAAAGGCAATTACCTTTCATCTTGATGCAAAACTCCCCCAATAGGTTTTCCAGTTCTGCTTCTATGGTACACATGTTCTGTGTTGGAAAAGAAAACAATAAGGTCAGACAAACCCTCTTTGTTTGGTTTTTTTAAGGTCTGTTTTTAAGGATAGATTCTGTTATGCAAATGAAAGATATTTTGCAATAAAACTAATCTCATAGCCATCTTCTTGTTTAGCTAGGTCTGGCCCTAAATCTGGCAGCTGAGCTATGCCTGCTTTTGCTGAGACTGCAGCCCTGTGCTCCTCTGCTGCTGTGTGCTAATCCTCCTGATGGCAAAAGGGAAGCTGTGGCCCTTGGACAATAACCTGGTCACTGTTCTGGTCCTCTCCAGCCAGGGCTTGTGCCAGCAGCTCTATGCCAGAGTGTCTCCCGGCATGATCTAATCCCTCAAGAAACACAGACTACATTAAGAAAAAAGACTGTGAGAGATGGGTCTTAGACACTCTCCAGTTCTTCCTTCAGATTTTGGAAGATTATCACAGCTTTTGTGCGTTTGCAACACTATTAGACTGTTGTTCATCACCTACTGCCTGTTTAATAAAACAGATTTTGATCACAGCAAGTACAACAGGTAGGATGCAGCACATGTCTGTATGCACATGGTTTCCAGTTAACCTGCCATCCCTAAATCTGCAGGCAGGAAGGAGGCAGCTGGAGTTGAGGTCGGTTTGGGGTAGATTTATACTTTTGTGCTGCAGTTCATAGGTACCACCCTACTCTCACAGAGTCTAAACTGTTATGTCAGGGAGCTCTTTGGGCCCTTGTAACCTGTCTCTGTAAGTCATCAGGTATTTACCTGAAGAAATACTAATTCTTCTTTGCTGAGTTTGCTTTTATTTCTTCCATCTGGATGAAACTCTCCCTGAAACTAGTGGCAAAGTTCCCATGGCTTTCAAACAGTGTGAGAGTGAAAGAAGGAAGAGATGAGGATGTACCTCTGTGTACTCCTTGTAGCTCCTGTTGATTTCAGTCAAACTCTCCCGAGCTGCTTTGCTGGCAGGAGACATTGCAAAAGCTTGCTTCATTTTGCTGGCACCATCACAGAGACGTCTTTGGATACAATAGGCTTCGTAAAGCTCATCCACCTAGTGGGAACAAGGCAAATGTACTGAAAAAACAACCCCAGAAAAGCCAGCAAAATAGAACCAACACAATGAAGTCATTTGCATTAAAAGAAAACTCAACCCAAACCACTGTATCCAATGGAGGGGCTGAGGAAGTGAAGCTGTGATACTGTTACAGTCTATGAAAAAGAAACATGAGATAAAAGTAAGCTCCACTGCAAAAATCTCAGTAGAGCAAGAGTAGATGCCAGCAATTCACCTGCTCGTCCTGCACGCCTCTAAGCATTGCTACTCCTGTTCTCCCCTTGGTAGCAGTGAGGAAGGAATGCAGCCAGCCTCTCAAACACCTCACTGTGGAGGAGCCCTTTAAAAGGCAACTGCAATGCCCACACTGCCAAATGTGACTGGAAGTGGCAAATGGCACATTTAACAGGGTCAGCAGTGCCTTCAGTTCCCCAATGCCAGCCATGGATCAAGGCTGTTGTAGTATTTGACTAATAAGTAGTGCTGGAAGCTGGGAATGATATTTTGAATTCTTACCATCCATCCTCCAGAAACTGGGAATAATACTCAGAATCAACACAAAGGCTTACAAACAGCTGGTGTCAAATGAAAAAGGATTTTGAACTTCAACCCCCCAGGTATTTACATAATTCCCAGTCATCTTCTAACACACTCCTTTGACATAACTTAGGGACCCAACATTTTTAAAAGCACTCTGGAACTTTTGCAAAACACAGTCACCCACTGTCTGAAGCCTCACCTGGATCTAGCTTCAGAGGGCAATGGATTTACATGTCTCATGCTTTGGTTTCCCTTTTCCCTCTAACCCCTGTACTGAATGTATACATTTATTCCATCTGAGTTGTTCTTTAAGAGTTTACAGTGGTATAGGCTGATATTTACATTTATATTTTTATGTGCGTGTCTGTCTGTGTATACACACACACACCAGCTATATATAGTGCTCTATATTTTTAGGAACTAAATCTGTCAGATACAGAAGATGTGGGTTTTCTAACCTAACTGTCAGGGTGAGGAGAAGGACAGAATAGAAGAAGATGTCTCTTCTCTCTACTTCTAATGTCCCTTCTAAAACAGGATGACATTTGGGTTTTACCTAAAATAACTCTTTCTATTGTTGTCTCTGAAATCAAGAGACCACCCTGTGTCCCATGGTGCTCCTGCTCAATAATGGATTTTCATGCCAGAATTTCTCTCTATGAAAGCATCTTGGCTCCATCAGTCTATGACTTTGTACTGCTGCATTAGAGCTGAGCCTGATGTGACAATCCAGGCTTGTTTCAAATCTCATTTTCCAAGCCTGCTTAACCTCTAACAAAAAGTGCTGTTGCTAATTTGTTTGGAATGGGACTTGTCTTCCTGATGGCTTCAAAGCCTTGGGTCAATTTTTACAAGGCTTTCTTGGATAACTGGTGGCTGAAGCCCTGACTTGAGGGCATCCTACCCAAAACAGGGAATGCTTTGCAAAGTGAAAGCATTCAGCAAAAGGTGATGAAGACACAGGGGTAGCATTTTAATATTTTGAAGTTACAGAAAAAGCTTTCTGCACTCATACTCACTCCTGTTTCTCCTGAAAGCCAGCAAGCTAAAAAGACAGCTACTATAAATAGCTGCCACTTGGTATTTACTTCTGACACTGGAGTGGAGCCTTGGTCTGGGGTTGATATCCTGCTCCTCCTGCCCATGTGAGTGTGGCTAGGACACACTCATCTGCTCCCCAAGTATGTGGGATCTGCTGTTGTGCATCCCATTTTCCTTCCTTTGCTTCCTTTACAGAGCAGTGGCAGGTAGAAGGCAGAAGGGATCTCTGTGGCCCTGATTAAATACTGCTGAAAAAGACCTTCCCTGTCACTAGAAACAAAGATGTTTCTCCACCTGCCCCAGCCTGTAGGCTTTAACACCACACACTCGGCTCCTTTTGTCTCTGTTGCCCTGGGTTACAGAGAGAGATCTCATGGAGCTGGCAAGCCTGAGTAACACTGACCAGCATTACCTCTTGGGTTTGGTGCTTTTCACTCTTATTCTAAACCCAGAAACCATTAGCTCTGAGCAGGCTGAAGTGGGATGGATTTGAATGGAAATGTTCTTCAAGTACTAATTTTTGCCATTCATGTTGCCAGCAAGAGAGTAGGTGGCTTGGGGAACAAAATCTCAGTCTATCGCCTTATGATTTATATTTTTATTTTTGGCTCCAGGAGTAAGAGAAGACTGAAATTAAAAGGTTTGGATAGGTTGTCATAATTAGAGGAGTTGAAGCTGCACAAATGCTTTTCAAATGACTCTCAAAAGACATTTCATCTGTCAAAAATAATTCATTCCTTTGTCAGGCTCAAAAAAGCAACTAATCACTAGCAGATATGTTTATAAGTAAGAGAATACATGCCATGGATTTTGTCCAGCTCTAAAACCTATTAGTGTAAATCACAAGTACCTCCACTGAATATTCTCACCAATGTATTCAAGTGGATGTGGGCCCCAAACCACGCAGCAAAAGCATTAGCAGTGAAATCCAGGAATAAATCCAAACTAGCTGCTGTGTGTGCTAGAGATAACTGCTGAATTAAATTGCTTTCAGATGCAATCCTCTTTCTACCTAAAGTCTGACAATAAGCATGCTGTGAGATAGATTTTCCCCAGCAAGTCTCCAACCCTGTGTTCTCTCTGTACCTAAAAGCACGTGGGAGTGTCTTGGGGCACGGCTGCACCTTGGGGTCCATGTGGAAACCCTTTCTTTGGCTCCAACCACCAGCCTATCATGGAAAAACCAGCAAATCTGGGAGCGGCCTCCCCAGCACAAAGGGGTAGCAGGAGGCCAAGGGTTTGTTTCCTCAATAATATAGGAACAGATGCAGAGGAAAGACGATAGGGGAGAGCTCATTACCTTGCTAATGTGGAACTCCAGCCTTCTCATGTATCTCTCAACTGCTTTGATTTGCTGAAAGAAAGGAAAAGGCAGAGGGTGAGGCACCTTTAAATAAATCAGTAAGATACTGCCATGCTAGCTCTGCTAGTCCCCATGGATCTGAGATACTCCTCCTTAAAACACACACAATTTCCTTGACCATGAATCTGGAATTAGTTGTCCCAACCTACCACTGTTAAGCTGCTGCTGACAATGGAGCTCCTTCACTTCTGTATCTAATATATTTTTTTAAATAAAAAAGAGTTTTTATTTGATAGGATTTCTCTAGGTTTTTCTAATTATTATTTAAAAAACAAATAAAAGAAAGCAGAATTTTTTTTAGGTTAAAAAGTATTTTCAGTACTTTGAAATCCTGTACTAATATTGATTAGGTTTCCATTTCAAGATCCATTCTCTTCCTTAGCAAGCTGGTTTTGAGAATAAACCCAAGCTTGACATTTTGACTGGAAAAAAAATGTCAGACTTGTTCAAAAAATGTTTTTGAAAGCTTTTGTTTTCTTTCACCTAATTTTTACTGCAGGAAAAATATATTTTCAATTTTTCCTTCTTCAGAGCTGGCAGGAACAGGAATGAACTGGGGCTTGACCTGGATCCCGCCCCAACCCCCCCGGTGTGCCCCTGTCAGCCCCCATCTGACTGGAGCTGGCTGAGAGAATTTGCACAAGGGAATGGATTTAATGGCTGTCAGCTGACAGAAAAAGGAAGTCTCTCCTCTGCTTCCTTCCTTCCTTGTCTGGCAGGGGTCTGTATCTCTGCCTGTGCCCATCCCAGAGCCAGTTTGACCTGGCAGACCTCAGAAAAAGGGTTGGTGGGATACGTTTGATGCCAGATTAGTGAGCACACTGTGTTTGATGCCACATTAGTGGGCAATACCAGAGCCCATGGGAAGAGGAGGGGAGTGGCACTTCTTCCTTTGAAAGTGCAGGTGTTGGCATGGCTAGTGGATCCCTCTGAGAAAGGTTTTCCATGTACACTGTATGGATACTAATGCTTCCTTGCAAAATGAGTGTTACAGGGAGTAACATACCTTATCTAAATCGTACAGGACTCCCTGCAACAGAAAACACAAAACCGTGATTAATTTTGCAACACAACCATGAGAAAGTAGTTTGACAGTCAACAGAAATCAGAAACAAGACCATGGCTAGAAGGGAAGAAGAGCATCAGTACAAATTCCCATCCCCTGGTTGCCCCAGCACCTCAAGAAGGCCACAGTGCATGGACACGATGAAAAAGCGCAGCACGTACCAGGCGTGAGTTTCTTTTCATGTCTTTTAACTGAGTAGTCAGCTTATCCAGCTCTGTCTGGTGAACCTCCAGATACTCACTGCAAACACAAACCAGAGAACGATGCATGAGCTCTGCAGCACATACCCAGCTGGCTGATGACCATCCTAAAAGAAAACCTGCCTGACAAATGGCTTTCCTCACTGGATGTGTTTACAGACAAAAACTCATTTACGTTGACCTGTCCTAAAAGCAGCTCCCTGCTGCCTTTTTGGGAATAAAGAGGAGCCTGCTTATTTAGCTGTGTGTAAGAGCTCGGTGTTCTCTTGACACTGAACAACCAGTTTCAAGTAAGCTAATCTGCTGCTTAGTTTATGGGCTGGTGCCTTCCAGTCGCTGCCCCTGTATCTGGCTGATAAAAGCCCTGTTATCATCTGGGATGTTATCTGAAAGGCAACACGAGCCTTTGATAGGACTCTAGGAAACTCAGAGGGGAAAAAAAATCTGATGTTGAAATCCCAGACTTTGGGAGCTTTTCTTAAAATGTGAATGGGAATGGGATTCTGCCTCCTGTATTCCTGTTTCCCATACAAATATTTTAGATCCTAAGTGTCTTAATCCAGACTTCAAGATGTGTATGTTTGTCTCTTATGAGGAAGGATCCCTGTTCTTGTTTCTCTAGGCTCTAAAATGTCACAGAAAGCTTCAATCAACAAGAAGGATAAAAGCTCTTACTTCAGGCCACTCTTCAAGGCTCGATAGACCTCCTCCATCCTTTTAGGCTGGGGCTCTTTGGGCGTGGTGCTGTTCTTATGGCCCAAATTATGCATTTTCTTCACCTTTGCTTGGGGCTTCTTGAGCGCAGAGGAATTTTCAATAAAGGAGTTACACCTGCAAAATGAACATCAAAGAGGAAGAAATCCCTATAAATCACAGAAATCTCAAAGGGGTGTAGCTTGCAGAAATCTTCTGATATTATCTCTGCTAGCAAAGATGAATCTGCTGCTCTGCCTGCCAGTTAAAGGACTACATTTCTTTACAGTCTTTAATAATTTCTTTAATAATCTGAACAGACTGGGATATGTGCTTCCCAAGATACAAATGCTTGTCTGGAAATGCAAGGCCAAGGCTCATCAGACATTTCTCTGTCTTATACCATGCCTGTCCTAACTCACATTAGAGAGCCCTGTGAGAGGGCTGAGCTGCATCCAGGTGCTAAAAGGAAAAGGGAGCCCAGATAATCTCAGGTGTAAAGCCTGTGGCTCCTAAGGAAGATTGGGATTTGATTAAGAGTGTTTCTGGAGGACAGCATCACACCACTGGTCTCGAGTCTGGAGTGTTTGGCAAAGTGAGGACAGTTGTGCTGCATACAGGTGCCTCTTTGGTGACTTGGCTGGGGGTAGGTCAGCATCTAACAACCATCACTGACTCGGGCTGACAATGGGAGACAACCCTTTGCCTGCTGCTCCTCCTCAACTGCTAACTGGTGGTCTGGCACTGGAGACTGCACAAGCTAAAATCAATTGTAAAGTAGCCTCTGGGAGCATCAGGGACAGGACTTGGGCACGCCTGACTCAAAGCCCTAAGTCCTGTCTAGCTAAGGGGCAGTGCATGGAAAGGCTCTGCAGACAAGCTCAGGGAAACAGCTTTGTTTTGAACTCATAGTGGTGCAGCAATGAGAAAACTGTTTTTAGGTAGCAGTGCTCTTAAACTGGGGGGGATGGCAAGTGTATCATGTTCCTGCACATTTCACATGTTGAAAAGATCACTGCATAAGCTAAAATGATTCTCTGAAATTCTCTTGTAGCCTCATTACTATGGAGGTAAACAGGCAGAGAATAACAGCTTATTTATACAAACAATATATAGAGACATTTTAGCCTAGGACATTTTATTTGGCAGAGAGTCAGAGAGAAAGCAGTCCTCTCTCACCTCCTTTCCCCCTTCACCCCCTAAAGCCCAGGACTCCCTTACAGCCCAGGTTTGAAATTCCCCTTAGAGAGCAAGGGCACTTGCCTGGACCGTCTTTCCTGAAGCCCGCTGAAGCCAGCAAAGGACTGGCTTCTAATAATCCCATTAGGACCTCCTGGGGAGAATGAATGTGATCCTATTGACATGATTTCAGGGAGCCTCGGAGAAATTCCTGAAAAACAGCAGAAAGATGTCAGTGGTGACCGACTTACGGTACGAGGCAGGCGGCGAGGCCAGGCAGCCTGGAGTCCATCAGTGACATTAAGGGGTACCTGAACCCCACAAGGGGCTGCAGGCCAGGGCACAAATCTGTTTGCATTTCAAATCATGCCCACTCAAAACCAAAATGGTCCTATTTTAACTTCTGATTTACAGCCCAGGACCTACTGAAAATGTACCACAGACACAAAGAGGGTCTGGATGTGGGATTAGAAACCAGATACTTCAGTGTGATAACCCCAATGCCATCCCAAATTTCTGCCAAGCCTGGCATGCTTCACTCCCAGTGCCCCCATCTGTCCTGGAAATTATTATGGGAGCATGCAGAGCTCTTAGGAGGTGCTCACCATCACTGCAAAGTGTGATTATATACAATAATGACTTTAAAAAGGGTTGATACATCATGAATGCCCTGCAGCTCCCCTTTGATCCTTGCTCCCTTGGCTGCTCAGCCCAGAGGCTGCTGAGAAGGAAGAGGTGTATGTGCAGCCATGGCATGCCATGATGAGAGAGGGATGCTCTCCATCATGAAGAGAGAGGAGTGAACAAGCCCCAGGCACTGCATGCTCTGCATTTCTCGTGTCCGGGGGGGCACAGCAGGCAGGAAGCCCTTGCCCTCTGTGTGCTCATTTCCAATGCCCAGCTTAGCCTCTGCACTAAACTAGGATGATTTCAATCCATCCACAAATAAACAGCAGAGAAGTGCTACGGTTCACAGCAGCTCTATGTGCTGCCACAAGGGAAAAGGGGGATGCCTCTATCTCCCTTTTCTCCTTAATCCGCTGTTTTTCTTGTCTCTGCCCTCGGCAGACAATTAAATTGATTTTTCTGCTGCCTTGGTTTTGTGCTGCTCTGGCAAGAGGAATGGCCTCACCCATCTGTGAGGAGCACCATGGCCAACACAGGCCAGGCAGCAGGGCAGGGAGCAGAGGGAAATGGGGATGCTGGAGAGGAAGGCGCTGGTCAGCAGGTGCTGCCAGACACGGCTCCTCCATCTTGCAGGACCCTCCTCTCACCACCTCCATCCTTCCTGGGATGTCAGTTCAGCTGATGACACCACTGTGCTGTGAAATGGACTGAGAAACTAGGCCAGCTTAAAAATAACCTGACAGAAAATGAAAAAGAGGGGGTTTAACAGTTTTTTTCCATCTATTTTAAAATCTAGACCCAGCCTGCCCCATGCCCCCAGTTCATTTCACTCCAATAGCTGGGCTGAGGGATGAGCTTAGTAATGAAGCAGGATGGTATGGCAGGGGCAGGGGCTGCCTCCAGGCAGTGCAGCTGATGTTCTGAGAAAGTCTGACCTAGGGGGCTGAGGGGGTGATAGCAAGTCTAAACTGCCCTCTCATCCCCACAGAGGAGGAATGGTTGTGGGTGCCCAAAAAAGCAGCCATTTGTGAAAGCCAGAGATCTACACTGTGAGCCTTCACAACTGAACATATTTATTAATGATAAGCACCAGAGCTACGTGGTGCTTGCATGGCAAACATTCACTGCAGAAAGCAAATACGTGGGAAGCATTGTGCCTTGCTCAGATATATTTAATTTGTAGTGTTAAGCTGGGCAAATATTCTTTGGGGTGGCAGTAGGCAGCACGGCGAGCTACTGTTCCTCTGTGAAGGGGACTGCATTGCCCAAGGAGCTGCTTTCCCAGGAATATTTCTGCAAGACCTCTGCCAGAAACACTTCTTCCAGTCCCAGCACTGCCAGCACTACTGCTAATGAGACATCTTCTCTAGTACACAACCCAACCAGAGTACATCTTTCTGTTTTGGAAGCGAGGGCTGTGCCCTGAACAGCCTCAGAGATGCCACAGAGGGTGCAGACAAAGACAGTTTTCTCCTCCCCTGCAGTCAGCAGGTAATGGTCCTTCACCATTTGTGTCCCTGGCCTAGCCCAGTGCAGCCCACCCAGCTCAGGGCTCAGAGAGTTTAATCACAGCAAGGATAAACCCCTGGGGCAGAGAAGCTGCCCTCAGGCAGACCAGGACCATGAGCACCCGTACTGGGCAGAAACCCAGGCGTGGCCAGGGGACAGGGTGGAGGAGCAGAGAGGCTCAGGAGCACCTGCTCCTCACAAACTCGGAAGACACCACAGTGAGGATGCACTTTGGCTAACTCACACAGGGATAAACATGCTCCAGCAGCCACAGCTGGAGGTACTTCAGTCTTTGGTCAATGAGAGCCCAAATCTGGCTCTGTACTCACCCCTAGATCCATAAGGCTCTCTGCACACCTCTGGCAGGGCTGAGCTCTGCTTAGGCTTGCTGATATCTGGCACAGCACTTTCCAGAAGGCATTTTGCTGCTTCCAGGGTCAAACCTCACATCCCTGAGGCTGGTAGGGAGTTTCCCTGTGCCAGCTCGTGCCTAACAGTTCAAACTCCACAGAGTTTGAGCCACCTCCTGAGAGACAGAGCGGAAACCACCTGACCACAGCACTCTGGGGGTCTGCACAGCAAGTTCCCCTTGGGTCTGCAAACAACCTTGAGACAATTAGGCTGCAATCTGCATGCTCCCATACCAGGATTTGCATTAAAAATCAGGCCAAATTTTGTGCCAAGGAGCAGAAAACCCCTTGCAAGTGTTCAGCACTTGCACTGCTTGACAGGATGATTAACATGCACACCCTGACAACATCTGGAGACCTAGGAGGAGCTAAACAACACTGACAGTCAGAGGAGATTGAGCTACATAAACATCAACTATTCCTTAAAAATAGAGAAAACAAAACTTGATGTTGGGTGCTAATCACGACCGCATTGGCCATGGAAAGATAAAGGCTTTAGATTCAAATCCATTGTGAAAATGTTAGCATCTTCTGCATGATGAGTCTCTCCTCTATTAATATGTACAGAGGATGAATGGCTTTAACTCTTAACAGAATCTTAGTGTCCAAATGTGACTGTGCAGAAACATTGGAACTGTTTTGGTTTTCTTTTCCTTTGGGCAAACTTAAAAAATAAATAATCTTGGAAAAGGAATGTACTTATTTATTTTCTTTATTTTTTTCAAGCACTCAGATGGCTTTGAAAGGTTTCAGTAGCTAAGACTTTCCTCAAGATACCAGAGAAAATGTGCAAGAAGTGCAATTGAAATGCAAATTGAAGACCTGCCTGGAGCTACTTTTGCTTTGCTTTTGCATAAAATGGTCAGAACTCAGAACCCAGATAGGCTTGTGGCCTCTCCCTATATATTATATATAACCTTGGTGAATAATGTATGTTTAATTTCTGTACAGAAGAAAACCGAGATAAAAGGAGGTAACAGAGTCAGAACTGGTGAAATCTCCCAGTTCTGTTCAGTTATTTTCCATTGGTTAGGTTAAAGGTTGACTCTATTGTACAAACACCATCTGTTCTTAAGGTTTAAACTAATATTGCTGACATCTCAGATACTTCCAACCAACCTCAGAGAACTGCAGAGTCTGCATCAGCCCCTTGGCCCAGATTCACAGAGACAATGGCTGCACATGGCACTGCATCCATGGATTATTTATGATAGCTACATCTCGCAAATACACCCTGAGTGATGAGTATCTGTCACCTTGCTGGGATACCCTTTGTTGAGAGGGGTTTATTTTCCTGCCTCTTAAACCATTCACAGGTCTCTGTGCTATCAATACCACATAAAGCCACCTCTGAATTTAACAATACAGTTATTTCCTGGTGGCATGCACAGATGCAGTTGCTGGTATAATTTCAGCAAGGCTGAGCCCGTGAGGACTCACCCAGATCTCTTACTGACCTGGAGGGTATCCCCACAGCTGAACACTGCTGAGGGGATTGTGGTGCTATGCCAAGGTGGTGATCAAGTTTCCAAGTCTACATTTAGCAGTTATGTGATATAACACTACTGGTCTTCTACATGCAGTGTAAATTTTGCTCTCAATATAATGCAAGTTGCACATCTAAACACTTCTGTGATATGAGAGATCTACTTCATCAGTAGATATAATGACTGTGCTTACACTTCTAAATCTGTAAAGTTAATGAACCAGGGATGTTCTTTCCTCCTTACTGCTAATATAAGCACACCCTGTGTAGAAGTATAATTAATATAATTAGTACTGCCCATGCTAAGTGCACAGCAGTTGAATGATGAGCCCATCAGTGAGTCAAGGGATAAGGTGAAATCCTATCAGTACTCCTCTGCCCTATTCACTGACAGCTTGCAGCAGAGAATGGCAGATAATTGACGATGTCTCTGTCCCCAGGGAAATAAAAGTCCCCTCTCTCAGCTCTCCTTTCAGTCTGGAAACAGGGAAACAGCTGAGCCAGAGCTAATGAGAGGGGAAGGGACCATCACTTCCACAGGGCTATCCTCTCTTCATCACTCTCAGCACAGACCTCTACCTCCCACAATGCCAAAATAATTGATAAACAGTGTGGACTTTGAGTCAAGCTAAGAGGGGAACAGGCAGAAACATATTTGCTAAATCCAGTCTAACTTTTGCACAGTCCTTTTTTCTTTGCTTCTTCCCCATGACCAGTTTGAAGATGGTATTTTTTTGCTCACCACATGAGGGAGGGGAAGTTGGTTTTGCTAGACATGTGCTAGCAACCACATAAAGCTGCAATATAGAGCAGTGATGGTGCCCTTGATTCCTCCTGCTCTCTCCTTGTAGCAGCTCCAGATGTGGCTCCAGGTCTAGACATTGCTCTAAGGTGTTAGTTAGGGAGCTGTCTGCAGCTGAGGCTTCGAGGACACTTTGGGATTATGTATAATCGCTGATTAAATGGGAATGTGGGGTAGGACTGAGTGACTGAGAGCATCCTTGATAATCCTTTTTTCCTATATTATTTTCTTGTGTGACACATGGTTCAAGGTCCATTCTGGATCTAAGGAGAGGTAATCCCTACGGTCAGATGGTTTGTATGTTGATTCTTTTTTGATCTGTGATGGTCTGCAGGCTGTCTGTTAAAAATTAAATGATAATTATTTAGGTTCAGGTGAGCTGAGGGGGTCCACTGACTAATGTGAGTGGATGGCTACAAAAGTCAACTGATTCTGTTTGGCATGCTAGGAACATTTCCTACCTGCAAACCTGGGGCATGTCTGACAAATGACCTGGTATCTTTGTGACTAATGAAAGAAAAGAGCATTTTCCTCACATCTATGCCAAGGTCTATGTTCTCCTAATTGGGCTGGCTGGCCCATTTTAAATGCAACAAGATGACATTTAGGACCATGCATCTCACCAGAAGACAACCACAGTAAGGGTAGGAACTGATTATGCCCTAAAAGTCATGTCCTCCTCCCAAATAGCCAATTCTTTCTGCTTTGCTTTCTTAAGCCCAAAGAGCACAATGCACTTCTAAACTTACACAGACTCAGATCAGTGCCAAGCTCATTCAGTGCACCTTCAACTTGCTTGCTTTTGTAGCCTACAGTCTAGTAATTTTTTATATTTATTTTCCAACTTCTTCCTTCTGATTTAAATCACTTTGGCAATACAAGGCCAGCATGGCCAGTAGCCCAAATAACCACCTGGAATTTATGATTTCCATGTTCCCTAGGCTCCTAGAAGGTACAGAGGTATGCATCTTGGATGAGAATGCAGACATCCTTTTGCTTTTTTTAACGTAAAAATTTGACAATGATATGTGGGTAGGAATGCTCGGGAGCATTATAAAAACTTTCACAAGAAATTTAATTCTTGCACAAGAGTTTTTACACTCTCAGGACAAAAACTCTTAGGCGTGAGTGAGCAGGCTCACAATTTCTGTACGTGTCAGGAACATTCCTGTGGGGTAGGGGGCTCCTGGAAGCACCTGCAGAAAGGTCTCTTCTGTTGGTCATTCAATTACACAAATTACAACCTTCATGGCACATTTTATGCTCCCAGTGATTGGGCTGCTCCTCCCTTGTGCAGGGCAGCATTTGCTAGAGCTCTATAGACATGTGAGCTCCATCTGAAGAACTATTCTCGGTTGCCAGAATAAAACCATGTGCATTTGTTCCACCAAAGTCCGAGGCTCAGAGGTATTCCTACATAGCAGCACATGGCTCTGCTGACAAGCACACCTCCCAGGCCTACATCAGCTGGTGAAAGGTGAGGGACCCCTGAGCTTCAGACAGCAATTTCAGCGTACAGAAAGAGCCACGTGGGCTGCAGAGAGCAGTGCTGCACAGAGAAGGGGCTGCAGCTGAGGTGGAGCTCCCTCCTTCTAACAGGGCATGTGGGAGCACATGGGACACGCTTGGGTGGGCACCAGAGCCAGTGGCAGCCACAGCACGGGAAGGAAAAGGTCTGCCCATCTCATACAGCAACAAGAACCTTGGCTTAGCCCACTGCAGCTCGTCCTGCTCTTGCTGAGGTGAGTCTCTTCCCCCATCATGGACTACCAAGCCTCGGTACTGATTATCCAGCAGCACCTCTGAAGGCTTCTGTGCACCTCTCCCTAACGACTTTATGTCCATCAGGGACACCTACGGCGATTCTTTCATTAGCTGCATTTCAATGCCTTCAATTTGGGTGGGTTCAGTTTTTACAATGCATAAAGAAATGTTTATGCAACTGATGCATCTTTTATAGCTCTTAGGCTCACAGCTGGGAGCTTTACTTTTTCGTGCAGAAATCCCCACAAACTAGCACAAGGCGCCATTACCTGTTTCTAATAAATGAAAATGTAGTATTTCAGTACCAAATTTCAGCTTTTGTTTCAAATAGTATCAAGCCCTAGGAAAAAGATTAATAGCAGGGCTTGTACTTTATGGTCTCATTTCTGAAAGAACATTTTAAATGTTGAATGTAAGGGCATTTTCAATTCAAATGCTACAGTATTTGCTAGCTCATCACTAGACACCCTGAGTAGAAATACAAATTGTCTACCATCTGGAACAGCCTGTGTTGTTTGTTCTGCCCTCCTACCCAAACTAGATGATGTTCATAAACCAAAAAGCAATAGTAACAGTAAGGAAAAAACTAACAATCCAGGTCAAGAGCAAAATGGTAAAGTATATGTGACTGTAAATGCATAGAACCTGATAGCTGATGCTCCCACTGCAATATAGCTCCATAAATTCAGTAAGTCATCTCTCACACCAGTCTAGGTACCAAAGTCAGTGTGAGGACTTTTCATTTCATCTTTTATTTTTACTGCAGAACATGCCTTTGGCTCTAATTCTCATCACCTCACTAGAACACAGAAATAAGGATTGGCAGTGGCTAAAGTGCAAGCAGTACCCTTTTTGTCTCATACCATAGTTAGCTTTCTTCCTCCCCTTTCTGCAGCTACTCCTTCACCAGAGCTCTCAGTGCATGCCCCATTTCTCTATTTTTGTTGCCAGGGAGCCTCTTCCCTCAGAGAAAGACCTACACTGCACCTTCCCCCCTTGGTATAGCTGAAAACCTAAGGAGAGGGAAATGCAAATGAGTTATTTCACTGTAATAAACCCAAGGAAAATAAATTTGATCCTAAATGGCTCCACACATGACAGATGGGTTCGTGGCAGCTGACCTCCTTTTTTTCCTTCAGTTCCAACATTTATTTCACACTGGTGGCTGGGGTGAGCATGCGCAGGAGCCCACGTGGAGCCCTCCCTAATCTTGCTCCCTACAGCATCAGAGACACAGGGCAATCATATTCAGCTGGCATTAGCATAAATAAGCAAAGTTTGGTCTACAACTGTACTTATGAGCGTGGCTGAGGGATCAGAATCTGACCATCTAATTACATTTGACATTCATTCATTTCAAACCCACCCCAGTATGCAAAATTATCTTTGATTAGAAGTCAACTCCAATTCTACTCATCGCTGATAATTCTTTATGCCAATGTAAGATTTAATTAAAAATGAAGTCCCACTGCCATTCAAGTGCTGGCAAATAATCTAAAGGAAAAGCACTTCTGAAACCCAGCTGAGAACAATCCTCTCATGCTTTAAATCCACCTTGCACAAAATCCCTACCAAGGGTTCAGCGCGAGTGACCTGAACGCACAATTAATGACACCATCATTTTGGCAGCGCTGCCTGTAATAAAGGGGCAAGACTTTGGGCTGCTGCTCTGTTATCTATCCCTGCATTAGGAGATAAACAACACTAGGAGCAATCTTGTGAGCAGTAGGAAGACTAGCAGGATGCAAAACAGGTTGTGGGAACTCCTCCATTTAGGAGCAGCCTGGCTACTTCTCCACCTCTTTTGGCAAATGCCTGGTTGACCACAGATGTTGGGTGGAATTTTAATTTCTCAGCTCAGACCACACAAAGTGACCAACTTATTGCCCACTTTGGTAAGTATTAGCATTAGGGGAGGCCTAGGAACCCATGAGTGCTGTGGGTGGTCTCCCTTGACCCTTACTGACCAACAGTAACATCTGAGCACAAGTGCAGTAAGACAGCCCTGATGTCAATAGATGCAACTCCAGTGGGAGTCCTTTGGCAAAATCCACGAAGAATCTGAGCAGTGACCTAAATTTGCACGACATGTGTAAGCAGCAGAGTGGCTTCACTTTCCAAGACTGTGCAAGGAATGGATATAAAAATCATCTTCACGACAGGAGAAAAGAGCAATGACCAGCAAAACTGTCCTTGAGAGAAATGATTTCTTTAATTACTTTGCACCAATATTTTTCCACTTACAACCCCCATTTAATGCAGATGGTAGCAGGATGGGCAAGGACAGCAAGCTGAGGATACCATTTCTTTGCATCTGCAGGAAAGTAAGTGCATCAGGTAAACACATACAGGGTGGTTTGGGTAACCAGTGGGCTGATTAGAGATTATTTGTTTTGCCTCAGCCAAGACAGACAAACTAGCTGTTCTCGGTATCCACTCCAGGTACGGTCTAATATAAGCATGAGTGAGCTAAATTAAACAAGTAAGACAGGCTTTTCATCCCTGAAAGGAAAGTAAAACATCATTGTTGTCAAATCCTTTCAGCCACTAATGAGATACAAAGGCTGTGCTGCTCCTCTTTAAATACATGGGATTAGGGTGACTTAAAACTCCGTGGATGTTTATATGACCGTTCTATTTCCAGAGTGTCGTAACGGCACACTGCTCACTAAAATCCTGCTGAACATACACCGTTACATGTCCCAGGATGAAGAGCTTTAAAGCTGGATGTTCTTCTCCCAGACATTTAATCTTTTTGACACCTTACAAGTGCGGCCACTTCAAGAGCATTGCCTTAAAAGTCCTGTGTTACTTCATTTACATTTGGCTATAGAATCTGTCTGAAGCTCTCTTCCAGTACATCAAGCAGATGAACACTGTCCATGCATAACCAAGAGAGGCTGTGTGTTCTGATGTAACTTGTCTCTTGGCTTCACTTCATTTTCAAATTCAAATCTTCAATCTTCTTACATATATGACTTTTAGAAATTTTATTTAAGGCTATGGAAGAGTTTATTATTCTCCTGGCTACAGTATTTTAGGCTTCAAAAACCTTTTGAAGGCACCAGATACAAGAGTACATATATAATACCACCAAACAGCCTAAACTTCTCCCAAAATACTACCATTTCTCTGCAGGATCATTAATGGGTCTGTAAGAAGCATCTGCAAGTGGATAAAGGGGTAAAGGCCTGTGCTAAGGTTCCTCTTGGAAGAAGTTTGTGTTAGTGACAGTGGTGCTGGAAAAAGAGGTCTGATGAGCAATGGGGCAACTGAGCAAAATAAAGAAGGTGATGTCTATGTGCAGACTGCCAGAAGACACAGATATCCCAGCCCCATCCTACACAGCTACCTTATAGCAGGCATTCACAAAAAAAGCAGGACAGCTTTATAAACATGCAAGTGTTTACAGGAACCACTTGAAAAAATATCTAGAATTTTATGGGGGACCTGCTCTCCTTGCCACCGCTTTCTGAAACCATGTTTCATTTCAACACCTATCAAGATGACTCAACAATGTGCAATTAGAGCCCAGAAAGCCGACACTATTCTGGGCTGCATCAAAATCAACGTGGGCAGCAGGCTGAGGGGCAGTGCTGTCCCTCTGCTCTGGTGAGACCCCATGTCAAGCACTGCATCCATGTCTGGGGCCCTCAGCACAGGAAAGACAGGGACATGCTGGAGTGAGTCCTGAGGAGGGCCACAGAGATGGCCAGAGGGATGGAGCACCTCTCCTACGAAGACAGGCTGAGAGAGCTGGGGTTGTTCAGCTGGAGAAGATTTGACTGTAGCCTTTCAGTACTTGAAGGGGGCTTGTGACAAAGATAGGGTCAAACTTCTTAGCAGGCCCTGTAGTGACAGGACAAGGGGCAATCTTTTGTAACTAAAAGAGGGTAGGTTTAGACTAGCTATAAGGAAGAAATTCTTTACAATAAGGGTGTTGAAACACTGGAACATCTACAAACAGAGCAGCTGCAGACACTCCATTCGTGGAAACATCTGAGGTTGACTTGGACTGTGCTTTGAGCAAACCTGGTCTAGTGGAAGGTACCCATGATAGAGATGGGGTTGGAACTAGATGGCCCTTAAAGGTCCCTTCCAGCACAAACCATTCTACAACTCTGAGTTTCTCAGTACAGAAAAGCTGTTTTCTCTTGACTCTGCAGTGGCTTTCTGCTCCTTGAAGCAAAGGAGGTTACGCTGAACAGTCACTGGCACAGTTCCGGTTTGGGCCAGGTAGGGCTTTCTTACACATCTACTGCGCATATTTTGGGAATGGACCAAGCACCATTCCCAAAGTAGTCTTGATGTACTTTCCTCCTTTGAGGGGCAGGGCAGTTTAATGCCATAGATAAAGGCTGGTCTGGGCCTGCTGCTGTTCCTGCCCAAGAACATTCCCAAATGCCTGTAGTTTACTGTCACAGACAGAGCCAATGCAAACCTGATCTTAAATCTACAGCAGGTAGATCTAGTCAGGGTTAATTGGTAAATTTAATTTGTAGTGGACATTTAAAAAACCCCCAAATCCTGAGTTTAAAATGCCATATGCTCCAGCTATGCTATAGGATTAGTTACCATTTGAGTTTTCTAGACACAGAGACATTACAGATAAACCAAGCATAAGCCAAAAAGATCTGAAAGTGCTTTTTGTCACTGAACTACTAGGTAATTATCTTGTGCAATTTTTCACTGCACAAATTAAGGCATCACATCTTGGCACATCCCTGCTTTCCACAGTCTGCCATTTCAAAGAAAGACCTACTGGGGCCACCACAGGCTAATGACAAGCTTTTAGGAATGACCCCTCAGCCTGTCCTCTGCTGCCCTTCCTTTTTCCTTTGCTCCTCTGTTGATTTCTGCATTTTTCAATTCACGTCATGAAAACAGACCACCATTCAGGATATAGGAAAAGGAGGATATCATTGCTTCTCATTGAAGACTATTATGCCCTTTTGCCAATGGAGGCAATTGTCTGGTGGCAGCATGGCATGCCCATAAGAAATACAGTGTCTAGAGGAACCCTGTGTACAGGGTTCAGTTTAAGACAGGAGCAGTTACACTGGTTCCACTGCTGCCACCTTCTCTACAAGGAAGATTATTTTCTTTTTAAGGGCAGAGCTAGGAAACAATGAGGGAAAAGCAACCTTCTGCTGGATAGCAACAGGTGAAAAGCCATCTAACCTTCAGGGTACTTCTGTTTTCAGCATAGGGCATGGAAATCAAGTATATTGAAAGCACTTCCAGTCCAGCAGCTTCATGATGGAACAAGGCTTTGTGGTCCAGCTGTCATCTGGGGAGATGATGACAATATCCTCCTTTGATTTCAAAGAAAGCAAAACCTTAGTTTATGCAGGCAGAATTTTAAGCTGATTATTCTCTGGCTTCAGTTGAGTCAGCATTTTTAATATAGCTTTGGTTTGGTTTTGTGTAGCCCTGATGACTTAGTGAGCAATTCCAGCTCTTGGCTTTATTAATCTGAATACCTAATAAACTAAACATTCTTCTCTGTTTACTTTAGCAGACATCTATTCTTATAAAAAAAGATTTTGTGTATGTCTAAGTAGATGTGGCCTGCTCACTGAATTCAGGAAACAGCCCCATGGATCAAAGAGCACCTCCCAGCCAACTGCTTCCTATGCCACCAGCACCTCTTTGTGAAAACCCAAGTCCTTCCTTGACCTAACAGAACACTGTTTTGTGGATGTGCTGAATGAGACAAGGAGAGGGCAGTCAGTCATGCAGGACAGCACATTATACACTTAATTGAGCATTGGCAACAGCATCATCACCCAGTGACATGCCTGTATGGTTGGCAAAGTACACAGGGATAGCTGTTGCTGCCGTGGGCCTGTGATGCTTGCAGGGGTGATCAGAGAAAAAGGTGTGTCCATAGCCAAGGAGACTCCCTGGCCAAGGACTACTTGCAGGGATATTATTGCACAAAGCTGTAACTACTTCTGCATCACAATTAAAAAGTTTTAAAGCTTTTAAAACATTTCAAAATCAAATACTAACAGAGGACGTTAAGCTGCTTAATTACGGAAAAGGCATTTCCCTCCATGTTATACAAAAAGAAAATGTCTATCAGACTTTTGAATACAGAGTTACACTGTCTGCCCTACCTGCCTGCAGCAGTACCACCTCAACCCCAAGCACAAGCCCTGATCCTCAAGGCTTCTAAACCATCTTCAAGGGGTGCATTCACTACAAACAGATTTTTTTTTTTCCCTCTCTTTAGATTCAGTCTTCTAACAGATGCAAGATAAATTCAACAATGAAAAAAGGACACCTCATTGACACAAATCAAGTAGTTTGGGCTAGTCAGACAGCAAGATGTTAATTTGGGGAAAGGGAAGGGAAGCTGTGGTGTTCAACCTTGCATGGTGTGTTGAAACATGAACCTCCTGACACTATTTACAGACACTTATTTGCCTGTCTCCTACAGATTTCACTGAAAAGTTCCTTCCTTTGGTCAACCCAAATAGAAATGCCTAAATAGTAAAAGATAGGGTTGTCTAGACTGGTGTTTTGTAGAGGTAAAGGCACAAGCTAAAACCAGAACCTCGGTGACAACCAGATAGATTTTCTCTGCTGCAACTGCTTTTTGGAGTTAATGGATGACAAGAAGTTTTCCTGTTGATGAGGCTTTTCAGGACAAAATAATTTATGACAAATCTCTGGATGTTGCAGCTAGATGAGATTTTTGAATTAAAAAAAAAAAAAAAAAAAGGTTGGTTTCAGAAGGGATTATTTGAAACAGTTCTGGTGTTACTGAAGGGTTACCAGCAGGCTGCACAACCTGGAAAGCCATAGCTGCTGCTGCAGCTAATCAGGCTGTTTGAGGGGCAGGGGAGAGGGCAGGCTGTGAGCAGTGGGACAGCAGTAATGAGGTGATTGGCTCTGCCAGCCAGGGTCAGCTTACTGGAGGCATCAGAGACCAGAGAGTTTCTGAGGCTTTAAAAGGGCTGCAAGATAAAATGTATTATTGTGACCACTTCATGTGTTGCACTGGTTCCAGGGAACTGTCAGCTTCAATTTGTTCCTCCCATTGAAAAGAAGAAAGATGCTCACATACTTCTGTGCTAATCCACCATTTCTTTTGTGCTGGACAGGAAGTAAAAATTACGGGATACCCTTGCAACGTAAAAAGACATAAGATAACTTTAGGAAAAAAAGGCCAGTTACTTCTTGTCTCATGCTTAGAGGACTTGCTTCTTGAGGCCACTGGGTACAGAGCCTGTATGTAAAGAGTAACTCAAGGTCTGTACTTGTGACTGCCAAGAAGTACTTCAAGTACTCCAGGAACCTGTCCCCCACACCTACCAAATCCCGTGGGGCAGCATGCACTGGGACTGTCTGTTTTGATTGTGGCTGGGTTCCTGGAGTCTTGCTGCAGCTCCCTCATTAACCTGGATGGGACTGGGGAGGGGAATCCTCTTTCCTCCCAACAGCACCAGACACAGCAGCAAAAACACTTCAAAGCGAGAGCTGAAGAGCAAAAACTCAAGGGATTGAATCCAAATCCCCTGGATGCAGACCTGCAGTGACAGGAGAAGGGGTAACAGTTTAAACTGTAAGAGGGCAGATTTAAGCTAGACATAAGAATATTATTTTTTTTACAATGAGGGTGGTGAAACAGTGGCACAGGTTGCTCAGAGAGGTGGTAGATGCCCCATCCCTGGAAACATTCAAGGTCAGATTGGACAGGTCTCTGAGGAACCTGATCTAGTTGAAGATGTCCCAGCTCATTGCAGGGGGCTTGGACTAGATGAGCTCTAAAGGTCCCTCCCAACCTAAGCCATTCTAGGTTTCTGTGAAGGTTGAGATAAAACTGGTGCCCACTTGCTGCAAAACAAGAGCTGAAGGTGTCTGTCCCTAGGCTGCCAGCCAAATGGGGGGAACGCCAGTTCCCAGAGAAGATTACCTGCTACCCACTGCTTCCTTTCCCCTTGAAATACCTGCCTGGAGGTATTTCAGGTGCCAGAGCACCAGCTTTATGGGAAGGGACAGGACAGGATTAAGCCAGCCCCAGGCCAGCCACACAGCCCACGTGGGTGCAGAAAAGCGAGGGCATGAGCAGCGTTTGCACTGAGGAGCGGAAGTAAAGCTGCAGGACAGCTGCTGGACAAGAAAATGCACAGCTTCTGCTTTGATTTAGGGTATGAAGGGAAGGACAGTCATGGAGCTCAAACTGAGCTGACTGCCCAGCCTTAGCTAAGCCATTCCTGACATTAGGCAGAGAGATATAATATGATCCAGTTTATTGCATCCAGGGTTGGCTTCCACAGCTGATCTCCTTCCAGCTCTCTCATGGGGAGCTGGCAAAGCCCATCCTGCCATTCCTCCTCCAGCTGCCTGGCTCCTCTGCTCACAGACTGCCCTTCTGCCTTTGCTCTGGTGTAACTGAACTGTCTCAAGGACAGCATGGGAAACAAAGATGTCGGCAACTTAAATTCTCATTGACTCTGTTATGTCTGTAAAGTGCAGCCACCATGGTCTGTAAAGTCTCCCAAAGCAAAATTGCTTCTGTTCTCAAAAAGACTCCACATTTGACTTTAAATTCCAAGTGGGCCCAGTTCTTTCGCTCTGCCTTCTAAAAGGGCAAGTACATCTTAGAGTCAATGCAACAATCTGTGCAAAACTAGTGGAGGGAAGAACAATTCAGTCTGTGTTCTTCCTGATTAATTTTGAAAATCTCTTGCTAAGAAACTTCTTTAGCAACCTCCCTTTCAGAAAATCAGCAGGCACTGTAAGCCAAGTGAACAAAACAATGACCTCCAAGCTCCTGCTAAGTGAGAAAATAACCTTTTTTTTCCCCTCCCATTTTGTTAATAGAGTCATCCAGGAACCACACAGCTTGAAAGTGATGTGACAGGCCCCTATCTGATACTAATTCACATCCCAACCCTCTCCAAGAAGCCCGTGCCAGGAGTGTGTGTGCAGTCATGGCTCTCCTCACTTCCTTCCCAGTCTGCTTTCAGCTGATGCTCTGTGCTGGCTGAATGGCCACAGACACAAGCTGTCTATCTCCCAGCTGCTCACAGCCTAGCTTGCCTGATGAAAACCACCCCAGTTAAGTGGGCTGTCTGGGAGCAGCTTGTCACTGCCACATGTATAGCACCAGGGGAAAAAAAAAAAAAAAAGTCAAACCAGCCATCCCTTTTTTGGAAAAAGCCAATGCTGCCTTAGTTCTCACTCCCACTTCTCCCAGCAGGAAAGCAAGGTGGCTTCCCCAGACCTTTCCCAGCAGTGCACTTTGTGTGGAAGTTACCTTTCTGCCTGTTCAGGCTTAAAATACCAAAGAGCAAAAGGTAACCCTGAATGGCATGTAAACATGCTGCTGTGAGCTTTGAGGCTGTGCTTTGTACCTCTCTTAGCCCAAGTGTTTGTTCTGTGATACAGGTGAAAAAAATGCTCACGTGCCTTGAAAGCACAAGAGAAGCAAAGCACCTTTTTCACTTACAGATGCTCCTTCACAAACCACTCACTTCTCCACTTACACATTCCCAAGCATTTAAGAAATATTAATTCTGCTGCAGAAAATCCTCTAAGGTATAATTGTACAGTCATTCTAGAGAGGAGTAAAAGCATGAAAAAGCTAAGTGCTCTGTTTCTTATGCAGCATCCTGGAAAGAAATTCAACATATCGCTTCTTAAAAACAAAAACAAACAAAGAAACCTCCCAAAGCCCACACTTTGTCACAGAAACACAGCTGGGATGCCAAAAGTTAAACCAGCATCAGGTTATGGATGCTGGGATTATAAAAGTTCACATTGCACAAGTGCTTATCTGCACCTGCAAGCAGTACAGACACCATCTTAAGTGACTGTCCTAGGCTTCAGCTACTAGCTTAGGAAACGCTGGATTTATGGGAAAAAAGATAAACTTTGCTTCCTTTAGACTCCCACTGTGCCACATACATACCCACCCACACTTACTTAAACGTGGAACCATCTGTCATATGTGCCCATTATGGTTCTAAAGCAGGGCTCCAAACCCATCCCAGTGGATACCTTCCTGAGTGTGGCCAAAAAAAATCAGATCACGTTGTGTCTCTTCCCGGTAAGTGAAGATCTCGAAGACAGCTGGGCAACCAGCACAGGAATCTTTCAGGAAATGCACCTTCCTCCTGTCTCCTTCCTTAAGCTCTCTGTTTGGGTATGCTCCTGCTTTTGTTTATGCAGGAGAGGGATACTTGTGAGACCTAATTAACCACTGGAGAAGATGATGTTTCTGTTTGGGAGCGTGTTCCCTGCCCCGGGCTCCCAGCTGCGTGACAGCAGCTCAAACACGGTAATTAAGATGAGCCTGGCTGAATGCGCGGCCAGATTAATGAATGCCGAAATCACACTGGGAATACACTCAGCTCTTCCCAGAGAGACGGACGAAAGGGTGCAAAGGCAGCACGGCCACAAGCACACAGTTTCCAGAAAGCTTTTTGAAACTTTGAATGAGACACAGCAAAATGCTCGGCTAACACAGCAATAGAAAGACCAGTCACAGGATTAGGGTGACCTTTTGTAACCAGGGCATTCAAAGGTAAACTGAAGAGCAATGCCAGTGTGTAATGTGTTTGCATCAGTCCTTGGGAGAGAGCCAGAGGACTGGAAAGGGAACTTAAGAGGGTCTAAGCTCTCCTCCAACTAGCAATACCATAAAAGCCCACTGGAAATAGAAAGACAAGACCTAAGGAAACGCCGAGACATTCTATGGAAGCAAGGCTAAGCACCTCCACGCTCTGTGAGAAAACATAAAGCCAGTTTCACGTTCCTCAGCGAATACCCACATCCAAGATCTTCTTCACAATCACAGCCTAACCCCATGCCCGGGCCGCCCCAAACGAGCACCTCTGCCCTCCTCAAAGCCTTGCCGCCGCCGGCAGAGGAGCGGGGTCGGCGCCCGCTCCTGCGAGCGCGGCTCTTCAGCCCCGCAGCCCTGGAGCTGGGCTCGGCCGCGTCCGCGCTCGGCAGCGCCCCTTCCTCCCCTCGGGGCCCGGGGCCCTCCGGGAGCCCGGCCACCGGTACCTGTTGCTGCCGGCGGTGCCGCCGCGGCTCACGGCCCGGTCCGG